>KK113901.1:150261-187224 GCA_000611955.2 Stegodyphus mimosarum
GGCAGATTTCGTCATGATGGTAGCGGTCGACTTAGGGCCACAGCAGATCGGGAGGACAGAGTGATTGTCAAATTAGCTGTCACAGCGCCTGATTCATCGCTATCAACCATCAGACATGTGACCCGCACACCAGTGCCCATAATGACCATTCACATATGGCTGATACAGCGAAATCTACGCTCGTACCGACTGTTACGCCACCTGCCACTCACGCCTGCACACTGTCGAGCCAGATTACAGTGGTGCTTGACTCTTATCTGGTTGGATAATCCACTTCAATAGTGTCGAATCCAATTCAAACTGTGTCGTGACGATCATCGAAGACGTGTATGGAGACTCCCAGAGCAACGTGCTTATCCTGCTTTCACTATTTAACGCCACACAGGCCCTCAACAAGCAGTTACGGTCTGGGGTGTCATTTCCCTTGATAGCCGGACCCCTTTGGTCGTCATTAGAGGCACACTTACAGCACAGCGTTAGGTCGACGACGTTCTGAGACCTGTTTTGCTACCGTTCCTTTTGCAGTACGCTGAACTTATTTTTCAGCTAGATAATGCCAGACTACATATGGCACGTGTTGATATGAACTATCTTAACAGCTTGCCAAACACTTCCTTGGCCAGCCAGATCCCTCTCCCATCGAGCATGATGGGAAGGCGACTGCATCTACCAGGGAATGTTGATGACCTAGCCCGACAATTGGAGCACATTTGGCAAGAAATACCGCAGGAGACCATCCGGGAGTTTATCTGTCTAAGCCATGCAGTGTGGCAGCTTGCATCCAGGCTAGAGGTGGGTTAACATCTTATTGAACTCTTTATTATGTAACTATATAACTCTGAAATAAATCATTCAGTTGTTCTGAAATTTTAATAATTTTCTATTCTGTAAATAATCTTCCTATCCACCAAACTTTGTCTCCATCGGACAACTCCTTCTTGGCGCGTCAGTTTTTTTTTGTTGTTGTTATATAGTGCATATATGATTAACAACATCCATACTATTAATATATAAATATTTTACAAAATTCACTGAAAAAAATCTATAATTCATATTTTAGTTCTTTCTCCTCAGAGTTCTGACACAACATTTAAATTGCTCTGATTACCCACAAGATCAACTTCAGATCATTTTCTCATATGTCAGTAAAATTTATTGGTCGATTCTTAACGATCTCCTTTCTAATTTTAATTCCCATGAAATTTACAGCCCAGGTTATCAACCGGGGTCAACGAACAATTCCACCCTTCAGAGAAAATTTCACAGTTTCAGGGAAAGAATTCAGTCAGGTTTATGTTTACCTGTTAAGGATTTAGTTTTAGTTTATGAATATAAAAAATTACTTTTATCAAAGTTTTGATATATATCAACATTTTCTATATTTTTTCTTCTTTGGTCTGTAAAACACATTAAAAATAATCTAAATTTAAATAAATGTATGTACATTTTTCGACTTTGGGAAAGGAGGGGTAGGAAATGATCGTCTAGCAATGGTAAAAGGCATGCATGGGACAAAAAAGTTTGAGAACCCTATTATAGTATATCTTGTCAATGTGGTTTGTCGTACATCGAATGAAATAAAGCTGCATTAAAGCTTTTAATCATGAGACAAATACTGTGTTTGTAAAGGAGAAATAAACACACTTCGGTTTCGATTCGAATTCGGTTCTTCAATACTTATTCGCAAAGCTTCTTCAATTCATGCTCTAGATTTTCTTTGAGTCTTTTCACATTAAAAGAGATTTCTAACAGATGACATTAATTTCAATCCAGTTCTGTCTAACACATTTAATATCTTATATCTCAGCTTTTTAACGTTTCCAAATTTGTTTCGAATAATGGTCTACTTACTGACTGACCGAAACAAATGAAACCGAAATAAACATGAAAAGATATAAAACGCACAAAACCTATAAAAATGGAAAAGCTGTTCTAAATAATTTACAAGTAATAATGGATTATAATGGCAGTATGGTTATGAGCCATTTTTAAATGCCCTAATTATCAAATAACGTTCTGCTGTTTAAAAACATAACTTGTAAACGTAAGTTTTCCAGTTGTAAAAGTTTGAAAATTCATTAATTCACGTATTTGATATTCTTTAAAGTCTTGCATAAAATATTTAATTTTTTTGCTATATCTGAATATCTTATACATCCGATACTATATTCGCATATTTTCTTCAGCAAATACTGGAATAAAATTTCGTGTTCTTGCTAGCATTGAACGTTACTCTCGAAATAACCAGAGTTTTAGCCATAACGCATATGCTTACATAAATTTAAAATATCATTATAATATTTAACATGTAATACTTTACAAAGACTAAGGCCCGTAAGTGGTCAAGCGGACATGATCGCTGACTATTAGTACCCGAATTCAGATCTCGCTATTCGAGAGGGGGGGCGATAGATGCAATCGTAGAGACAAGCTATGATTGGTTAGTAATAGTTTCAGTTACCCTTTTCCAGTATCGTTACATAACATAGAGAGATCTCGAATTTGGGAGAACAGATGAATTTTTGGGGAGAGCATCAAATTTACAATGTTAATTTTGAGGTCGCCAATTATTTTTTAAAGCAGCTATCGTATTTTGTTATATCTTACACACACACATATATATTTATCTGTGTGTGCGTGTATATATGTATATACCCACTCTGTTACTCCACTAAGTGAGCTCAGTTTTTTTTTATTCATATATGTACATTTTTTGCTTTAAAAATGATTGAATTATGTTGTTCTTATATTCCAATTAAGGTTTTTATGCCTTTAGTTAGTCTGCATGCAATAAATATAAAATAATCAACAATTTAAAAGTTATTTTAGTGCGGCTAAGCCTAATTTTTTTACCATAGAGCCATATTTTTTTAAATTTATCAGAATAGTGAATTAAGTCAGTTTCTGCACTTTCAGTGTCTTTTTGCAGAGTGGGGCCGAAAGGAAACTTTTAGTTTTGTGCACCGAAAAAAATCTACCTTCTTGCCCACTGGCCGAATTGCTTGTTTTGCGAAGAAACTCTAATTTTGATTGTAAAATTGTTTTTTTTAATTGTTGTTACTGTATTTGGTGTTTTATATTTTTCTATATCTTTCAATTTTTAATGAAGATATTTTGAGGTTTCATACATTTTTGGCTTATCGTGAAATGAGAACTGAATTCATTGAATGAGAAATATATCTCTAATGAAATTTGAGGAAATAAGTTTAAACAAAATGCAGTAAAAAATTAGTATAATTTAATCTTCCGTACAAAGTAATGTGGTACACACATCAGATTTTTTTTCCAATTAGAACTTATTTTTGGGGAAATATGAGAAGTGTGCTACATACATGTGTGCAATATGTATTTTTTTGTCCAGCATGCACAGAATTGTTAGAATTATTGCTCACAACATACAGTATTGAAAAGAGATACACATGCATCTCATTTTTCTATTTTTCCAAAATGCACGTCTTCACCTTTTCTTTTTATTCCGAATTTTGCTCTGTTTCTTGTGTGCAACATAACCCTTTCTTACAGACTTTTAATTTTGAAGAAAAATAGTAATTGTTATGATTATTATTACTGGTTTCGTTAATGTGTTCCCCCTTTCGTTTTCGTTTAATTTTGCTTTTGTTTTCATTCTGCTAAGGCTTCTTTGCTCCACATTCCAGAAAATGTCATTTTTTTGGCATTAGACACACCATAAGTCAGTTTACACAAAGGTTTTGGACTTGCTTTGATAAATGCGAAGTGCTTAATCTATAATGTATTATTACACTGCTGAATATTTGTTACTTAATAAGAACTGACATTGGTAAGCTGGTACGCTTTACAAAAAACACGCCTTATCGCATGACTTAATTTTTTTTTCTTTATGAAAAACAAATTATCATACTTGCTGTAAGCCGTTATATCATAAAACATACAGTATCACAATTTAGGTTTATTTTTTCCCTTTTTTTAACTTTATGAAAACACATGACGTTGAAATAGCTGACTTTGTCTTGTCAGTCAGGAAAAGATATTCATTATTACGTTTCACACTTTATGAAAATCACATGTTATATGTTTAATGCGCAGTGTTCCTATTCAAAACGGGAAGGTAATACGAACCCCTTTGATTCGGACATTGCACTTGTTGCAGATGGGAGCCAAGAAAGCTTCGTAGCAGTGCTCGCAATACAGCTGACCTTGCTCCTCGACGAATCCGATGTCGATTAGATGCGTCTTGCAGTGCAGGTTGTTGCAGTGGAAGTGGTCTGGACACCACGTACGGTTGAGAGCAATGATAAAGGGACCTCTAAATTTAAAAAAGGAACACTGAAGCAATAAATACAATTAAGACGGTAATCAGTGCTTATCAAAATTACAGATAAAAATAACTACGATAGTAATTGACATTGATTGAAACTATCTACATTTCTACTTTTTTTTCGCTTCTGGTTACTACAGAACTAAAATTTGATTGACAGCCTAAGCCCACAATGCCTTAGAAGAGGTCCATAACCTGAAATCTCAAGGCCAAGTAGGTTCTAAAATCTAGAATGCTAAGGCTAGGAATAGCTCTAGTGCTGCAGATTTTAGGTGGCTTCTATTTCTTCTTATGATCCTGTTGGCATTGAAAAACGTCTTGAACGAATACTTTCCAAACATTTTGGACTATTAGATTATGTCATGGAACGTTACTATGCATTTATTACTCATGAGATTTAGTAAATGATGCCACTGTGAGCGAAATAAAAAGTCTTTAATTTATTATCCCTGGTAACAACTAAAATTTCCCGAGTGTTACCGTTCTATTCACATAAACGTTTAATGCATCTTTCACGTTACAACTGCTTACAACCTGAGTGATTTTAAAAGTTAAAAAGCATTTATTAATAATTCAAATATTTCTTTGTTTTTTAATAATCTACTTAACACACATATTAATGGAAATGAGCTATTTAAATAGGACATGTATCTCAGTCGAAAACTGAAACTACCCTAATTTCTAAACAAAGTAGTAATCATTGGTTACATATGTATTTTAGTCGTTAACTAGCTAGACTCATACTCGTTCGACTGGACATTTTTTAGTCTGCATTTGGTAAACCGGTAATGTTAAATGACGCGATCAAAGGAAAAAAATGTAACGAACAAATTTTCGTATGCTTTTAAATCATTCTGTATCCCCAAATAAAAAATTGGAAGAATAGGGAATACAAAATTTCTTTAATTATGATACTGGAAATTGTTGTACCATCATCAAACACATTTTGTAATAAATATTCAAGATCAGATTAAAAAAAAGTGTTTTCACTTTTTTTTATTCCTGATCAAAGCAATTTTATTTTGTGTATGCGGGATTCTAATTAGAAAAAAATAGCTAAAGTAATTTTGCATTTTCTTAATTACCCTTCGAGCTGCCACATTCTTCAAAATGTAAAATCTTCTTGTTTCAAATATATAAGTAGTTTATTTATATTTTCCGTAATCTTGGTTTTGATCTTACCGAAAGGCCCGGATTCGAATCCCGCAGAAGGCACGGTTGTAACTGTTCGTCCCTTCACTGGAGGTAACGGTGGCCGTCTAATACCTCCACAATCAAATAGCCATCACTTCTGACATTAGGAGTGGCCAATGCTGAATAGACAACTGCCAGCCATTGGATTAAAAAAGTAAAAAAAAAGTTTCAATCTGAAAATTGTCAGATTCCAGTGGAATACTTTTTCTGACAGCATTCTAGAGCACAGACGGTAATTGTAAGAAGATCTTGCAGTCTCGTCTTAAAAGTTATTTAATTTAATTTGTAAACCTATTTTTTTGGAAGCCTATACACTTGAAGCAAATTTTAAGCACGTTATGTATGTAGCTTTTCAAATTATTACAAATGACTTTATTTTTGTACCTGATTGGGTCTCCACAGTCTGCGCAGATAGGTATCCTTCCCGGCGCTTGCTCCTTCATCAGCTGGCCACGTCCCTTCTTAGGAGCGGGTTTCGATCCTGCTCCAGTCGGCACTCCGGGCTGAGCTGGTGTGGGGGCCGGTTTTAAATCTACAATGGGTGGCAATACAGGAGCAAAGCTCTGGGCCTGAGGACCTGATGGCGCTGAAGCAGGAGCCGGAGCTTCCTTCACTGGTTCTGATGACGTAGACAGATACATGCGTAGATATTAATAAATAATAATAATAATAATAAAATAAATACGAAATAACTAAAATTAAATAAAATACGTGAAGATAAGCGAGAAGATATTTAAGAAAACTAAATAAGCAATAAATATTATTGAAGTAAGTGTTCAATATAATTAAATTCCAATTTCCATAGCCATGCATAATCTAACGCTATACAGTTTTCGCCTAACTTCTTAATCGTGTATTATTGCCTAAATCAAAAATTAAACTTCGAGCTTATGATAGAACTAGAGAAGCAAATCAATTGAAATATCGATAAACACCCAGTGTGAAATTGGGTAAATCTTCTAGGGTTCAGCTTGTACAGGAACATAAATCAATGTCCTTCAGACTCTACTATAATGACAATCAAGTTACCTAGCTGAGGTAAATGACAAGGTCCTAAGAAGGTTAAACTAACCTTTTCATTTAACTCTTGAAATTAACAGAAGACATTACTTGTGCTACAGAAAGAACTTTGCCACTTGCGCGTATTTAAAATATAAATTCCAATGCAAATTAAAGTAACATAAACTGAAGCTACACGCAAAATAGTCTACTTAAGCTGCCTCAGGCAATAAACGGCGCGCTTTTAAATAGGCTAGCAAAATAGCTGAAGCTGGAACAAAATTTCAGAACTGGCGACAACAAGCAATTGCAACCTAGGCTACCAGAAACACTAATTCTAAAGTATAAAAATCCTCGGTTTAAATACTCAAGCAACTAATTTACATTCTGCAGAGGACAACGGGAAGAAACTATATCAAAGTTTCAAGTCATAATCATTGGTTAATTAACATTAAATCCTGCAGTCTGATGCGAAATTTCATCTCAATGATAAACAGCATCTTGCTAATATTTCTTTGTAATAGCGATCGTTTGCATTTTGTAAGGATCGCAATAATTTGTATTTTGTAAAAAAAATCTGTAGCTTTTCTAATACAAATTTGTAACAATTTTGCACTTCGCATTTCGAAATTTTGCTCAAATTTATAAAAATTTGATATTTTAGAAGTGAAACTCTTACATTTTTAGAATAATTGCTGATCATGTTTGATGTCCCTTCTTTTCATCTGGGCTTTTTCTCATTACATAAAAAAATGTAGTATAAATATCGTAATTTGAGATTTCGTTTCTGAAAAGGATTGATTATTTCTATCGTTTCAATAAGGCAGCTCCATAAAAGTGAGTAAAAATGGTTAGTTAATATTTGGTAATATACAAAAACGGTTCTCCACAAACTTTTGCCAGCAACTATATGATGACTACTATTCCAGGACAAAATGGAGTGCCAACTTTATAAGACTGCGGGTAACTTTATTCCAGGGCATACTTGGTAAACAGTAGTCTCCTTGTATAAACTGCCGGCATCATTATAAAGATTTCCACCAGGATATAAATTATCCGAAAGGTAGGGTACTTTGATGTAAGGTACTTCGATGATTTCTCCAAGTTATAAACTGAGTTTCATAAGGGTGCTGACACCTATATGCACGTTGACGACTCTTCACTAAAGATTCTTCACTAAATACATGGGCTCCCTGACATCTTGATAAAGGTTGCATTCTTCTTGCTGTACGCAGCTGTAAACGGAACTTCATAAAAGTTGTCCGGCATGCCTTAAGTCTTGATTAACAATAGTTAACTTATAAAAGATGCCGCCACATTTATTCAAGTTTGATGAATATTTACTTAGATATCCAAAAGGACGTTCCGGAATCTTCACGAAGGCTGCATTTTTCATAGTATATACTGATAATACTATCACATTTGTGTCTTAATGCCAAGGCATCTTTTTATCTTGGCGATTAATAGGCAACTTGATTAATAGGCAAATTACCGGCACCTTTTCGTAAATGGTAGGCACGCAGTCAGACCACGCTCATCCATTCCTCACTTCTTTGCTTGATGAAGTTCAACCTTTTTAAATTATCGGCAACCTTTAAGGCAAATAACTTTTTTACTTGCCCTCTCATCGAAATAATAAAACAAGAACTTACATAAGAAAGCATTTTCCGCTATAGTTGAGCTGGGGCGCCCAAGAGCATTACCAACGCATTCTAGCAACTAATTCTAACAGCTGAACTATAGGCAATATTCACGCAGCTAACGCATTCATGTAAAGATCTCTGCTTGTTACCGCGACTTCACAGATAAGCAAATGCATTCCCGAGGCAGACTTCCTGGGATTCGGGAGCTCGGGGGCGTGGGACATATACCTGCTTACCTTTTTTACACACCAGGTGTCCCCGTCCTCCGTCACCTGTCATCTATAGTTGAGCTGGAACCTTTATAAGAGTAGCATTTTACATATTTAAAAATGATCTTTATAAATGTGTTCGCAGCTTTAGGCTAGACGCATTTGTGAAGGCTTCTGAATTGGAAAGTACTAACAGATATTATGAATTCATCTCATTTCGATTTAAAAAGTGAACAAAATAAGGTGTCACATAGCCAAACATCATAATTAATTAATTTTTTAAACTAGAATCCTAGGCTTAACCAATAGAGAGATATTTAATCTTGCAACCATCGTTAAAACAAAGCATATCTTACCTGGAGCAGGTGCTGCTTCTGGCTTTGGAGGCTCGGCAGGTGGAACAGCTGGTGTGGTGAACATACTCGGGGGTGTCGGGGCCTTCACTGTCTCTGGCTCACTCGGTTTTTCCGGCTGGGGTGGCTGCACTGATCTGAAAGTAGGTAAGGATTCGCTTTTCGGGAGTTGGGTGGAGGCTGTAGGGGTGGACTGAGTGACTAGTGGGGAATAATTTTGAGCAGTGGATGATGGGGCAGAGACGCCTCCATCTACTTCGAACTGAGGTTTGGGAGGAGGCCATACAAATTTAGTTTCTGTTAGAAGCCAGTTAATGGGATAAAACAAGGGAAGGGGTGAAAAGAATAAGATAAGAGAGTTGGATGATCTGCATATTATCTATATTTGCCAATTAAAAAGCACTAAATTTATAAAAAAATTACAAATTTCCTACATAACATATCCTTCCACCATTCATTCATTGGTTAATTTTGATAGAATGTTAGTTGCCTTTTTTTTTGAAAGGTTGTTGATATGTTTATTTCTACTTTGCAAAGCTAAGTATGTAAAAGATGTTATTATAAGCGAAAGGGAAACAGACAAAATAAGTTTGCTCAGTCAGTTTTAAATAGAAAGGGAATAAATTTGATTTAATTTTAGAGCTATTTATTTAATATAGTAAATTTTATTTTTAACTTTATTTTTCAAACGTATACAACGAAATAACAAACGTTATTTAATGAAGATTGACTGCTTTTAAAGAAATCTGAGTCTTGACCTTTTTTTTTGTCTACAGTGTTGGTTAGATTATTATCTAATTATCTCTTCTTCATTAAAAAAGAAATGAAAAATATTACAGAAGAAAGTATACTTGCTTCAAAGCAGTTCAAATACTGAACAAAATATTTTCGAATTCAAATACTAAATGAAGTATTTTCAACTGCACGAGGCATTTTAGAATTGCTGTTTAATAAAATATTAACAAAAAAGCAACCTATGTTTAAAGAATGGTAAAAAGAAGTGAACAAGAAACTTAATGAACTTAACATTGAATATTATATTTTGTTATTATTTTTAAATAATTTAATCTGTTCATTCTGACGCTTTTCTAATCACGCACCATTAACATTTATGGCGTCGATTTTGACGCATTAAAATTATTTATGGACTACTTATATATTATTACTGTTAATATCAACGCATTTAGTAGTTGTTTAACTATATTTAAAGCGATTTGGGACATCTCTTTAATTACGTGAATAAAACTGATTTCTTATTTCTTGGTGGAATGGGGAATGTTATTGAATTAAGCAGTATTTCTCAGCCTCTGAATGTATAATAAAATTACATATTAAACTGCTTTCTTATTAAAAACTAATATGCACTTTTCTTCATTTTTATAAATAGATATCAGAAAAGATATAGAGTTTACTTTTACATTGCCTAAAACTGATGAAAATTAAATTTCAGAAACGTTTAGTAATATGTTTAATATTGTAACTGCTACGAAAGTTAATGGGATGGGAACTTTCTGTCTCTCCTGTGGGAGAGATTCGGTAATTGTCGCCCGAGTTGAGAGCCCGTATCTCCCTTGGTAAATGTGAAGAAAACCAAAGCTCTGGTTTTGTTATCTTTAAAACCAGAACTGCAGTGTGCGTTCCAGCGAAAAATCAGAAGAATACGCGGATAACTACGAGACAAAGGATCATTTCCGGATTTTGTGGGAAATTTCTTGGCCAGAAAACCTTTCAAAGGATTAAGATTTAACAAAGAGTGAAGGAAAATTGAGCAAATTGATTGTGTTCAAGTAATGGAAGCATTTAAAAAACACAAATTAAAATATAGCTTACAGAATGTTCCTAACAGCATTTGCTCATCATCATCTGAGGTGAACAAAGAAAATATTGTGAAAGTAGAGATACTGCCGAAAAAAAACGGATATAATTCATGAATAGGACGTAAAACAGACGCAATTCGGGAAATGACAAACGCAGTTAATAAACTGATTAATACTGACGTAGCAACCTATAACGGTATTAAAAAGCACAAGAAAATGTTTCCTGCTTGTGCAAGGTGAGTGTCTTATACACTAAGTAGAGAACACAAGATCTTTAGAATTTAGTGTTACTATAGAATTTGCGTTAGTTGTAATGAGCTTATGAGGATTTATCTATTTATTTTTGACTAATAGTTAAATTTGAGTTAAAGTTACTTTTTCTGTCTCTCTTCTTTTCAGCCAGGCTTTTCATCCCAGAATGTAAATGAGATAGCGAACGTTTATGCACATTGAGGGAGAAAGAAATGCTACTTAAGGGAAGGTTTCGAAAGTTGATTTTTGATGCGCAAGTCCTGACTACTTGAGGCTACTTTGTTAGCGTGACTAAATAGCGATTTGATTCTGTGGCGTTGAGTGCTTCTAGCCATTCTGCTTGTCTTGCCGGTTTTCTACAAACCAGAGCCTTTCTACGTGTTACTTTATCCTGTAAGCCGTTAGGTTAATCTAACTACATTTGACTTTAGTTCAACATTACTTATTTAAGTTAAGCCAGAAGTGTTGGTTTATGTAAGCCTAGATGGGATCGTCTATTCAGATCCTTGTGTTGGAATAAAAGGGTCTTAGACACACATCTGACTTTCATTTGTATCATAAGGTTTGAAGATAATTCTTCTACAGTCTTTTTACAGCTCGCTGGGGTATGATTCTTAAGCTATTTCTTCAATACGTGAAGTTTCTGCGTTTCTGAGGAGAATAATAACTACTGAGAAGTCCTGGAAATTTTATGATCCTGAATCAGCAGCAGTCCAACGTAAGAAAACATAGCGGCACACAATCTCCCATAACCTATCAGATATCTAGTTTAAAAAAATAAAATAAAATAAGAAAACAAAAACTTTTAAAAAGTTTTTTTTATTCTTATTCTTTTTTATTTTATGTGTAAATACGTAGTATTACTAATATGACATATGTATTTTACTAATATCCGTAAAATATGTGTAAATAGTATTACTTATGCTTCGCAGGTTAATTTGAAGGGCTTTTATTCCCAAAAAGATTGTGTGATTTATGAGAAATGGTTTCTTCTTCATGACAACGGTAAACTCCATAAACTCTATACATATGGCAGGCTATAGAAACTTTACAGAAAATTTGTGAATAGTCTCTAAACCATCCTCCATATAGTCAAGAGCTCGCAAGAGTTAAGAAGGTGGAATTATGACTCGAACCGAGAACTGAAAGTTGCTGGATCTGCAATCTTGTCATGTTTCTCAGAAAATGGTCTTCATCTTGTGTTTGAGAGTCTAATGGATCTCACGAAACGGTGCATTTGCGCTGAGTTGTGAAGATTACTATTTCGAAAGCGAAGCCTTCACCCAACGTTCTGTTGATATGGACTCTGACAGCAACGAATTTTCAGAAGAGCCCTCGTATACTAGAGTAAAAATCATTTGAAAAAACTTTTAAACCAATTTTTTTAATTTATGCAAAGTCATGCTATAAAATGCAAATTCTCAGATTCTCCGACCTATAATTTAATCCTATAAACGTTGCCTAAAATATCGGTTTTGTATTTTAGCCATTTATGTTACCATTTGGTATTATAGCATTTCGCATTTAGGGTCTTTGACTTTATATTCTAAAACATCATGCATAACGTTATTTTGAGACAGATTAAAAAAGCGTGATGGGACAATAAAAAGTCCTAATAGTAATAAACCTGAACCATTCAAAATTTTGCTTAGGAAACCAGCGACATTTCGGAGTATATGTTTAAAAATATGTTTTTGAAACTATGTCCACATAGTAATTAACAATATATGTTCAAAGAAGAATAAAACTAGTCATAAACTAATATACTGGCACGTTGCATTTTAAATAAGCTGTTTGTAGCAAAATTAAATGCATTAGCTAGCACCAATTTGAATTGAGAAAATTATAATTTTCAGATGTTTAGCAAGGAAAACTATGCATTTAAAAAATACAAACTTGCAAAATTTGTAGTTTTAAACTTAAAGTATTCAGCAGAATTATGATCTATTTAAGAATTCTCCTTTCTGTTAAAAGCTGCAACTTTTCATCTGCCTATGTTTCATTCATTAAAAGAAGTGTATTTATTAATGGAGCGCGATGAAACGCGTTTAGCAGCTGTAATTGAGCATTTTGAACAACAAACTAGCTAGGCATTTTATGCTGTCAGTATTTATATTCTGCTTTGTAAACTGAATGAATATTTCATGTAATTTTGCACAGTTATTTTTATTTGTAGCAAACTCGCTACTATATTTTATTTATCAGTTTCTTATCAAGCAAGAACCTGAATAAATAATTAAGAATTAATCGCAAAAGTATTATATAATTATACAGCAATGCGCCATATACGCATATAATACGTTACGAAATCTATTGCTTAACGGCGGATAATAGCACATGAAAGTATAATACACATTGCATTAGAAATTAATATTGTCCGGTTATCTGATAAAGTGTAGATATTAACACCCTAAACAAGGAAATTTACTTCACATTGCAACGCACTGTATACTGTACTACAAAATAAAGAAATATTGCAATGCGGAAAACTTATATAGAAATGGAACTTTTAAAATTAAAATTCCTTTTGATTGAAGTTTTTATTTTAATTAAAAATCAGTATTTACTCTTCTGTTTTGGCAACATTTGGTATAATTTTTATTTAAAAGAGAAGTGAAATATTTGCGTGATCATTTGCATTTTAAAATTTGTTATTTATTGAACCTTTTTCAAACTTATTAAACAAATCCTTCTACGAACTGTTGAATTGTATACTGAAGTTTTCAGAATGCAGTTTTCTTCTGGATATTTCAAACTTTTTACACTGTATATAGTGTCTCATCTGTATCAAAGTACTCGAGTTTGATACTTAATGAAAAAATGCGCTCTAGTGCTGTTGTTTCAGGAAATGGTAAACGTAATTCTAACCAAAGAAAAGTAATGTAGTTAACTCATCAAACAGGAAAATGTTAGTCGTGGAGAAATTTTGGCAAGAATGGTCGCATTCCTCGTGACTGCTTTCGTAGTATAAGTGATTAGCAAGTTTAGTTAGAACTGGAAGATGAGTCATTTAGACACCGGCGAGAACGCAGTTGAATTTTATATTCTTTGTATTCGAAAAACATTATAGTCTCAACGTTATAGTTGCCCCGAACTAAAATGCAGTGTACGGTAACTTGCCACCAGTTGGGTTCAGTCAACTGAATTTCGTGCTTCTTCTTAATATCAATTTAAGCGGGAGAGAATATAAAAAATATCACATTTTTGCTGCGCTTGTTTTGTGTTGTCTAAGTTAGCACATCATACATGAAAATGGAAGGTTAAAAATTCGAGCTGCGGCAAGGATACAGTTGGTTTGCATGTTCTCTTGTTTTAATAATGTCTGTAAACTGAACCAGGAAGGAAACAAATCTCAGTCATATTCTCCATTGATAGTACAGATTCCTTTCCGATGTATTTACAGCCATCAAGAATAATTTTATTATAGCCATCAAGAGCTATGAAATATCCAAATTTGAGAAATGTCTGTGAGAGCTCACATAAAATTCCTCGAAACCTATTTAATCCTCCAATTTGGTTATTTCTCTCTGAAACAAGTATGCAACCACGATTGTAATTATTGTAATAAGACACTAGTTTGGATGTTTGCAGAGATGCTATATTGCCCTAGATTTCTATCCGTTATTATTTAGTCTCAGTTTCAAACACAGGCAGCAGTTAGCCATACATATCTCTAAGATATGATACTGTTTTCAATTTTCGCTAACATAATGCCAGTGATAAGTATATTTCTTGCCTGTCGATGGCATATGAGATCTTCCATTTGTCTCCTATATTATAAAATTATCTTGTTGAAAATAGCATAACTTATTTATTTAAAGAGAGAAACATATTTTTTATTCGGACTTAGCAATATTTTGAAACTAGTGTTATTTTATACTACGATTTGTAAAACAGACTCTTAACATCCTATCAAACGTCGATTGCAAAATTTCTAACTCAACTTCTTGTATGCTTTGTTATCTGTATCTCAAAGAAAATCTAATGTCGGTGGTCAAATTTTAACAACATTGCTATTATTTTTGATTTAATAACAGATGCGAAATTTACACCTTTAATTTTTTTTATTTTTACTTTCTTACACGAGTTCTATGATCTTAAGTTTCAGACTGCAAGCCTTGTTTTGTTTGTTTATTTATTTGTGCTTTTATTACAAAATAATTTGCTAATACAAGGACCTAAAATGTTAAAGAATAAAATTCATAACCCACATATTTCCCGCAAGAAGGAAACAGATATTTTAAATTCTGGAGACCAAAATGTTTCATGGAAATGTTAAATTCCGAAAACTCAAATGTTTCATCGAAAACGCGATTGTTTTGTGAAAAATAAACAAATTTGAGCCTTACAAAAACAATCCATTTTAGAACACTTATTGCTTACTTTGCTGTCCTCCGACGACTTGCTTGTAGTCAACAGAATATTGAGACTGAGTCGACTGGGAGACCTGCTGCGTAATCTGAGTCGTTTTCTGAGTTACTTGAGAAATCTGAGTCGTCTGGGAAATTTCAGTGTGAGACATTTCGGATGAGCCACCGAATAAAGGAGATCTTGCCTATTAGGAAAACAATTATCCAATATGGAATAAATATGAATTATTTATTCATGGTTATCATAATATTATTAGTAAATTTAAATATCATATAACAAAACAATCATAGTTATGTAAATAATATGTTTCTTCTCAAAAACATATACCGCCTTTCTTAGGTTTTAAGACACATTGCTTATCCGGAATAGGGATAAGTTTATCCATAAGTATTCCTGTAGTGAACTTATAGCGCGTGTTTCTAAGATTTCTTATGCTACCTTTATTTTATCTACCACTAATCCTAGATGCATACTTCCATTAACAAAAATGGTTTAAATGAGAAAAATATTCATACTGTGAGAGTTTCAAATTGAACACAATCAGCTTTATAAAAATTACAAAATCTAACTTTTTATACGGTCCTCCAATCCCTATAGTTACAGTTAGCAAACTATATACTTCTCGTAAAAAATAAAAACGCAAACCGTTTGACTTCCAACCACAAATAGATACATTGATTAATTAATATATTGGCCATTAAATATATTGATCAATATATTTAATCTTAAAGTTTGAGATCATATTCAGAAATTGTATAATATGAAGAGGGAAATGCACTGCCCTTTACTGGACAGTTCACTAAACAGTTCTTTAATGAATGCGGCATAGAATGTTTCTAAAATTCGACACAAACATGAATCACAACAAAAAATTGCACTATTGACAGGGAAATCTAGTCTTGGAGAAACAGTACATCACTGCTTTTTGAGGAAAAATGGGGTGTAACATTACAAATATGGGTTCTAATAAGGAATGTGTCCACCCCAGCTGCAATATATTGGCGGCAGCGACGTTCCATGCTGGCAATTATGTTTTCGGCAGTGAAATGGGAAGAAACGACCAGACACGGAGTCATCCTTGTTCCAGCTAATCTAACGACCTTGGAGGGGGACTTAAAGCTGAAACCTGTCTCCCAACATAATACTAAAGATGCTCTATCGGATTCAGGTCTCGGGATTGAGCTGACCATTCCATCTGCTCCATACCGTTACCCTCAAGATGTTCTTCAGCAACCCGAGCTCAGTGGGGTCGCACATTATCGTCCATCAGAAGAAATCGAAGACCAACAGCAGCGGCATATTGGAAAACATACTAATCTAGGATCTCGTTTCGATATCTCACACCGGTCCAAGCTCCTTCGTGGAACACATGCAGGTCAGTGTGATCACGGAGAAAGGTCCTAGCCCAAACCATTATTCCATCACCTCTGTAACTGTGTCTTTCCACAATGTAGGATTGGTTGTATCCGGTGCGCTGCTCCCTCCAGGTCAGCTGACGACCTGAATCACTCTTCAGTGTGAACCTGGACTCGTCTGTGAAGAGAATAGACGCCCTTTTTAGACCGGTCCAGGAGACGTGTTTTCTTGCTTAACATAACGGCACCACTGTATCCTCGGGTCAGGATGACACAAACATCTGGTCGTCTTGCATACAGACCTGTATTGTGCAAGCGTTTGCGCATTGTAGTAGCTGAGACTCTTGTTTCTGTTGCTATCGTAGTGTTATTGGAAGCATATTCAACGCGTATTCGAGAGGTCTAGCGTTGGAGGCCGGTGAGGGCGTATGTTTCACGTCTCCTGCTTCAAAAAAAAACCCTAATAACTCTACAATTTAAGGAACATTGCACCCTAGTAAATCACAAAGAAATATCGCTGAATGATATTAAATGAAAAAACTAAATCACGATTTTTTCTAATGTGTTTTTCAGTGACCTCCTCTAGGAAAGCCGAAGTAAATGATAGTCTCAGAAAAGTCTTTTATATGATTTTAAAATCATATATGTCACGTTAAAAATACGCGCCATGTTTACGCTTAAGAGATAACAGAGTAACGTACGATCGTTTAATACTCTTATGTATAAATTTATAACATCACATCTTAAATTTATAACATCACATCTTAACAGACTGCTACTTTGTTAGCTGGATATGTGTTTCTCACAAAGAGCGCAATTAACGAATTTATTAGGCTCATTATTTTATTTAAAAACTAAATCTTCACTCAATAAGAATTTTCTGTAAAATTGCATATTATTTTATGTTGAAATGTCATATTTGTTTTTAATATTGCATACATTTAACTTAAAAGGCATAAAATGAATATTTTCATAAGTTGTGGGGAGGAGTAGGGCCACTTCTGGATTTTTATATGTTAGTTTGTTCTAGTAGTGGGCAGATTGGTCCACAAATCTGCTATAAATAAGAGCAATCTGAGATATATATTAATTAATGCTTAATTTATGTTCTAATATCACAGCTATAAGCTCTCAGCTTTAAGACAATAGAAAGCAGAAGAGGTCCACTTGGCCCAGTGCTAGTACACTTATGTTCTATTATGATTATTATTCTAAGACTAATTCTGCAAAAGAAGACTAATTATTCTGCAAAAGAAGCTGAAAAAAGAAACATCCGCTTTACAAAGGCCCATGTACTTTGTTTTCAACAGATCAAGAAAGCAGTCTTATTATTTTTAACAAAAGTTGAGTACAGCTTCTTCTTTTAAAGGAAACAGTTACGCGCATTGTAAAAATGCAGCAAAAAAACATCAAGTGATTTTCTCAGAATGCAATAATTTACCAAGAAGAAAATAATGTGAAACTATATTAAAATCCATTCTGATATCAGAATGATAGGTCAATGTGCAATAAAAAGTGAGAGGGTTGCAGTTTATTAAAATAAAACGAACGTAAAGATGCTTCACATAATCCAAAGAGAACTCCCAGTCATGAAAAACTGTTTTCTTATTAAATAAAGCCAGGGAAAAAGAACTTCCTGAAGAAGGATGAAATAAGAGTATACCTCTGCAGGAGATGAGGAAAAGTTTACTTACGCTTTCGTTTTACAGATGCAGCTAGTAAATAAGCGCTTTCGGTTTAGCAAATTATGCTTATAAATATACAGATCTAGCCCTCTCAGAGTGTTCAGCGAAATATTTTGAAAATGCTATACATTTAATCCAATCCCAGTTTTCTTTTATAGCTGCAGAGCTCAATCTTAAATTTTATTAAAGCCCGATTGAATATGTTGGAAATCCAATGCTTGCAGTATTCATAGATACTGTCATTTTTGAACTGAAAATGTACTCTTCTCCTTTCGATGAGAACTCTTTTTCTGACCAGAAATGGTAACAAGATAAAGGAAATAAAAAATCGTGAGAAATTTTTATTTTGATTTCTGCTCAAATACTTGATTCTTATAAGGTGAAGTACTAAAAATACAGAAAAATAGGAAAATAAAACTGAAAAAGAGGCAAACGAAAAATAAAATGCAGCACACAAGAGAGATACGTTGATTAGCTTCTTTTAAATCTTCTTTGAGGTTCATTCTAAAATTCTGCCTTTGAAGAAAAAAGCGATTCACTTCATTTGGCTTGATTTGGTTCAGAAAGAGAAATCGTGCGAGGGTTATCTGTCTAACTGGAAGGATATCTTCGTGGAGAATGTTTTAAGGGAAACTGTCTCGAATCCCCGTTATACATGAGGAAAGTCACAAAAATGTCTGTCTATGCAGCTAGCCAACTCGTCAGGGTTCAACCCAGGTGGAACTTTACAGTTCAGCGCCTTTATCTTCTGGCCGTTGGTGAGTTTGTTTCAAGCGGTAAAATCTATAAAGCACTTAAACCTCTCCCAAAAGCACTGAAGTGTAGGAGAAACAATTTATACTTGTATCTCAATTAGGAGACAAAACAAAAGTTGAAAAGTATAGTATATGATTCAATAAATAAAAGCCAATATAGACTATGTTCAAGAGCTGAATATAACAACAAAAAATCCTCTGTTCTAATGAAAAACGATACTTTTTACATATCTATTTCAAGCGTTGTTGCAGTGGGCGTTATATATACACTGGTATGCAAAAATTAAGGACGAAGTCGAAAAATTAACATATCAGCTGAACGAAGAGGCAGAGTGGAGAGAAAGACCAATCAGGAGATTAAGTAAGGTGATGTACGGTAGCACATGCGCAGATATGCAGGTAGACGTAATGGGGGAGTGTCTGAGTAGTATAAAGCATGTTGTCGGTGTAAGATCAGTATTTCTGGCAAAGAGATTGCACGCCGTATAGCAGTTAAAATCACACCGAGTTGCTGCCTCAGCGAGAAATGGCGAATAATCAATCTGTTAGACGACATCTGGATGCTTTTACCCGAGGTCGAATCATT
This sequence comes from Stegodyphus mimosarum, assembly GCA_000611955.2. Taxonomy (NCBI): domain Eukaryota; kingdom Metazoa; phylum Arthropoda; class Arachnida; order Araneae; family Eresidae; genus Stegodyphus; species Stegodyphus mimosarum. The sequence goes on from KK113901.1 coordinate 169,778, forward strand.
GGGAAGTTGGAGGAAGGCCGCAGTGTGACAAGTGTGGCTGCAGAGTTCGGAATTGCTCACAGCATCGTTTCACGACTTTGGAGACAATTTCAAACTACAGGAACAGCTATCCGGGGGTTTAGTAGTGGTCGTCCACGAGGAACCACACCCGCAGATGACCGGTATATTGCCTTACAGGCCAGAAGAAACAGGCGGCAGACAGTGGGAGAATTCGCTAGACACACGACACAGGCGACTGGACTACCGATATCGCGTTTTACCGTGGCCAGAAGACTGCACGGTGGTGGTCTGTTTGCACGACGCCCTGTACGGTGTGTACCTCTAACGCCTGCCCATCGGAGAAGGCGTTCTCTGTGGTGCCGGGAACACCGGAATTGGAGAGACAATGAATGGGGACGAGTACTCTTTACAGATGAGAGCAGATTTAGTCTGAGTTGCGATTCTAGACACATACACATCTGGACAGAGCGGGGAACACGCAATAACCCCTTCAACATCATCAAAAGGGACTGTTTTGGAGGTCGCGGAGTTCTCGTTCGAGCAGACATAATGCTTGATAGCCTGACCGACCTTCGTATCTCCCAAGGAGGTTCGTCACCTGGGACTGCTATTGTAACGAGGATCATCTTCCTTACATGCGTCTTTTTACAAGGGCTATGGGTCCTCAGTTCCTCTTCATGGACGACAACGCTCCACCTCATCGCACAGTTACTGTCGAAGAGCTGTTGGAGAGTGGAGATATTGAACACATGGACTGGTCGGCAAGGTCTCTGGATCTAAATCCCGTCAAGCATGTACGGAACTTACTAGGGAGACCCGTGGCAGCACGTAACTTATCGCCAGTAACGATTCCGAATGCTGGACAGCCATCACAGGGATGTTTCGGCCTTCAGTCGCATTGCGCTCCATGCTACGTTTTCAATAAAGCTTCTTTTTATCCCTCTGATTTCTCTTTTAGTAAGTGTTGCTTACATTACTCATGTCCTTACGTATTGGGGATCTTACGGTATTAAATGTGTTGATTTGGAAAGCTTTTGTACAAAGTTATATTGAAAAAACAGTCTCGTCCTTAATTTTTGCACACCAGTGTACTTCTCCAAAAGCTGGTGGTAAAAGAAAAATTATAAATCAAACAGAATTAAGATGCACCTAATTCTGAAAATATTTTCCTGAAGTATGCAGTTATATACCGAATAAATTTTTTTATTAATTTACGCAAATTTTACAGCTATACTAATGATCATATCCATGGCAAAATTAACTGTAGCCTTTTCAAATTTAATTATATCTGAATATCTACTTCAGGTAGGTTACTCATATGAACGTTAGGCCCACTACAAAATAAAAATTTTAAAGTTTCATATAAATTTGAGGATTTTGTAGTGAGTTGATGTGATATTTATAGTAAGTAAGACTTTAAATAATGTTTTTCAATTCATATATATGCTAATTTCGATGCTTGTATAAAACATTAAGATATCTAAATTTAGAAAATCTACTAATAATAAACTTTGTTATTTACTACCTAGGTTTGCAATTAAAACTTCCTACAATTTCCATTTCTCAAGGAAAGATAACCTGCATAATGAAAAACAGTAAAAAATAAGTTCAAGGTTTAAAAATAAATGAATAAAAGCAATAATACCTGGTCAGGTGGCATGTAGGGTTTCATTTCAAACGGCAGAGGTCCAGATGTGTATTGAGGTGGTGGAGCCGGAGAAAGTCCTGGTGTTGGACTTGTTGGGGCCGTGACCTTGTGAAAATCTCCTGAAATTCTCTGTAAAAAGGAATTTTATAGTTGGACATTATGGGTTAAAATAGAAACAAACTTTGCTATGTAAATACTGTTTACGTATTGAATTATTGTTTTAAATTAGTTTTAATTCGTTTAATCGCCGTGGTACATTGTTGAGAAAAATAAGTTTTGTTAATTGTGACAATGGCGTAAACGTTTATAGAAATTATCCACAGTTTACATTATTGTTTATGTTAAATATATCTGTGGAAATATTGAATTCTCGATAAGAGCAAACTAATTAAAATTAATGAAGCTAAATATTAGAAAATCAAAAACCAACTAAAAACTAAATAGTTGAATTAAAGATCTTACTCCAAGTCGAACACAACCTGTAAAAACATACGCATTTTCCAAAGTTGTTAATGATAACTTTAAAATGTTATTCCTGTTCTAAAGACAACGCTTGCTTTGTCACGATCATAATAAATGATCTCACAGCATTATGCCACGGAAAAAACTTTGCGTAATAAAACGGGATACGAAAAATATAACCTACTACTAAAATGTATCCTACATGACTGTTTGATATAGTGAATGATTCTCTATTTAAAAATAAATTGCTTATTCTTATATCTAAAGCTGTTTGATTGCGCCACTGCAAGGGCCGGAAGAAGTGGCCATTTTATTATGGAAGCACCTAATAGAAGGGCCACCGTTGCCTCCCATGAAAAGACAAACAGTTACAGTCCTGCCTTTTGCGGCATTCGAACGCGGGCCCACCGCTACGGCAGTCAGGGTCACAAACCACTATACTGGCAGCGCGGCTGTTTAATATTCTTGCTAAAGATAATGGGTAAAAAAAAGTGATTGAGAAAAAATCTAAAAATGAAAAGACACATTAGGTCTAAGCGCTTAAGAGGAGAGATGCCGTCATGGAGGGCTTTTTTTTATTTACGTTACACATGGGTATAATCACAGAAATTTCCATGCAGCCAGCCTCTTCCTTAGGATCTGAACTCAGGTTGAACCATTTGCACTTACTGATCTTATCAGGACTTGTATTTCTTTTTATCTTCTTGGCGAACATGACTTGTTCTGCGTAGGCAGTGAGTTTGATTGCAAACTATGTCCTAAGGAGTGTAGGAAAGACGACAAGATGAGAAGGGTTAAAATTACCCTTTATTGTTCCACGATTTCACTGTCGCTCCCGCACTTCGGGATACAAAAACCAACCACTTGTGGTCTGATAAGACTACTAACTAACTAAAATTTAAATAAGAGCTTACATTTAATATTTTACACAGATGACAAACACTAAGACTGGCATTTTAAATTACTACGTCTGTAGTACGCAAACTGCGAAAAACTACAATACGTCTTTAGCTTTCAAGAGGATTAAAGCCTCTGGCCTTAAAAGCGGGCAGTAACTGATAGCAAGCTCGCGTGAAGTGTCGTGGCAAGACGGCTCACTCTCTCCCCTTCTACTCTGCTCTTGTCAAAAAGCCACAACTTAAATACTTAAGTGTTAGCAATGTGCAACACTTAAGTTACAATGTGCATAAACATATTCAAGCGTTAATTCTGGCCGCAAGTGAAAAATAAGAGATGATAGTAAAGTTTTAAAATAAAATAAGCTTTAGTCAAACTTAAGATCCTTACAATCTTATCCGTTCTGCTGCAGTGCATATATTGGAAAAGGTTCTGATCATTGTTACGTTTCTTACATTAGAATCTTTGTTAGAGAAATATCTCCAAAAGTTTTCTGCGATTACATTTTTCTACGACTCTCGTGTGTAACTCATGTTGCATGAGAAATAAGATCTTAAATGTTTGCTCCACACGGCCTGTCAATGCATCAGTTTCGAAAGTAAGTTGTCATACGATTTGCTGTAAGATCATTTGTCTTTTAAGTTAAACTGTTAGCAAATTGAACTCTTTCAAAACAGTAAACGAACTTCTTATTTATTAATATATTTATTTTATTTCGATCATATTTCTGACTAATATAAATCCAAAAGTATTTAAATTATAATCTAGACATTTGAAAATTATTAGAAATATTTGTAAACATATATTTCGAATCATTCCCTGCATTACTAATCTTGGCAAAGTATTCGTATGTGTATGTCTGTATATGTATAAACGAAATGAAATATATAGAATTAATATTAACCAAGAATAGCAAACTACCTAACAAGTACGCTTGTTTAAAATTTTCGGTTTTAACAATTTTAAAAATTCTTTGCTGCATTTACAGGATTATTTAAAATTTATTAATTATGAATTTCTATTTTCGTCTTTGTAAAAAAGTAGCTTTAAATTTCTTACATTATGTCTTTACTTTTATATATATATATATATATATTAAATTATTAGAATTTGCGAAATGAATTATCACAAATTAAGGAAGTGTGTATTTTTCAAGAAATTAATGCGTATGTGTGCCATGATTGTAGTTATATCTTCATGCATTTACATTCATCCACCTTCGAAAAAATATTTACGTCGTCATCGAAAAATTTTTTTACCGTTGTGAGTCGACGAGAATGTAAGCCTATGCCGTAGATTTTCTTCTGCCTCTCCATCATCAACTTCTAAATCATTTCATATATATATATAATTTTAAATAAATGAGAAAAGATAGTATTTAAAGTGAGGTTTCAGATTGCTTAGACAAAGCGTGTTCCGCCTGCTGAAAACCATGTTACTAATTGAAATTCTACGATAGCAGTCCGTCTACAACGTTGCTTATTCATGCCAATAGAGCTTTTCACACTGATATAGGTTTGAAACAGCTTGGGAGCTGATCATTTCTGTGTAGCCTTCGAGCTACCTTAAGATTATGCTTAGCTTGCATTTGAAATTCCACTTTTTTTTAGTTACGCACTAAATACTGGCTCGTTTTGTAAGCACAAGAAGTATGTTGTGTTCAGTTTCTTCTGTTGAATTTGAGTTCTTAATGAAAGAATGCTTTACAACCTCCTTAAGTTCTCTATTTGCTTACTGGACCATATCGATAAGTTGCTTGGTTCCATTTCAGAGTCTCTTTTTCCGAAAGTATGCTTCCCATAAAACTGAGACTCTATACAAAGAGTGATACTAATTTAATTGAGACTCTATACTATATTTATTATATGCTGCCAATAAAATGGAAAATTTCAAGGCATGAAATTTGCAATACATTGAGATAAAACTTAAAATTTCTTTTAAAGAATAACTAAATAATAAAGATGTTAAAGTTTAAACTTTTCAAACAGAATACCATTTGCTTGCCTTCTTGCGCTATAGAAACTTGTATCGTGCCCTTTATCATTTACACTTGCCTGGAAATAAATCTAATGTCTCCTTTTGTGTTTGAAGAGTGAATATGTGACGATACATAAACTTCTAAATTTTTTCAGTAACGTACTTGTTAAATGTTACTATCCCCACCTTTTGCTTTCTGCTTGTGTCGTCGAAACTAGATCTTACGCACCATTAAGGCCACCAGTTGCCTAGTCAATAAGATCGTTAAAGCCTGCTCACAGCGTAACTAGAGAGGGAGCATTCACCCAACAGTATCCCTTTCAACTAGCTGCAGATGTAAGGGTGTTATTCACAGTTCAGCTTTTTTCGTGGAGAAAAAGAGCTGAGCACCTTAAAGGAAAAGAAAAAAAGAAAAAGAGCTGACCGCTGAGTGTTAAAAATATTTTGCACAAAAGACCTCAGGTTTCGCTCAAACATGTATCTCTGAATAAGACGACACCCAAGTTTTACTTTAAAACTTTAAAATAGTAATAATAATAATTCTGTAGGGAGAAAAGAAAATCTGAGTTTACTTCAAAAGTTCTTATCAAATTTAAGCCGTATCAAATTGATAACAGCTAATCTCAATGGTAGATTTTTTCCAATAATTATGCTTTGCCAGAACTTCTAAGACATTCCAACGACCTTTCTTCACTTACGACTATAACGTGAGTCGTCTTAACGGCGCAAAAGTAAATAGGGGATTTTACCACGTCAGGGTATTCGATCAATTAACAATTTCGGCAGAAATCATTTTGAAGTGCCTATTCCACAGTATTAAATTATTGTTTCCACAGCAGCTTTCTAACCTCATTATTCTACAGCGATGATGAAAAGGTTCCCCTTGCCATTGTGTTTTGCGCAAATCGCCTAGTCAGGATAAAGGATATGTAATATATCATACTGGCAAGAACGTAATTTCGGTTTCTACGTGTGAAATAAAACTCAATTTTTGTTGTACAAAATGTGAATTTTAATCAGTCAAATATCAATAAATGGTAGGTTGGGACTATAGAGAGATGCGACAACTCTTCGCAACCAAGCTTCAATAATTTCGTACCTGTTGCTATGATATGTGAGGCCTCTCATTGTTAAAGTGGAATGGGATTCTTTTGCGATTTACCAGTTCTAGCCTTTCTTCTTTGATTACTTCCTACATTCATAAGTTTCATAAATTCCTGGCATTAAAGATCTAAGTTGATATCTTGGTTAAGTGGAAGCAGCTCAAAATGCCCAAATCTTTGTAATCCCACCAAACTGACAGCATGAACTCTTTCTGATGCAATTAAGCTTTCGATGTGATTTGTGCTGATTCATCAGGCCTGTACCATGATCGTTTTCGATTAACGTTATTGCAGATAATTTTCATCATCAGTGATAATTCGCTTAAAAATGGATAGATTGCGTTACGTTTCAAATGCATCCTACAGCACTGATTATGTCAAAATTATTCAATGGCAAGTATTGTATGCATTATTAAGTGTAAATTTGTTCAAATGTATCATACTTAAATTCCCATTACTGTTTTGCATGAATTCAGCAGGTAACCCTAAGTAAATTTTATATGTACTCGAATGGTATACATGATTGCATCCCACAGCATTTATTATGTTAAAATTATTTACTGGCAAGTACTGTAAACATTAATATGTGTAAATTTGTTCAACTGTATCATACTTAAATTCACGTGACTGTTATACATGAATTTAGCAGGTAACTTCTATGTAAATATTTTATGTACTTCAATGGTATTCATGATTGCATCACACAGCATTGAATATGTCAAAATTATTTAATGACAAGTACTGTATGCATTATTATGTGTAAATTTGTCCAACAGTACCATACTGAAATTCGCAAGACTGTTATGTATGAAATTAGCTGGTTACTTCTATGTAAATATATGCACAGTAATGGTATTAACGATTGCAACCCACACAAGCACTGTATGCATTTATGTGTAAATTTGCTGTACCGTATCATACGTAATTTAGGTGCGTGTCACTGGGAAGCATACCATGTCTGTTGGATGCTCCGTGCGAGGCCCCTATGTGGCTCCAAATGGTCAACTCTAGATAAGGGCGGATGTTGTGCTACTACCAGTTAACCTTAACGGTGGAGAGATGGTTCCCACATCCTCCGTTACTACTACTAATATTACTACTACTACGTTTCAAATGAATACTTGTGGTAAGTAAATTTATTTCAATTCATGCAGAATCCAAATATCTAGTTTCTTAACGACTCCAATACATCGTATTTAAGTTTTCAATAGTTGTGTGTAACACATTTAACCTTTTTGCAGTCTTCAGTTATTTGTCGATTCGATTCAATTATGGTTTTGTCATCATCAAGTTCAGAAGATAAACCAGAACATTGGGCATCTGAAAGTGAAAATTCTCCAGAATGAAATTTTTTAAACCAATTCTGACTCGTGCTTTCTGTTAAGCAATCAACGTTATAAACTTCTCATATCTGTTTGTAAGCCCTATCCACTTTCTTGTCTTTATGAAAATAATAAAATAAGATATATCGAAATTATTTATTTTTACATCTCATGCTAAATCTGACCGTAAAATAACAGTTGTAAATAATTTTTTTTAATTTGTTGCTATAGCAACCTAAAAATATCAGATGCCAAATCTGGAAAGAAAAAAATTATAGGATTGATAGAAGAATAAGAAAATAGACATAACGGTATCTATGTGTGCAAACCGAAATTGCTTTCTTTCCAAGCCAATAGCTGTGCAGAAATTTCTAGAAGCATCGGGTTGCTTACGAAATTGCCTTCGACGAGGTTTTGAGAAAAACTGTCGTCTGGTGCCACAACAAGTTTAGCCCTTTAGCAGCCAAGCGGTGAAATGGCTGAACACTGTAGTTGAGACCTGGATTAAAATATAAACTAAGCTAAAAAATTCATAGTAGTTTTAAAAAAACCGCTGTACCTTAAAAGGTTGCGGTGAAATACTCCTGAAGGCCAGGCCACCTGAAGAACTCGGTGAGTGGGGTAAATTTCCCAGACTTTGTCCAAACGGCGTTGGAACCGAGTGAGGAATGCTGGACGGCAGATGAGGAACGACTGCTGGTTGCGGCGTCAAGGGTTTTGGTGCTTGGGTCGGCATCGATGGAGCTGCTGGAGCCTGGACAGGCTTTGGGGGTGCCACCGGGGCTTGCACGGGCTTCGGCGCAGGTGCTGGTGCAGCAGGGGCGAATCTTTTGTAAAAAAATGCATTATTACTCTTAGTTAATGAAACTTTATCCTTTTTTTAAAAGTAATTGGAAGAATCCTTACGCTGGAGCAGCGCCCGGCGCATTGGATGCAATCACTCTTGCTGCTAACTTAGCATGCATGTCACAGTACAATTTATTATTGATGCAGTGAAATCCTGAAAAAGAATAAATATATTTCGTTTCACATTGATTTATTTAAGAAGAAGCCATAATACAATTATTTAAGTTAATCTCTCATTGCAAGGTAGGCAAGACTGGTCAAAAACGAATAAACAAAAGAATTTTCTGGTGCTTTGGAAATTAAATTTATTCGACAGGGTACTTTGGGCGTTGATTTAAAAATTAATACTGATTGAATCCTAGGAGCGTTAGTTTGTGAATGAACTTTTATATACTAATTAGTATATATAGCATCAGTGCATTACTACAAACAGACATTAAAATCCGTTTGGAAGTTCATAATTTAGTGGAATTAGAAGATGAAAATATTTGGACCATCACCTTCATTTTGTTACATTACAAAACTACGCAAATAGCATCCACTTGTTTGGAAAATTCTCAGTGAGGTGTTTGTAAGCCCTAGCCACTTTCTTGTCTTTATGAAAATAATAAAGTAAAATATGTCGAAATTGCTTATTTTTACACCTCATGTTAAATTCGACCATAAAATCTTGCCATAGACATAGATCCATTTCTCAGAGTGAATGAATTTGGTACCCCTTCTATAATTTCAATGGATGGCAAAGGCCATCTAATCAAGTTAGTCAATCTGGCAAAAGCCGGATTGATTTCAGATATACATTAAGGAAGTTACCATTCAACACTAGCAAAGAGCCCTGGATTGGTTCTCGGCTCTGTCATTTTGGAGAGTGTTCGAGGGTGAACATACTGTCGTATCGTTAAATATCTTTTCTCAGGAATTATAATCGCTGCCATGCATTAACGCGATGGGGGTAGAGAATGGGCATAGGCGGACTGCAATGACTGAATGCATGGACGTTATGGAGTTAAAAAGAAGATGCTTGTTTGGATACATATTTATTCTCGAACATTTCTGCTGACTCGGGTTGATCTGGGCTGTAATGGTGGTGTGGGGAAATTCCACACACCTTTAGGTGATATGCATTATTCTCTATATTGTCTGTTCTCTCTATATATATATCTATTATACATAAGCGAAATCAAAATTTGGGAGCGTGAAATCACTTCCTTGCATGAAACTTTACGCAATCCCTTATTCCACGGATTGAGGCGCTTTCTACTTTTTTATTACTTTCACAGCATCTCCTCAATAGCTGAAATACGTAGCATGTGACAAACCGGCAATGGTAATAAATAGGCTGTTCCCCGGGAATAACTACATGAAAGATTAAATAATCCGAGTCATAACAGAATGCCAACTTAGTGGATCTCGAATTCTTTAAGTCTTGATTTACGACGTACTTGAAAAACAGAAGTTCTCCCAAGGGCTTCCACTTGCGATTTGTATTATATGGCGACTTCCTAAGCTACATTTTAATCGATTAAAAAAACTATTTCTTCTAACACTATTTCAGAGCTGTTTAAATTACAATATTTTATATTGCTTTAAGATTAAAGTTTACTGAGAATCATGATCATCAGTTAATGAAGTAAAATAATAAGTAGAATTTTAAAATAATAAGTATAATTCTAATATCTTTTGTGAACGTTTTGTAATATTTTCTTTTGAAACAAATAAGAAAAAAAAATTGGTTCTGAACTTTTAATCAAATTTTTTAATCCTGATTCACCGAATCATTAAATATTTTCTCCTCTTTTCTGTAATAGAGTTCATTAGTATGCAGTTCTTTGTATCTCATTATAAAACCTTCCATGCACTCATCTCTAAGTTTACATTGTTCTAGTACTTATTTTTAGGTATACCAAGATCGAAAGTCCATTTTACGATTGTAAATAAGGCCGAATACAAAATTTCTAGTTCTGCTGGTTATGTGCACTATAGTCTGCACCAAAATTAAAATGTAATGTGTATGACAAAATTTTGTAATAAAATATGGATGGCAACTCTTTGTGCATTTCGTTTTTAAATACTTTTAATTTATACTGTGCGCATCGATTTGTACCCTTATTATAACTAGTAAAAATTGTTTCTGATGCCACTCGGTGTATTATCTGCAGTATCATTTTGTTTTCAGCTTCATTTCTTTCAATTCTGAAAGTAAAAATTCTTTAATGTTGAACACTTTTGTTGTATTGAACTGAAATTAATTATGACGTTAAACGAAACATTTTTTTCCAGCCAAAGAAATGAATACGATTTGTTTGGCAACTATATATCCTAATAAATTAGAAAAAAACATGAAAAATATATTCTGAATGCTAAATGAGCAAAGAAACTAAAATAATTATTTAGAATTTTAAATTTCTTAAATTAAAAAAGAAATAGTATTTATAAAATAAAAAAAGGAAAATTCACAAGAGACGATCTTATTTTACTTCAGCGTAAAACAATAATAATTAATTATCAGAATTTTCATTTTTTGCAATGCGACATGCTACAAAATTTGCCATATACAGCTTGAATTAATTTAAAAAATGTAAACAATTCGTAATTAAATACATCGAAATGGAAAAAAATTATCTTTCCATTTAATTTTATGAGAATAATTCTTTTGTTTTATTTGAATACGAATTGTACTCCCTCAAGAAATGTTTTCATAAAATGAAGAAAGATATTTCAGAATTTCATATCTATACTTCGTATTTAATGTTATTTTATTGTGTAAATGCGTTTTCAGAAATATCTGCTGTGGGGATTTATATTCATTTTAAATAACCAATTTAATTTAGTTTTAGGCTTGCTTTCTCATAAGCCTTCATTCCCCTAACTGTCAATGCTAGAATATTTAAAAAGGTATTTGACGGAAGGACTTCATTCCGTCATTTCATTCCTGGAAGTCCTTGATACTCACTTCCAGTTGTATCCTGTACCCGAAAAACAGAAGGTAAGTATTGCTTCGAGTGCCCTCCGACGACAGGCGGAGTCATGATGGAAAGGTATTGAAAATTTTTTACTTGTAGAAGTTAGAAGATTCACCTACAAAATTTTGAAAATTTTAAAGCGGCACTCTTAAAGGCCTTCCGGATAGTTAAAGATCGTGCGAAGCTCGAAGCCGAAATGTACAGCTCTTACCAACGAAAAATTGTATTATTTATTCTATGTAAATTCTATTCCGAGTTTATTCTTTATTAAGTCAAGATTGTAAACTTGTTGTACGGAGGGAAGTCCGAAAGCGAAGTCACTGAAATTGTGTTATCAAGGTTATTACCCGCAGTATAAGATTTCGTGGAGCTGCGAAAACCACGAACGCTGCAAGAATTATTTAAATTAGCCGTAAAATTCCAGAACTGGAGGACAGCAGAAAGCTCTAGAAAGTTGTTGATAACCCTGGGTTCCTACTCAAGGTTATCAACAACAATTCTCTCGACAGCCGGCCGTAGAAAGAAATAAAACCGACGGAGGAAGAAATTTTTTGCCAGGCTGTCAACGCGTAAGGAAGCCGCCCAATGGGTATAGCGGTTAACGTCGCTCACGGTGTGTCGAAGGGCCCGGGTTCGAATCCCAGAAAAGGCATGGATGTTTGTAAATGTACAGTGTCGGTTCGGCATGGCGGCACTTTAAATATGCGGCGAGTCGAACGTCTTCTCCTGTGGTTTGAGGGAAGGGGAGAGAGGTGCTGCGCCTCCCCCGAGGTGCTCTCCATCGAAATTGGGGGCGGAACTAAGATAAATCGCACTGTCACATGCACGGTGCTCAAGGCTGTTGCCAACGTCAGGGTAATCTTGCGCTCCTTGCCATGAGGAAGGAATTTCGTGGGCTTGGGCTGATGTTACTGTCAGACAAGTGAGCATAAGTAAAACGAGTAAAGATGAAAACAAGAATGCAAAAAAGAAGTTCGAAAAAGGCCGCCAGCGTACCCTAAAGACAGTAGGAGGAAGGAAAAGTTCTTTAAACGAATAGAGGGGCCTGAGAAATTGAGGATCCAGAGCCCCTGTCATCGCAAAATCCCTCTAAGCTGCATTTAGATACGGCAATGGTGAACAACTCCCAATTATAGTTCGACCATCTCAAACGCAGCCCTAGCTGGCATTCTGCCAAAATACATAGACTCGTCCAAAAGGGGCGCTATTACTTGCTGCGACGTGAAAGTCTTTTCTTCTCCGGAAAGAGAAAATGGAGGGAAAGAAGGTCCCCATCCTTCCACCCTATTTTGAGAATTCGGTCCGAATGGCGCATGCGTATTTGCGTTCATGGTCGCTGATGAACTATACCTGTAATCCAAGTTTTCTTTTAACAACGTACCCGTAGAAGCACTCGTAGATACTGGAGCTCAAGGAAATTTTTTAAATCAAACTTTCTACATTAGAAATTTTGGAAAAGTAAAGTTTAAATGTTATAGTACTACTTATACTATTTAAAAAAATACTACGGAAATCATAGCTGCACAAGACTAAGTTTGTGAATGCGTAGGGAAGCTGTCGCTTGGAAATTTGGAATACGAAGTTGAAATGTAAAGGCAATTGCCTTTGTTGAGGAATAAAGTTATTTTAGTTTTTATTTGGCTAAAGCACAAAGCTATAGTGTATTCTAAAAATGTAAAGTTAATGTATTCAATAGAAAATCTTGAGTTCGCTCAAACGAAATGTTAGCCAAGTCAAATCATGCGATTTTGAGCGAAAGCTTGCATATGTTTAAGCCCTAATGTGGGAAAATATTTGGTACGCATGTGTTTTGTAGGGCTCTCCGCCTACATTCTACTTAATTTTCATGTTTCTAGCTCATGGAGAATTAAAAAGTGAATTTAGGGTGTCTCTAAGAAGGTTGCTATGTGCTAATAAGTTGATGTGTGTTTAGGTGGAACGTTTGTTCACTGTGACATATTGCAAATGCCTTTTCACCACACATTGTGGAAAGCCAAAAAGAGGATTAAGTAAAGCATGAATGTGTAATGAGTAAATGTGACCCGTAAAAACCGCTATGTTCGGTAAACTTAAGAAAGCTACGGTAAATAAGAAAGGGTTAGAAACTCAATAAAAGAACTAATGTATTTTGAAAGTAAAGTGTTATTTATTGTTTGAGAGATACATGTATTCATAAGTATTCCATCCAGATAACTGGAAAGACAAGACTAAATTCTGGCAGGGGCAAATGTAGGTATTTATATTTATTTTAAATAACTAATTTATATTAATTTTGTGCTTACTTTCCTGTAAGCCTTCATTCCCCTAATTCTCAATGCCAGAATATTTAAATCTGGTAGCGCGCGTGAAGTAATGCAATTTCTACCTTGAGGAGAAAAGGTTTAAATACAGAGTTCTAGGGGGAAGGGAAAGTGTGAGAATGTGGACGAATATTGTAATTTTGTAGTGTGAGCTTCTGCTTGGCATTTATTGCCAGTTAACGTGCTGTAACAGCTACTACTTTGCTGCCACTAGATATCTGACGCTGTTTTAGGAAACAGGACAAATTCTACTACTCGTTAATATCTGCGATTTTTTTAGTTTAGTTCTTATTAGTTGAGTTACCTCCCGAGCGAGGCGTAATTTTTTAGCGTCAAGTCGACACATTGCGAATTTTAAGAGGGTTAATAAAGGGTTCTTTTTACCCTTCTCCTGTGTGGTTTCTACGCGTATTTCAGCTGTTACTTTAGAAAATAGACCAGAGGGTCTTAACTGTAATAAACTGAAGAAATCTCATTTGTAGCTTCAAATTAACTATCCATTTATAAATCGATATATACATTTTTTCATTTAAAGCTTTAAAGGCATTCATAAATATAGAAAATATCAAATACTTTAGTATTTAACAGTTTTCAAATGAGCATTTTGCAATTAAATTCACTTTTCAGATTTAAATTTTAAATAATAAAATTAAAATTTCTTTTTATTTTTATCTTTATTTGGTATCCTTTTCTTTTTCATGGGAGACTCAATAAAGTTTCTAGTGACTTTTGTATTAAACTGGAAAACATTTCTGCGTGGATTTGCGCTCTCAACGAGGTTATTTCTAAGAAATTTAATTACAATTAATTAATTTTATTTTCAGCAAAAACATCATATTAGGTGATTTTGCATGAACAGAATGAGCGTTACTTATTAATTGATTAATAACATTATGCTATTATGAGGAAAGAATGCTAATTAAATTTCTGTTTACAACATTACGTATAAAATTTATAGTTTGCTATTATTAATCAAACTAATTAAAGTTTGCTTTGTTGAAAATAAAAAGACATTAATGTAATTTTTTTCTACATGGTATGTTACTCAAAAAAGTTAGAATGTTCTGAAACTGTGCTGTATGATGTTGAAATGTAGTATTTTGCAATATAATATTGAGTTTCCGTAATAGAAAATGTGAAAATTCATCTAAGATCGAATTATGAGCTTTCCAACTACTAGTTGCCTGTATACTAACCACTAAACCACACGAAAGAAGTGCGTAATTTTTTAGACCTTTTCTTGGTGCTGTCTTCTTTTAATTTTTGTGCAAGTATATAGTGAGATGCTATCTCCCTAACGAAGTGTCGTTATCAAGAGAAGCATAGTGAAAATTTTAATCTTGAGTAAACCAAGATGTGAAAGACGGAAAAAGTGAATTAAATATATTAGTAGAGTCAGATACGGAGGTTGTCAGATATAGATGTCAGCAGAAAACAGTGGAGAGACTTTACTGTATGTTGTGAATAGCAAAAGATTATTGTAAATCAATAGAAAAATCTTCTCCTGCAAGTGTTTGGGTTCCACATGAAATCACAATTGCAAACCTTTAGCAACGAGCATCGATTTTCCTACTGCTTATCATATAAAATGAAGTAGAGCTTCTCATAAGAAGTATTATGACTGCAAATGAGAAAAGGAAATTTTATGCAAATGTTAATCAAAATATATCACAGTTAAGAGCTCCATGTCTACGCAGTGAAGGAAACTAGACTGTGGCTAACTGCAGAAGGAAAGCAGAGAGAAAAACCAAAATTTCATGCAAAATATATTTTCTTTTCCATAAGTTATAGATAAAAAATGTGATTTATTTTAAACTGTTATAAAATAACCAAAACAATAATGCAGACAATTCTTGTCATATGTTATCTATTTTGGAACGAGCTTTAACCACCAGGCGATCAGCTTTCACCAGCTGACTTGGCGGGATTTTTTAAACAAGATAACGCTAAGTTCTGCAGAAGTGACTCGAAGAAAGCTTAACAACAGCAAATTCTTTCCGATCCGTTGAAAGTTAGAGTATTGGCCCCCTTTCAGTTATTATCTGTACAGATCACTGAAATTTCATTCTGTTGGCAAACTTCCACAATAAGTACGAGAATACGAACTTGAATATTTTGAAGCAAAACTAAAATGCTAAAAAAGGAGAACAGAAAAGCTGTCTGAAAATTGGGAAAAAATTGTTGAAAACAGTGGATATCATAATAATAAGCAAATTTGTGTATCAATATTTTCCCCATTTTAGTCTATCTGGCTCTATCCTGCATTACTTTTTCGACGCACTTAATGCCTTTACGAAGAAAAACTTAATTTCAGTTGCTTGCTATTGTGGTAAAATTCATTTTACAAATACTTCAAATAAGAAACGTATTATTTGTAAATTTTTAACCCTTTTAAAACCTTTTTAATTCATTTTTGAAATATTTTAATTCCTTTGTTTATCTGTAAATATTAATTAGTTATTTTAATGCATTATATTTAATTTTCTAATTGTAATCATTAGCATTTTTGTAAAGATTTGAATGTACTCACTACCCAATACACTGGAAACGTTTTCTTACCACCTGCGATTATTAGACAGCAGATAGTATGGGCGGTAAGATTCCTCACCGATGTTTAATGGGAAGAGATAAAGGGATTTGACTATGCTTGCATATATATAGAAAACGGTTTCTTTTTTAATGACCGGGCGCTTTATTTAATAGCCATTAGTTTTGCGATACTACAAGGGCTGGAAGTGTTGGCCATTTAATTAAGGAAGCACCTATTAGGTGACCACCGTTGCCTCTTATGAAGGCATGGACAGTTACAACCACGCTTTCTCCGGGATTCGAATCCGGGACCATCGTTACCACAGTTAGGGTCACTAACCACTATAAATAGAAAACGTAGTTCAAATATTTTGAATTATATTGCAAAGCTCCGAATTGAATTAAGACTTATCAACATAATAATTATCTCATTATTCCTTAAGCAAACTTAATGGTTCTCAGATTTCAAGCTTTGTGTACGTAATATAATAACTAAGTATGTCTTTTATAAGGAGATGAAAATATATTATGTGATTGACACGGTCCATTCTCGACGTATAAGAAGATGAAAACACGTTATGTCAGGGGGCACGGACCCTTCTCGGCGCACATTAATCTTCAAAAGCGCACCTGTTAACTATTTAACAAACTGTGAAATAATAGAAAGGCTTCATATAAAGTTTTCGAGCGACAGTCTGCAGCATTCAGCATATAAGAAACTCCTAACCCCAAAAATCTGCAAGATAATGGATGTTCTCTTTTAACATGGATAGAAACTGTGTTACGCTGTGTAACAATAAAACATAGGGCACAATACATTACAACAGCATTTATTTTGTGCTTATAGAGCGCATAATATGCTAATTAACATTTTGTATATAGTAACTTAATATCTCTATAACATAGAGGACATATGAACTTATGAGACCTGAACATACATACATACGAAATGATGCGCGATATCTTGCATATGAACATTTGTACATTTGCCATAGATTAGATGCATACATTTTTTATCCTTACGAATTATATTAATACTAACATAAGTCCACATTTAGTATTCAGCGCCACTCACAATTAGCACTTCACGTATAACCAAGATCAACCTATCTCATCAGTCAGCTTTCCTCGTGCGTCTGCGCATGAGCTGTATTTACTAAATGCATTTAACATACTACGCCTGTTGTGTGAATTCTACTGCATTTGTTGCATATTTGCTTTACTGTAACCTATTGTTTATTAATATGTAGTAAATAATCTTAGAACATTCAATGTAAATATTTTACCTGTGGCTGTCTGCTGCGGGATGAATAGTGGAAAACAGTGGCAGAAACACAATGCCTTAAGATAATACAAAAGAAGCTGGGCTTTGCTTGTCTATTGCAGCTACTTGATTCCCT
>KK113901.1:187264-202701 GCA_000611955.2 Stegodyphus mimosarum
GTGGTGGACCTGTGGCAAAACCAGCTAAACTATTCTTAAAAGACCATGTCCTCCGTCAGCCTCAAATAGTTTTATAGTGTAATAGTGTAAATTAAACAAAATATATGTATGTCACCGAGTAAGCGTGTACAGGCAGCGACATTTAATGTTACCCATCATATGCTGGTGAAATATATTAAGAGAATTTTCATATTTTATCGAATTGCATGAAAAGAACTGAGCTGAGGAAAAAACCTCTGCCTCTAGATAAAAATACAAATCTTGTATGGCAAATACGTAAGCGTACACGTGTGTGTAGGCGAAGCCAGCAGAAAAACAGGCTTTATAACCGCATGGAGGTTAAGACGAATTGCTTTCGCCAGCACACCTCGGCGAATTTCTAGGTGTTATCTTGAAGAAATCGGTTAAATTCTCATCGGAACAGTAAAAATGAGTAACCACCAACGTTTAGATGATGGAATGAGGTTACAAATGGTGGGGAGGCTAGAGGCAGGCCAATCGCAAGTCCAGATATGCAGAGAGTTTAATTTAACGCCCAGCGTCATGTATAACGTATGGAAACAGTTCAAGGATACTGGATCCATCGCGAGAAAGCCTGTGCAAGGTCGTCCAAGAGCCACGACCGCCAAAGAAGATCAATATTTGTCCATTTTAGCGAGGCGTAACAGAGAGGCTACAGCTTCTCAGATTTCTCGGGACCTGCATGCAGCCACAGGAATCCGTATAACAAGGGTAACTGTTTCCAAAAGACTGAATGAGACAGGGTTGTTTGCTAGAAGACAGGCTGTTTGCATCCCGTTCACGTCTATGGACAGGAGAGTCTGATCAGCATGGTGCAGGCAGCACAGTGATTGGAGTACTGAGCAATGAGCGACCGTTCTGTTCACCGACGAGTCCCGTTTTAGCCTAAACACCGATTCTCGCCGTACGTTCATATGGAGAGAGCCAGGGACCCGCTACCTACCCTCCAATGTCTGCAAAATCCACAATTATGGCGGTGGCGATGTAATGGTCTGCGCAGGCATCATGTTCGATGGCCGTGCACCTCTCCACGTCTTTGGCAGAGGCTCTGTGATTGGTGTGAGGTATAGGGATGAGGTCTTGGAGCCCTATGTTCGCCTTTTCTGGGGTGCAATGAGCCCCCGAGTTCATCTTACAGGACGATAACGCGAGGTCACATAGAGCTCTGATGGTCGACGAATTTCTCGAGAGTGAGGATATTCGCCGGATGGATTGGACAGCCAGGTCTCGAGAACTCAACCCTATGAGCACGTCTGGGAGGCTCTGGGGAGGGCAATTGCAACTCGCAAATTCCTTCCGAGAACCGTCCAGGAACTGAAAACAGCGTTGCTGAATGAGTGGGACCAATTACCACAGGCACTCATAAACTGCCTTATTTTCAGTATGACATTATGCTGCGAGGCCTGTATGGCTGTAATAGGGGACCATATCCCCTATTAACCCATTTCTTTTGTGTCTTCTGCAACCACTGTTTCAGATCTTCAGACTCCCATGAGTGTTACACACGAACTTGTGTGTCTATTATAACTGTTGAAAGTTTGTTTTGTATGTATTATATCAACCTATATTCACACCAAATTTTATTAAAATCTGTCCAGTAGTTCTGGAGATCGTACATAAAATACGAAAATTCTCTTAATTTATTTCACCAGTGTAGAAATAGACGAAAACATTTACTGCACAGTATAGTAAATAGAGCTGAGCATGTTTAAATTAGCTAATGTCTTGGATTCACATACAAGTATCAGTTCTCTAATGTATCCATGGAGATGTCCTCCAAAATCTTCTCTTAGGTACACTTTACAGCGACGTAAACATTTGCATAAACTCTGCAACATTCGCAGTCTCCTGGCAAATTGCATTTTAAAGACTGTACATATATGTCAAAATATGTTTGAGTTAAAACTTGAGATTTCGAATCCCCCGCCCTATAAAAGAAGTCTAAAGATAAACTCTTTTAAATATTTTGTGATATTGCTGCTGAATTGAATTTTATGGTTTAAGTGCGAAGAAAGTGATATGAAATAAATAAAGGTAACACACAAAGCGTTAAATAAAAGGCCCCTTTAGATATAAAATCTAAAAACTTTCAGTTTTTTTTTTTAGTTTGTTTCTTAGCCTTCTTTTCTTACTAACTATTTTTACTAAATAGTTTCCGAGTCGTAAAATAAATACCTTCTCTTTTAAGCCTGAAAATCCTATCAAAAAAGTTTCCAGGCCATTTACGATGAATGCAATATGTAAGTTTATGTCATAATTTTCCACGAAAGTAGTAGAGAATGCGCAAAAATAGTCTTGTTGACATCTTTAATAACTGTTTCTTTTATTTGATGATTTTATCCTATTATGTAGCTTAGATTATAAGGTATGTCTCCCGTCTTCTTCGCATGCCTTCGTAGTGTAGTGATCAGCAAGCTCGACGTGTAACCGAGAGGTCTATGGTTCGATTCCTGGCGAAGGCGTTGCTCATTTTTCAACATTCTTGCTTCAAAAAAAAACCTAATGACTCTACACTGCGCCCGAACTAAAAAAAGGTGGTGGATGATGATTCTCAACCACCGGGATTTGAAGATTGGGTCCCCAAAACCCCGGTTGCCCTTTAAAAGTCGAAGTATATAAGGTATTTCTCCCGTCTACTTCGCATGCTTTCGTAATGTAGTGGTTAGCCCCCTCGTTGAGTATTCGAGAGGTCCGCGGTTCGATTCCCGGCAAAAGCGTTGCTGATTTTTCAATATTCCTGCTTCAAAAAAACCTAATGACTCTACAAGATGTTTTCAAAGTTTACGTTTAGCCTTTCAAAAATTGGGATTATTATGTAACACATTATGTTATGCTGCTAAGCACGTATCATCCATCCTGTTTAGTCTCAGTTAAAACATTACGTAATTCAGAAAATTTTAACTCAGAGTAAACATTACTAGAATTATGTTCTAAAGAAATATTAACTCAGAAAACATTAAATCTTTATCTTTCACTCAGTCTCATGTAAAGACATTTTTAAGCGTATTGCCGTTTGGCAAAGTGTTTAGTTTACCTTTACACTGTGTAAGTCTGTAACTGCTTAACAACTTGATTTAAAAGTAATAATCATATTTCTTGATAATTTAAAATTTCATTTTATATTTAATTACGTTTTTAACTTACGAATTAAAATACAAGGTGGTTATAAAATGACGCTGCCTATTTGAAGGCCTCTGCAGCTAAAACACATGAACGAATGATACACAATTTCATACACATACAGTGGAAAACATGAGGAAAATTCATTCAAAAAGCCTCTCCGGGAAAAAAAAAGAGAGAGAGAGAGAGAAATAGTATCAAAAGTCGCCGATAGGAGAGATTTTTGCGCTACCGCCATATAAGCAGTAGGAAATTTGTACAGTCTTGGCAGATAGATTATGCAAATTTCCTAGTTTCCTAGTGCATGCATGATAGCTGAGCCACTCATTCGTTTTAAAAAGGAACCAGCGAAAGTTGAATTAGCAGTTCTTTTGATTGTTGACTTATTCTTAATATGCGTCTTAGCTTACTTGAGCCCGCTTTATTGTACAGTTCTTTTATACTACGCGGTCCAATGCTGCGGGGCTCTTAGGGAATGAAGATGACTCCATACGTGCGTAAAGCTGCAGTGCCTGTTGCAAGTACTGGACCGATGTAATATTCAATGAGACAGGGACTAGCACTGGTCCAAGCACTCGTGAGATTAAGGAAAATGCTGTATTTCAATCCTCGTAAAATCAGTCATGAACAAGAACTAAAAATGACAGATTGCACTAAGCGTCTGACTTCCACACTTCAATCACAATCGACACCGAGGATTATTGACCGTTGACCTTGGAAAATACTCTGGGGAGATGAGGTTTATTTTTATTTGTATGGTTCCAACAATACTCAAAATTGCCGCATTAGGGCATTTAAATGGCCCACGGTAATGCATGAAACACCAGTGCATTCTGCACCCACATAAGCTTCATTCAATACAGAGTCTTTTACTCCAGCATTGCGGTAATGAGAGAGTTAATTAAGAAAGAATAAGACGCCGAACAAGTATTAATTTTGAAGTCAAGCAACAAAAATCAGCGTTATATTTGCAAAATTTTCACAGGACTAATTTTGATGGTTTTACCGAACCAACATCCTCAGTTGCCAAAGCGCAAATGAACAAGATAAGATTTAGTGATTAGATAAGATAAGATAAGAACAGTTAGACAGGAGTTAAACTGCTAGCGCCATCTATTAATGAAAGTAGAAACTAAAACATAGTTTCCTTAAAGGATGGATTGGAATTTGGGTCGTTATCTACAAGATTTTTTTAAATGTGAAAAGCCTCTAGAAAATCTAAGTCCAATCGAAGATGTTTTTTGAATAATTTTGGCTTCACAAAAATTGAAAGTGCGGACCAACAATGCTTGGCAACAGAGGACTTCTGTGTTTCCTTTTCCCTAACATATGCCTCATGTTCCTTAACGCGAAATTTTAAGGCTCTCTTAGTTTGGCCAATGTAAATTAAACCACAGCGGTAAGGAATCCTGTAAATGCCTCAGGAATTCATATCCGGAATGGGGTCCTTGAGTAGAAACTCAAAATTTTATACATAATTTTGCAAATATAACAATGATTTTTGTTGCTTGACTTCAAAATCAATGAAAGAGTTATCAGTCATATTTTCCGACAAAATAGCTACTTCTTTCCCCATCCATCACGTTATGTGACATTTGTTGTGGGGGGGGTATCTTAAATCCGCCGTATATACTGGTGGCATTACAAACCAGAGTTCCTCGAAAGAAAGCGTAAGACGGGCTGTTACAATCACACAAAATGAAATTTAACGAGCAGCAGTACAGAACATCACCGGATGCAGTATGTTGTCCATAAGGAATGACAGCACATGGAAAATTTTGCGCGTGGTCCAAGGAAACCTAATGTTGTTTAATTAAAAGGTTAATTTTTGTGAGTTTGGTGCTCTATGTTATGCATTTCTTCATGTACATATTTTATTACTGAAATATTAACGAAAGTCTGCGTAATCTATTTTTCGAGCAGTTACTGTAATTAATGACCCATTTTCGCCTCTGACAGCACCAAAATCTCTCCTATCGGTGACTTTTGGTACTACTTTTTTTCCAAAATTCATTTTCCCATTCCTTCCACAGTCTGTATAAGATATATGGTTTAATTTCGTTCATTAAATTTAACTGTAGATGCCTTCAAACAGGGAAAATTATTTTATACCCACCCCGTGTATTTCATTTTTAATATATCCGATTGATAACTTTTATAAATATTTGTAGCACTGTGTAATATATAATAAAAATACTTCTATTCCATATTTAATTCTTGGTTTAAATTTTTATTTTTTAATTACAGTTTTACCTAAATGGAATAATGAATTATTTTTGGTCATAATTTTCTTTGCATTCACTTAAATAGATTTTAATTAGCGCGTCTTGATTACCTCTTAACATATTCGTGACGTATTTTAATTATTCTTTGCCAAGCAACACTGAAGCCTTTTGTATACATGCTACTTACCAACATTTTTCAAACAAGAGCCGCATGTACTGCATTTGAAGCACTCCTCGTGTAAGATTCTGTCGTTCAAATTGACGCAGTGTCCGCTGTGTGAAAGAATAAATGTAAATATTTAGTAAAATATGAAATTTTTTAAATAAATTTAAAACTACATATTATATTACTTGTTCTTACAAAAAATGTATAATTTAATAAAATTAAGAGCCACTGTGTAATCCACTGTATTTCTTAGAGGTGACTGAAAATATACATAAGAGATAGAAGAGTTGTAGGTATCTAATTGATTATGCTGTTAGAATTAAAAACTGGTAGTGGCTAAGCATGTAAAGAGCTGGTTCACAAATTATCCAAAATTTTAGGCCTTTTGCTGTACATTATTCAAATGAGACTATGAACTGCAGCTCAAATTTTTTAATTATTTTCATTTAATTAAGTGTAAGCTGTTTATATGTGCCCAAGCAGTAACATGATTTCAAACTTTGACAGTTTCACTAAGGCCAATCTGTACTGGACAGAAAATTGCAGGAATTACAATTTAAATGTGAGAAAAATATTAATTTTTAAATCAAAATAAATCACATTTTAATTTATTAACGAAATTATGGTACAATAAATCGTAAATTTATTGTAATACAACAATACAACATAGTGAAATCGCCTAACAAAAATAATTTCAGGAATTTCCTCACATGGCAGGCCCACCAGAGGCTGAGTGGTAAAATCGCTGAACACTGGTTCGACTCCAAGCTAACGGGCTGATTGGAGTTTTCGCGGCTTTGCCAAGTGTAACGTGTATACGAACCAATTTCCTTCAGAAAGTCCTCCAAGAAGTCATTCTTTCCTTATGAAGATAACCCTAGTGTGCTTTGCCATAATCTACTAAACCAGACCAATCCCTGAGACGGCACGTTTTTAACCTAGTCCCTTTGTTTAACACGTCTTAGAGACCTGGCACAGTGCGAATAAGAAAGAACGCGACCTATTGGGTTGGACAGTTCATAAAACAGCATCAAGAACTCACGTGACAGTTCGGCCGCAGTCCGAGCACTGTCCCAGTGCAGGTCCTTCGGAAGGTGGAGGTGTCTTTGGCGTCTTTGGAGTAAACGGAACGTTAGTATTAACTGCTGGAGTCGGCTTCGGTGGCACAGAGGGCGGAATTTTTGATGGCCTGAAGAAAGGAGATGTCGTTCCTGCTCCAGGTGTTGGAGATTTCACTAGAAATAGAAATTATAAGAGTTTCATATGAAAGGAAATTACTTGATACAGGATGCTCATGAAAGCTGGAAATAGAAGCATTTTCTTAATCTCTGATACTTGCAGTTATTTCCAGTTATCACACATTATAAATACTATATGCTATCGTTGCGTTTATTTGAAATAAATAAAGTAATAATCAGTCTTTTGTTTGATTATATTTTTTTAAACTTTATTACATTGCAAGCTATTATTTTATGAAATTAAAATAATACAATATTAAGGTCTATAGCTAGAACACTGAAGTGTGGGGATTTCTCAAGTTCTAAAGGTTGCAGTTAGGGGTACACTAGAATTACAAAGTCTTGAGAGGTTAACGAAAGAAAGAAAGACTGTGAACCACTGCCGTGAAGCATAAATGCTACTTATTTAATATAAAGTTATTAAGTAAATCGACCTCAAATCGCTCAGCAAACAATGTCAAAATGAGAATCAATTGCTTCATTGACTGTATAACCAACATAAGGCTAAAAGAGTGACTGTAAAATTATGTAGCAATGAAAACCGTAAAATTGTCATTAGTAATTGTATTCTATAGACAGGAATAAATACACTCAAAGGTTACAAATGCTTCGAAGTATTTACATGTACATTACAGTTAAGCGTATTTGTCTTGATTGTTATGCTTATTAATATGCAACGCAATTTTCTGTGAATAATAATAAGACTATGAATGAATTCTAATATATATTACATTGTAGAAAATTGTCTTATATTACTGCATGTAGAGAGTTAAATATAGTTTTCTCACTTATACCGGTTAGAAATACAAGTTGTTCACAAAGGCTCTGAACTAATTTAACTGCATTTTGTTTAGGAATGGAACACTTCATACCTTTCGTACTAGTCGCATTTTCACAAGCAAGTCTTCACAAACAAGCAACAAGTGACACTAGTTCCACATGCGAAAATAAGACCCCTAATTGGAGATCTTCTGACTATAACTAAATGTAATTAAAATCTATGTATCGGAGTAAAATCTGGCTATTATTCTTCGTTCATTGAAGAAAAATGGTCTAAATCTTGACATGCAGCATCCAACACCAAACATTCACTTTCGGACTGTCCCGCTTCAACTCCCTTGTGGCATGAAGATTTTCGGACCCCCAGTTCATCATATTGTGAGTATATTAAACCAAAACAAATTGTTTAGAAAAAACTTTTATATCCGTATAATAAAACTGCAACATTTTACAACATTACCTTTTACAGGATCTTGACAATATTAAAGTTCTTCTGGACTTTGTGGATACCCGACATATATCAGAGTCGTACATTTATAATAATACGTAATTTGTTGAAACGGTAGAATATGCACAGGGGGACCCAAAAGTCCGTTAACATTTGAAAATTCAATAATTCACGGAATAATATAGGTATATAGGTAAAAACTGACATACATGCTTGAAATGTCGTGGGGTTTTATTGAAAGCAAAAAAAGTGTTTGAAACGGCCAACAGACGGCGCTTACTACGATAACAAGTGCAATAATTAACATAACAATTGATTTTAGCAAAGAATAGGTTCTTTATAATAAATGTTCAGCATGTCGGCTGTCATTCATCAACAATACCTAGAGTGGAGGGACAATGTTGTGAACAGCACTTTACAGCATATCTCTGGGTATGGTGAGAAATTGCCGTCGGTTGTTGTCTTTTAACATCGTAATGAGGTCGGACGATCGCAATTTCAGGAGACCCCACAACCAATAATCCACGGATTGAGATCTGGAGACCTGAGAGGCCAAGCATATCAGAAGTGGTGCTCAGCACGCCATCCTCACCGAACGATGTGTGTATGAGATCTTTCACACGTATAGCACTACGGGTGGAGCGCCATCCTGTGTAAAAGGCATACCTTCCAGCAAGTGTTTATCACCAGACTATGAATGATGCGATTTTCTAACGTATCACCTACTTCGAACCCATCACATTGGCAGTTTGAACAGCAGAACCACGCATTTCCCCGAAGAAAAAATGGTCCTTTAATGATTGATATGATAAATCCACATCACACTGCGCCCAAAACCTGGAGATGAGGATAGAAAAGTGATAAAGTTCATGAAGGGACTGATTCCTTCTCACACTACAGTTCATTTTATACACGATTCTCATGCGGCGTCACTGACATTTTGCTTCCCAAAGCCATATGTTGGCCTTTTTTCTGCTGTATGTTGGCCTTTTTGAGCAATTTTTTTTTCTGCTTTAATTTTCTTCCAAAGGGCAATAAAACTCCATGCCATTTTAATGATGTGTCCCAATTTTTACCTCCCTACCTATATTATTCCATGAGTAACTGAATTTTCAAATGTTAACGGACTTTTGGGTTACCCTGTATACTGTTGTATATATTACATTAAATGAAATATCTAGGAATATGCTCATATATTTGAGTCGAGCACGTGTTTCCTAAAGGTAACATACTTACTTGTATACTATTGTCATTCAACTGAACTGCCATCGCTATACGAAGCTCGCTAGAGATGGCAATGATGCCCAAGTACCCAGCTACGATAGAGCTATTGCCTCAGCAGTTAGTATATAATAACGTGGCAACGCTATACTGCAACATGATTGCATAATTGAAGTATATTTCTGTATAGGAAACGTCTTGAATTATGCATATAATGTAGAGCTGAGCATGTGTCAATCATTTGCACTGTCCGGTAAATGCAAAGCGTAGTTGTCTGGTTATAATAACATGTATTAAATATATATGCTGATATATTATATATGTACGCTGACTCATAATAACATATATAATGCATATGCTGAATTCATATTAACATGTCATGTACAATACACATGCTAAGCTCATAAGAACATGTACATTACATGTTATAATGATATGTAATATATATATATATATATACAGATTTCATGTATAATATTATGGTTCATTAATAAGCATGCATTGTTATGTGTATTGTATACTATGTATTATTTAGAAGTGTATTGTATACTATGTATTATTTAGAAGTCTGAGTATATAATAGAACTAGGACATCTCTTACTTTTCACAACTAGAGTTATGTATATATTGCAAAAATTAGAATATATCTCAGCTATAACATCTACAAATATATATAAAGTCATCCATATATAAGAAGTAGAGTAATGGGTAAGAACAGGAGCATGCTAGCATTGTAGTACATGAATAGAACTAGAAATGCGTACATATGTTGTAAAACCTACTATGAGAAAATCAGATGTAATAAAATAATTTGAAATTCAGAATTCTCCATATATCTGATGCAGAATTAATTGCACCTTAAATACATTGATATATATTTGAAACACTCCTGCTGTATGTCGCGTCTGAGGCAAACTTGTAAATATGCAACAGAGCCATTATACATAGTAACATGATAAGGACAACAGTTTGAATGCGCAGCTGGTAACTAAATGTAATTATCTGACTGTATGTTGAATTATTAGTAACATATTTGAATACTATGTTGCATTATTATTTACTTAACTGCAGCCTGACAATGCTCACAAAATATAAGTACGCTTCCGTGGATTAGTATCTAAACTCCGAAAAGTTACCTCGAAGGTCAAACATGTGCAGTGTTCATTACTTGTGCCTGAGGTTTACAAAGTAGTTAATATCTGTCAGATAAATGAGGTAAAAATGATTCAAGTCCATGATATCTTTCAAAATTTGCACCAATTTTGCAGGTTAAGAAGATTTAGCATTTAACTAATTGAAGAATAATGAACATCTTTTTAGTTGAGGTTTCTGCCCCAAAGGGATCACGTAAAAATTTTATTTTGCATTTCCAAATCATTCTATTTTCTACTGCTTGAATCTATTCTCATAAAACTCTGCAAATTATTTTACACAAACATCCTAATAGCAGATATATGTATACCTAAGGAAATACAATTTGTGACTTCCTTTCACAAAGATAAAGTTTTTGAATAATCGCAAGTATGAGTGGAAAATAATAATGAATTCATTAAAATGTGTATAAAAATATATTGATGCATGTTATTGCAGATTTTGGTATAAAATATGGAACGCAAACAAAAAAGAGCTATCTTTTGAAATTTTCAAAATTTAGATTGGTTTTTGAAGCAATATAAAAGCTTTATATTGAATACCTGCCAATATAAACTTCATTCGAGGAAAACTGCCACGGGTTTGTTTTTTCAAAATAAAGTATGTTTTGCGAAATTTTGCCAGAAATGTGCCTCTAATGTTACGAAATAAAACTATAATAAGGGTAACCTAAAACGATCATCCAATGATGTTTATTCCTAAGAAAGTCCTAAATCCTAAGAAATATTGATTATTTCTAAAGTAGTTATTTCAAGGATGTAGTTGTTACTCGAGAGTTCAGCATATATATATATATATATATAATAAAATTTAAAGCAATGAATGTAACGTTGTTAGTGGAACAAATTAAAGAAAAAACATTGGTAAAAGTATTAGTTAAGGATCTCGAACAAATTAAAAATCATCACGTCCATATTTCTGAAACAAAGAGAACCTGTCTTTTAAGCTTAGCCATATTGTCAGACATAGTAGTTCTGTCACTTTTGAAGAAGGATTTGTTTGACAAAAATCACTTTGCTTAAACTTTTAGATTAGTGCCAAAATGATTTGTGAGCATCTGTTCCTTGTTTTTGTTTCAATTTTAATATTACTAACTAGGTTCCCATTTTCATCTGAACTACGTCTAAACCGAAGTCATCCATATATAAGAAGTAGAGTAATGGGTAAGAACAGGAGCATGCTAGCATTGTAGTACATGAATAGAACTAGAAATGCGTACATATGTTGTAAAACCTACTATGAGAAAATCAGATGTAATAAAATAATTTGAAATTCAGAATTCTCCATATATCTGATGCAGAATTAATTGCACCTTAAATACATTTTAGAATAGTATAATATTAATATATCCTTAAATAGAAGTACTACTATATTTTTTTATTTAAAATAAGATTCCCAGCCCCTTAATTTCTCTTCTCACCATGGTAATATACGTATGTCACTGTAAAGATAAAAATCACTGATGGTGCTTTCTCCACTTCATTTGAATTTAATGTGGATGATTGGCATATAGATAAAGGAGGACTTTAGTGTCAAATGGAGAGAAGGAAATAAATTTTGAGGGAAAGGTGATGATGCATATAACGCGTGAAAGAGGGATCTGGGACCTTAAGAAGCCTATTTTAAAGTAAGAGAGTAAACTAAATTCTTGTTTTACTTTAACTGCCTCATGATTTACTACTAAAGCTGATTTTTAAATCATAAGTATATTTATTTACTTTTTTATTTTCTTACTTGCATATAAGTAAGAAAATACAAGCGAAACGTAAAGCTCATTTTATGAGAGATTTGAGCAATTTTGAATTCCATATAGATATTTTGGATACGGAGAGGATGTGAGCTGCGTACAGGCTATCAATGAGGAGTAAATAATTGTAAACTGCATCATGAGAATCTGATCATTTTGAGACTGATAACAGCACCATGAAATATATCTCAAATATTTACTAAATTTACAAAATATTCGAATATCTAAAGCCAAATATTGTAACAATTCTATTCCTCTCTTCAACTTCTTACACTCTGCATCACAAATTTTAAGATTCTGTTGGAACAGGAAAGGAAACTAACGTATTTCTGCTCTCCTTCGCACAGTAGGAAACTCAGTGCAATCTATAAAACAGCTTAAAAAACTATACGCTTAGTAGGCAGCCTATCTACAATTTATTTCTTTAGCAGTTCAAGGGCCATTTAAATAATAAAATAAATAAAGTCAATTTGTGTTATTTCTACAATGAATTTTGTTTACTATGTATTCCAGCTTTTTCTTAATTTTAACTTCTAAGCCTTTCGGCAGCTTCTGAAACGATTATACTCATTTCATTAAAACAACAGGAATCACTTTTTTCTTACTGCAAATAAAAGAAGCTTTTTTCCCACCACATTTATTTATCTGTTCAACGTAGCCTGCAGCTGGTCAATTATCATACTCAAAAATGCTGGTTTTTCTTGTCAGGAGAACGAATTATTTAGCTTTCCCTAAAATCAGATTACTGCGTAGCAATACAAAATGTTTCTAATGCCATATATGGCAAACCTCGGGCAGAAACCAATTGTTTTTTGTTTCCTCATTATATATAGATAAATACTATTTTATAATGAAAACAAGGAATCTCAGAATAATATTCAGGTTGCCCTACTCAACAGAAATCAGGATTTCTCCTTAAAATATTCGTAGCTAACAAAACCTTTCGAGAATTGATTGTATTTTTGGCTATTAATACGTCAGTGTGTTTGTTGTGTATGACCTTACAGACACTGATCTGTATATTTAAATCAATTATATGGATTTGATACGTAAACAATAACTGAAGCTATTTTATGAGCTCAGTAAGCATGAGGGGAGCTATTTAGAAATGGAAATGTAAGGAACGTTTTTCTCCCTTACAGCCTTCTTGGTTTCGTTGGAGGCACATCCAGACAGAAACCAAGAAATCCGGAGTTCGAATCTCGGCGAAGGCATAGTTTATTTTTCAATTTTCCTGTTTTAGAAAGCTTAATGGACTCTGGCACCTGGCTAAAATATGATAGAAGTTAATCTTCACCACTTGCATTCGTTATTTGAGTCCTCCTTCATCCCTTTCGGCCATTAAGTGAGGGAAAATGTAGGGAATGTTTTTCCTTCCTTTTCTCTTTCTTCGTGGTGTAACTGCATATCTGGCTAGCATCAAAAAGTTGAAAGTTCGACCCCGGTGAAGGTATTGGTGGTTTTTTTATTTCCAAGTTCAAAAAAGGGAAAAAAAACTTATTACCCTACAAGTGGCTCTCGAATTAAAATGTAGTCGGCAATAATTCGTTACTACCAGGATTTGGAAACTTGATTTGTTGCTTTGCAGTCGCCTTTAAGCCAGAGAAAGTGTGAGAACATTTTCCTTTCCTTACTGTATGCCTTTGTGGTGCAGTTTGAAGCACGTCCAACTAGCAGTTGGGAAGACAGAACTCGAATTCCGGCGAAGGCACCGCTGGTTTTTTCATGCATACAGCTCCGAAATAAACCTCATGACTCTCGAAAATGTCATTAAAGTGTCGTACAGTGAATGAGAAAATAATCTACTATGAAAGAGTTATAAGGAATTTTCTCTCTCCTTCCCTACGCGTATTCGGGAGGTTCAGGTTCGAGTCCCGGCAAGGGCACTACACATTTTTCACATCTCCTACTTCAAAACAACGTAATAACTCTATAAGTGGGGCCCGAATTAAAAAGGTGGTGGACAATAATTTCTCACCGCCAGGATTTGTGAGTAGATCGCTTATTTCCAGTCGCCCTTTCAAAAGAGGAGATATTTCCCCCTCTTTCTAGCATGCCTTTGTAGTATAACGATAGCACACTCGAAGCGAATACGAGAGGTCCAGGTTCGAATCCCGACAAGTTCATTACACATTTTTCACATCTCCTACTATAAATCAAATATCATAGAGTCAAAATAACAATGCCTATTATAATCACCTAATATAATCAAAGCAACCTGATATAGTGAAAAAACTGCTTCTTCAATTTTCGACCTTTACCGAAGCATTTTTCAAAGAATTTCAATACAACAGTACAAAGAAGAATATACCGCTTAAAATATTTCAAAACCGTTTTTAATGGTAATGATTTTAAAATATGAGCAATTGCACAAATACGGGGTTTTCCCTTTCCAATTATAAATGATGTTTACTCTTTCAAACTCAGAACTGAATCTTTATTCCTGAATAACGCAAGAATTTCACACGAAAAGGAATTCAGTTTCAAAGGGTTCCTTTTTTTTCTCATTCCTCTCACTAAAATTGCATAAAAAAAGAGGATCGATTATAGTTTGAACATCCATACACACATATACAGAAAAAAAATGAGTATAATTTAAGGATTTGAAATTATGTGTTGCTATACAAAAACTTCATTATCATTCGATATTTTATTTTTATTTCTAACTATAGTTAAACAAGAAATATAGTCGGACATTTTGCTCCCCACCTATTATTGGGAAGTAAGAAATCTATTTTATTGATGACTTTTATTATTAAGAAATTCAGATGAAATAATCTTTTGAATAATTAACTTAACGCTATATCCAGGAGGGCAATTTTGAAACATGGAAGATAAAAGAACTATTTCATCTAGCATTGACTGGCAAAAGTGTCTTTTCAGTCGGATAAGATTTTATCAGAAATAAAAACAAAAATACTTAATATAACCCACCATAAGCAAGACTCACCTGGGCTTAAATTATCTTTAATTTAAGAAAACACAATTAAAAAGAAGAAAAGTAAAACATTACATTTAAGGACGTCATAATTAAAAATTTAAGTTGCACAATAAATCTCGGGGCTGAACACCGTGTTTAGTCCTTGACTCCAGTACACCGACTGAAGGCTATTGTTTTTTTGGCCGGTGTTTTCCCCGGTGGCCGCTAGGTAGCTCTCATTGAGCCGTGGAGTTACATTAAGGCATTTCTATGGGATATAAATAGATTTGTGGCATATCCATATTTTTTCTAGATATCCTAATATACAACACAAAGGAGTAGGAAATTTCTGTGCAACACATCAGTCTCGCAAGATTACCTGCAAAGAATATGCATGCA
>KK113901.1:202780-242814 GCA_000611955.2 Stegodyphus mimosarum
CAGAATGCGCTTTACAGAATGGAAAGTTTGCAGGCCGCAAAAGTGAACTAAAGTCATACGATGAAAAACATACTTAATTCACAAAAGGGTGGCAAGATGCGGATGAGGCAACACAGTTTCTAATGGCAGCCTTGTACTCGTACTAATTGAGGCCTAATTTATTAAAATGCACTTTGTGCTAGGAAAGTTTCCTGAAAGCAAGTCTCATCAGTGGCCAAAATGCATAAGACCACTGATTTCTGGTAGTTCGCTCCGAGTTCAAACCTCCTCGAACAGGTTAGCTGCATCGGCGTTTTCTTGATTTGTTTTCCCATGTGCATAACGTAAATAACAGCCAGACTGCCAGCCAGGAAAACAATCCACAAAAGAATCCCTTGCCGTACGCAAATAACCTTAAAGTGCTTTACAGTAACCAAAATAACATAATCCAGAAAATATTAACCGGTAAAAATGGAGCCATGAAGCTTTGTGATAAGCTTACAAAACCTATGCTGTTTATTAACTGCGCGACTTTTAATTGATAACGTATTTACTAAGTACTCCCCACTTCTTCGCGTATTTTTCCCCTAAGTGTTTTAAAACACAGGGTTCTGAAACCTTTTTATTATTCACATAATTTTCTTCTTCCTGAAACCATTCAGAAACCGAGCTACCCTAACTTTTCAAATGGATTCGTTCACACAGTGATTTTTTTCCTCTTACTAATTGATTTCCTTGTGTATTTTGGGTGCATGGACTGTAGCTGATGACACAATTATAGTGAAGAGCTTGAAAGAAACAGGGACATCTAATTCTCTGAAGATCACTGCGCATAAGAAGATATACTGAACGCTGACAGAGATAATTTCAAAGACTTTTAAGCTGCAACAGACAACACAGACAGCACGTTAAATGATTTGAGGCCTAGGTAGTAGCAGTAGACAACAATAAGAGCGGGCGAAATTCAATATACAGGAAATACAAATGAAGATGTCTTATATTGTAAATGTTAGTATTATATGCATTCTTACTGGAATGAAGGTTTTTCTCTTAAATAAATAATATAACGATAGCTATCGGTAGTTTATTCATCGATACTTTGCTTTTATTATGGTCTTATCGTAACTTGTCCTTCGGAAATTAAAATTTTCGTATAATATTTCTTTCTCCATTTTCATGCGATAAAATTAGTAAAACAGAATGAGAAAATGCATGAATAAATATGGTAAATTTTGTTAAAAAATGATTTTTTAACAAAAACAATTTCGTTAAAAAAATAATTTTTTTAAATAAAGAAATAGAAAATGCTTAAAGAATTTTGAAATTATCGAGTTGAAAAGCGATTACCAGTAAAATAACTTCGAAATAGACAGTTTCGAAATTATCTCAAATTCTTTAGACTAAGGTCACTGCTAAAGTGGTATGTATAATAAATACAATAAAAACTGCGACTTGTTCTAATTAGATAGAAAATTAGAAAATTAAAAAAAGCGCTGATATAAACAGCATCCTCCGCCAGAAATAGTGTTGTCATAAATGGGTGAACCTGGTCCAGAAGGATATTGACGTAGCGCACAGATGTCAGAGATTGTTCTATGGGTCCTAAAGTACTTCATGAAAACATTACCCACACCATAATAAACATTGCCCACCACCGGCTTATCTCCGTCCAACCATGCATCCGGAAGCCAGGGTTTCGTTTGGAAATCGGCGGCGTACTAGCACACGCCCGTCGATATGATGAACCATAAAACGTGATTTGTCGGATCATACAACTTTCTTCCATTCTTCTAATGTTCAGTTCCGAAGTTACTTGACCCATTTCAGACACAGTTGGCCATGGCGTACCGTTACTGCAGGGATATGCTTCGACCTCCGGATGCGTAGGCCGATACGCAGCAATGTACGCTGCAAGTGTGCTGAGAAACACCCTCTAGAAAAATCAGCTGCTTTTCCCATACCAGTGAGTACCATTGAGTGGTACCACGAAACAATTAGTTCTTGCTCATGCTGGACGTGGTGAAAGCCTTCGTCTGTCATGAGGGGTTCATGTATAAAGAATATTGACAGAGAAATTAGCATCCTGTTGATGTCGTTCAT
This sequence comes from Stegodyphus mimosarum, assembly GCA_000611955.2. NCBI lineage: Eukaryota > Metazoa > Arthropoda > Arachnida > Araneae > Eresidae > Stegodyphus > Stegodyphus mimosarum. Next base: position 204,860 of record KK113901.1, read on the forward strand.
GTCCAACAGGAAATGCACCGTAACCCAAAAAAATAACTGTTCAGGCATCAGACCCATTACAGCCGGGGTACCCCAAGGATCTTTCAATTTTTAATTTCAGGAGATCATTTTTGTAGCAGAGGTCCATGCGGGTGAAGCATAAACTAAAACTGGTTTGATAATGGAGGTGTAAACAAGACGTTTTTTACTAAGATCCATACTTGAATATTTTTCAACAGTGAAAATTAGACTATTGACAACCTTATTTGCTTTGTTTCTAATCTCGTCAATATGATCATTCCATTTTAGTTTAGAATTAAAAGTTATGCCCAAATATTTGGCAGTCTTAACTAAAGGAACAGTTTCTTTGATAATACCCAAGGAAGTAGTGATGGTCAAGATTTTCCTTGGGGAAATCGTCGACGTAGAACAAATTAAGAAGAGAGTCAAAGGAAGATCCTTGGGAGACCCCGGCTCTAATGGGTCTGATGTCTAAGCGGTCATTTCCTTGCGTTACAATGAATTTTCTGTTGGAGATGAACGACATCAATAGGATGATAATTTCTCTGCCAATATTCAATTGAATACGTTTATATATGAGCCTTCATGCCAGACGCGGTTGTAGGCTTTCGCCACGTCGAACATGAGTAAAGCAACATTTTCTCTATTATGAAGGGTTGCACCTGCAATTGCATATTTCCACAAATCCGGAAAAAAAGAATGAGTCAGACATGTATTAATTATACTGGTAATTTTTGTTGTCGAGTTTAAGGGTAAATTTCTGAGAGCAATATTTGGAATATCATCCTGTCCTGGTGCTTTCCTGATTTTATGTTTCTTAACAATATCTTGGACTTCATACGGAGTAGCGAGGTTTGGTAAATTTTTAACTGTGGGGCCGTTGAGTCAGTCTCTGATTGTATAACAAACTTCGTAAGTAAAGTTAATATCTCTGGTTTTAGCATTAGGAGTAAACTGATCTCTAAGTGATCAGCAAAGACTATAGCTTTATGCATAGCCGCTTTATATATTCCAACAGCAGCCGCACATGCGCAGTGGTTTTATTCCTTGGCGAGCCCATTGTTATAGATGGAGAGTGGTCATAATGTAATGACACTTTGGCGTATATATGTAATGCGTAATGAAATTTCATGAATATTTTGTAAATGCAAATTATTCAAACATTTCTTTAGTTAATTTTGTTCCTACTAAATTTTTTATTATTTTTTCTCCGAAGTTTTACAAATAACTATAACTGAAATTCAGTAAAAAGCAAACATTAAAGATTCTCGGTCAAAATTTTGTTTACAATCTTTATACCTAATCAAATATAAAATCTCAAAATAGATTTAGTTTAAAGCTTAATGCACGAAAATATATGATTAAAACATTTTCTGTTGAGCACTTTTTCTTGCTTTCGTTTCGTCATGTATACTTTATTAGTTTATTTCATTCGTTTCGTCATGTATACTTTTTGAAAGGAGGGTCCTTGAACTATGCGGAAACTTTTGCGTTGCCCCCCTTGTCATATCACCACAGTTGTAAAGACTACCATAAACACCACGCCTCCTTCAGACTCTCGTAATGCGTACCAGATCTACTCATTCTCTGCTTGTCTCCTGCTGAGTAGTCTCACATCATCCGCATGGACAACGATGTGAATCTGCAGAGCGCTTATGTGCCACCATCGCCGACGGCAGGGATCACACTCTTCACCATCTTGTGCGATCAACCGTACTGAAGTTACCTATACCACCAATGTGAGCAACTCAGGCAATTCCGCCCTTGTCTCTACTGTCACTGCTGATATACCACCAACCAACAGTGCTGATGAGAGCCAACAGCACCCGATCACTCAGCCTGCCTCAGTACACTGATGTCAAGAATACTTCGAAAGGGTTATCTCTGAAAGTGACAAGAGGCTACCCGTAGCGTAGCAGTAAAGTTGCTGAGTACTGGCAGTTTGATCTGGGTTCGATTCCAGGTAAGCGGGCAGGCTGCATGAGCGTTTTCATGTTTTTTTTCCATGTGCAAAGTTGAAAAGTCAATTTTCTTTAAAGTTCTCCAAGAAATTATCCGTCTTCTTATGGAAATAGTTCTCACTTGGTTTTTCTATATTCAAACAAACCAAACTAAAACTTGAAATTTGTAGTTACATATGGATTATTATAAGATTTTTTATTGCTTTCATTTAACACTTACTCAAAAGTGTTGCCAATCGATAAGATACCAGAACTTTTCACTTATTGCTTATATTAAAAAGCAGCATTGTTTCACTTAGAGGAAAAATTTATCTGCACTTGTTAAAACGATTTCGGACACCTTCTAGTTTATCCCATTAATATGATACATAATATATATTTCAATATCCTGTAGGAATTATTTTAATTTTCTTATAGTTATTTTTAATTTTGAAACCTTTCCTTTAAATTTTTGTTTCTCACCTACAATTCCCTACCAGAATGAGCTTTTAGTATCACGTTTTATGTAAATGGAGTAGAACCAGTATTTAATGGGAAGTTCAGTCACTTCCGTAGAAGAGCTCAGAAGTTATCAGTAGATCGTTTTTGCCTTCAGGCCACTTCGTTGCTTTAAGTCTGTCTTACTATGTACGGCCGTAGTCTTCCGTGCCTATTAGTATTCGCCGGTGAGGTTTAATTACGGGCCAACTTGGGTAGTTATTTTTGTATAGCTTCGGCTAAAGTTTAGTTAGTTGGAATTAGTTTAGTTCCTTATTTTCTATCTTAAGTTAAAGCCAAGTGGAGGCTTTCTTGTAAGCCCGAGAGAGACTGACTGTATTATTTCTTTGAGTGAATAAATGGGTATCTTAACCCTTCTTTGGACTTAAATTTTTAGTTCCAAGAAGATATTATAACCCTAAAAAAGTCAGCTGTAAAATGTAATGCAATCTGTGTATATGCTCCGATCTGAAACTGACACAATAAGTATTTCTCAATCAGTTACGACACATATTTTCGGCAATAGTTTATTTTCGATCGTTTAATATTTTTTAAATTGCATGATAAACTGCACTTTTTCTTTTTTGAAATTTTTAATGGTAAGCTTTTCTTTGCAACGTCAACTGCAATCTGAAGTTTTCAAATTGTTGCGCTTTAACATATTTAGTAACATATTTAGTCTTTAACATATTTAGTGGTACTTGTTAGGCTGCTATCTGAAGCTTATAAAAAGCAAGTTTGTTTTTTAAGTTGCATTTCTTTTTGCAAATACTCGTGTATTTAAACTACAATGCTTCTTACTTTTTATAACAGTTACTTCTATGTTAATTTATTAATTAATAACTGTTATATAAATAACAGTTTGGTTTATAATTATGATTCGCGTTATTTTTGCGACGTGATTTATTTTTCAATAAAAAGATAGACAAAGATAAATTTTTAAATTCATTTTTGTGCAATATTAGTTTGAAAATGCCAAAGAGAAGAAAGAGACATTCCACTGTTTGTTTTATTAAAATCAGCGAGTTTTTCATTTTTCCATAAAACGTGGTATTAGATATGATTGCATCCATATTAATTCGTAAAGCGGAGATCAAATGTTTGATTTTAAAAGGGTTACCTTTATTCTGTTCTTCCTCTTGGACCAGTTTGTAGACTTCAGACATGGTATTGATCGGCTTTTCGGGCTTCATGAAGTTGATGCTGAAAGAACAAACAAAAATGTTAAATAAATTTTAAAAAATAGTGTCAGCAATGAATTCAGATTCCAGTGCATGAAATTAATACAAATTCATACCCCAGTGAACCTGTGACCCCGCATTCTACAATTTTGCTTTAACATCATTTTACTGTTACGAATGTTTCTTTATTTAGTCCATTATGAAAGTATACGAGGATTAGACATCTAAATAGGACGGTCTAAATGTCTTCTTGTGGAGCTATCTAAGAAAACTGATCTATGAGTACATTACATCTGGAGAATACCACTGAAATGCCTATATACGTCTTATCGCAGGGAATGGGCGCCAATTTTCAGTCTAATCCTCTAGGACTTAGTTACCAACTTTCAGATCTTTCACCCATTCGCAAATGGTGAGCCTTTTTACCTTTACTTCAGGCTTAAAGTTAGAATCTTTCAATTTACAAAAGAGATCTGATCATTCTTGCGAGTTCTAGAAAGAAGACGAAACCCTCTACTTAGACTAGGAAGTCTCAGCATGCCGTAATCAGCTAAGAAACTGCAAAATACATCAGTCTAAGCTAGGCATGGTGAAACTTCTGCTGACGAGCCACATGTAGCTCGTATTGTAACAGGCAGCAATTTTTACTTTTGCTTTATAAATCCGAAATAGAAATTATGCTATTAAAAAGGTTTATGCGAATTATTAATTTCATTTTGAAGTGTATTATGTGTGTATCATTTCTATCAACTTTAAATTTCGTAGACATTAAGTGAAATTACATTCCGAGAGATTGCATGAATAGGAAAAATAAAAAAGTAGAAAAATAAACTTGTTTCTGTAACTCGTTACTAAGGTGATTAAACAGAACGTCTTTCGCATTTTACGGAAAGCATTTTTTTATTTAAATTCATTATCATTTTGAGATCAAGATTTAGCATTTTCAATTTACTATTGTTTAGTTTTGATTTAAATGCAAAATGAGAGATTTATTTTAGAAATGGCTCCGAATATTAAAAGATGTTTCGAAGGTTACGTAAATGCATTTTCCGAGGAAAAATATTATTATCAACAAATTACAAAGTGATATAAGATTTGATGTTGTTTCTTTTAAAAGTAAAATATTTTAATGTATTAAATTTGAAAAGCGGAACTTCTAGCTGAAAGTAAAAATAAAGAAACGGTCGTAAAACCGCATTCCAAGACTATTCGAACGTGGGTAAATATCAAGAATTAATGTCGAATTTTGATGCAGAGATCCTTGTAATCTCACTAGCTTTAGAAAACCTCAAGATAAAGATCTATTGTTTCTTTTAAGCAATTATTCTAGTCGATTCCAAAGCAGCCATCCAGGATGTAGTTAGTCATGATACAGATACTCAGATTATCTCAGAAATAATACAAAACAATCGCTTTTCAATGAATACCTTCACATGTAGATATCGACGATAACGAAACGGCAGACTCACTAGTTAAGAGAGGAACACTTGAGCCACAAGACAGCAAACTACTTCCTCCAGAGTCACTTAAAAAGCATATTTTTGAGAAATTAATGGATACTCTTAAATCTGACTAGGCAGCAAAGTCAACAGTCAAATCCTGGGCTAACATCCAAGACACATGAAAAATGTTTTGTCAAAAACCACGCAAAAAGACTGTGGCCAACTTCAAACTACAAACAGGCCACGAATGCATGGCACATCATCTTAATAAAATTAGCATCTTTCCATTCAGTGTATGCCAAATTTGTAATTCGGACATCATGAATGCAGAGTGTCTTCTTTTATGTCCAGAACTAAATAAAGAGTCTCAGAAACGTGGTGAGATAAGCAAACTATACTGGAATGCCAGAACTTTCATGAGCCCCCTGTAAAGACTAAATCTCTTATATTCATTTCCTTGTTGTTTAAATTATTAACTTTTTACTTTTGCCCCCATGTTTATTTGTTCTGGTTCTTACTTTAAATGCTTGTCCTTTTTTATTATATATCATTACTCCTATGTGATACTTGAGTTGTTTTATATGTTTGGATTAGCTTTCCAATAAAGCCGTATGTAACAACAATGAAAACAAAGAATATAAAATGTCTTTAAAAATGAATTTTCTTCATTCACATAGCATAACTGTGAATTTCTCAACAATTAAGAGTCTTAGTGCTTTCATAGAGACATTACTTGCAGAAAACAAACATTGCAAAATAAGGTGGAGCACACTAGTGTCAGCCGATTATTGCTGGAAAATGTGCGTTTCCCGATTCATATTAGAAGGTAACCATACAGGTAATGCCAGAATTATATTGAACTTACATTATTTTAAAAAACAGTACTGTTTACTTTCATGATTAGAAAAACATCTTGTCATTTTCCTTGCTGAAAATAATTTATATATACTCTATATTTTACTAAAAATGAAATTTTAAACTTAATATCCGACAAAGCGAGCTAATCTAATGGCTCTGCAGTCATATCCAAATTCAACAAAATAAAATTATTAAGAAATAACTAACTTCCTTCCGAACAAAAACAAAATGATTAAATTTGCAGTTCAGCGCATTAATCTAAAAATTCTAATTTCTCCATTGCCTATATACAGTAATAGAAAATGCATCAAAATATAAATGTGTGCATAACTATATTTACTATTGTAAACATTTATTATTTTGTACGTTAAATAAACAACGGATGCTCTTTACTTTTATAAATCCAAATGTCACTCGAGAAGTAATACTAAAAAATTTCAGTAGATGCTCTTCATATCATTCGAAGAAAGAAAATCCCCCAGGCTAAATATTCAAATCAGAAAATCTCTCGTGTATTTTATCGTAGTCAAGGAGTAACATTTTGAAAGTAGTGGAAATAATGAAAGATTTAAGACTGAAATTTTATAAAAAGAAATACAGATGGATATTTAGAAATACTTCGCAAATGTTATCGAACCTCATTAGTTAAAAGACTTGACACAAACCTCAGGCTGCTATAGACAGAAAGTGGCTTGAAGAACAATGAATAAAGACTTGTATATGTATAATGATTACTTTGATGGCTCTAACAGATTAGAGATGGTTTATTGCGTAAATGTAACTTGGCAAGGCTTTACTGCGTAGTTAGAAAGGTGACACTTGCAGACAGAAGTGACAGCATTCAACATAATTTTATTATTTCATAAAGCAATTCTGGGGATGCAATATTTGATCCACACATCACTATGGATGCAACATGCACCCCACAGTTTTTTTGAAAAATTAGCTCATATTCAGACAATAAGGGATGCACTGAAGGTTAAAGGATGCATCGATGAATATTAGCCACACAAAAGTAAAACGTAACTACGCATAGAGGAAAATGTGGAAGAGAGTCTAAAAGTTTCGATTTGGAACTCAAATCCTATTCAGAGATTGGATAAAATTTATCTGCATTGCTGTGTTATCTAAGCGCTTATGATACAGATTACATTTGAAATGACGCAATCCAGGAAAGCTTTTTTTAATTGTTACTATTATTTCAAATGACAGATTACAAAGACAGCTGTAGATAGAATGGACAAATATAAAAGTGAAAACTACAAACAGTCCACAATATTAAATAGTCTATAAACCTAATTTATATCTCGTCTCTCAATATCTCTCCCAAAGAGGTCCAGCATTAAGTGCAGAATAACGATTCAGATATGAGGCATGCATTTCCTCATGAGGTTGCACAATTTATAAACTGGACTTGGGACAATGTTCATTCAATGCAGATGTTTTAAAAGGCAATCATTGGCATAAATGCAAGAAGAAAGATAGCAACAGATTACTTTCTGAACCATAAAGGAATGTCAAAAGTTATCTTAATCTATAAGTCCAGAAAAATTTGTTATAAGCAAGTACTATTTTTAGAATATCATTAATTTAAGTTTTAATTTTGATTACATATTTTGTATATTATGATTTTATGATTTGCATATATTGTAGGCGTTTCTTTTAACTTCCTTATAGTTACTTTTATTTTTAAACAAACTTTCCCTTATTCGCTTCTTTCCCAGCTACGATTCGCTACCAGAAATGAGTTTTTCAGGATCGCGTTTTATGTAAATGAGGCAGAAACTAACATTTAAGTTGAAGTCTCGGTCACTGCGGTAGAAGAGCTTAGAAATTCTTAGCCGAGCGTCTTCTAACTTTTGGCCACGTCGCTGATTTAAATCTAATCTTACGACTTTTCGGCCGTATTGTTACGTGCCTGCCAGTGTTACCGGTGATCTTTAATAAGGGTCAGTTATTTATGTGCATCTTCAGATGGTTTTAGTTTAGTTATATTAGATAAAAGAGATTCAAGCTAACTCGTGTAAAGATTCATTACAATGCTAGGAATTTTGTAGATATGTAAATAGTGTTAGCGAAATTATATGTAAAATTTCAGTATCTTTTGTACAATGTAACATGAAAAATCTGAAAAGACGAAGCTCTGGCGGAAGATTCTAGAATAATGTCTAACACTCGAGTAAATGGCTTTCTCACTGAACTGGCTAGGTATCGGAAAGATGGCGATGGCTTTCGCGTCTATTTGTTGACATTTGGGACTGGACCCCGCATAACTGCAATTGATACTATAATTGAAAACTATAATTGATCCTTACATGTATCTGTAACCATATCCGGCCTTATATGTAACATTAACCGTATATCACTTCCAGGACTTTCGAAAAGTAGAACGTACTGGAGATTTCACTGCGGCATGAGGAAACCTATATAAGATTGGAGAGAGCATCGTTTTCTCAGTTTTTTTTTTTCAGAGTCGACATTGGAGTATTGAGGGTTGCGAGTTTCTCTCTTTAGATGCTCTTTGCATTACGTTGTGTTCAACGTTCTTATTAGTTTGAAGTGGCGACTAATCATTGTGCTGTGTTATACTGAGAAGAGCGGAGTAAATACTGATTACTCTCTGGGATACTGAGAAGAGCTGTATGAGTACTTTTGTGGAAATTTCCTGAACTGTAAAATGTTTGTTTTGGGAAAATAAATTTTATCAATCTATCATAGGTCCTGTGCGCATTCATTGCATTGACAAGAGCTACACTTAAGACAGCTGGTGATAGCCCTTGTTCCATTCCAAGGAAAGATGGAAGGAGCCTTTCAGTCCTTTAAAGAAAATATGACTCTGAGCTAAGGAAAGATGGAAGACGTCGCCGAATATGTTAAAGAAGAAATGAAAGTGGGCCAAGAAAAGATGCAAATGGCCATCCAGTCAGTCCAAGAAAAGATTAAAGCATGACAAGAGGAAATAAAAAAATAAATTACTGCCATAATAGTAAACAAATTCGTGACTATGGAAAGCAGAATGGGCGCGCTTGAAAGCAGAATGGATACGGTTGAAAGTTAAATTGAAAAAGATTAAAGAAATATTTTCTCCTGCCGAACAACAAATCTATGAAAGAGATTTTCTGTCAAACAATAAATCGAAAAGAGAGTATCTGCATTCGAACAAAAAGTCAATTACACAGTTTCTGCCGTCTCCAAAGAAGCTTACAGCTTAAAGGGATTCATAGCGACACCAAGAAGCAATTTTGATAGTTTCAAATTCATGCCCATGTCTTCTCGACATTCTTTAAAGCTGTCGACTTGTTATGGGAGGACCAAATGGCAAATGGACAAGACTCAGTGCCAAACGCAAATATGTATTCCTACAGTGGCAAACGAAAATGAATGGGATTCTCAAACTAAGGCTTGCCAGCTCACCGCTTCTGTGACACCAGACGGCTGCGGATATCTTCCATACTCTGCCCAAAAAACAAAGGCTAGACTTTGAAGATCTGTCTAGCTCACTGGGGCTGTGCTTTGGCGAGAAGTGTTTAAAAGACCATGCAGGCTTCAATTAATATCTCGCCAACAGAAGCCCACGGAAACACTGCAGGAGCTGACCACGAACGTTCAAAGGCTTTCGCGGTTTCGGACTGCCCATGGAAACAATGGAAATCCTGTTGTTGCATTACTTCTTCGATGGTATCCAGGAACCTGAGACACAGAAAGCCTGCAAATGCGTCCTGCTCAGAAAGGAAGATGGTTCAACTAGATTTCGTGTTTACTATCGCCGGCTAAAGGGCATTGCGAAAAAAACATAGCTACCTTCTTTCGAAAACTGACGACATTCTGAAACCTCTTTCTGGACATAAGTGGGTTTCGACGCTTTATTTAACTAATGGATATTGGCAGATAGAGATACCCTTTGCAGACGTTAAAAAGACGGCATTTACTACCGAAAAGGACTTTGAGAGTTCAAAGTGATGCCATCTGGATTATATAATCAGCTGGCAACTTTTGAACGCCTTAAGGAGATCTTGCTGAGAAATCTTTCCAACGAAGCTTGTCTGATTACCTGGATGATATCATCATTGTTGGAAAACATTTGAAGAGCATTTAGAAAATCTTAGAAAGATGCTTCAGAAACTGAAAGAAGCGCATCTAAAGTTAAGTCCCGCCAAATATAAATTATTCAGACAGGAAGTGACCTATCTCGGGCATGTCATCTCTGCCGAAATCTGTACAGATCCAGAAAAAGTGCCAGCAGTTAAAGACTGGAGACGCCCTGAAAATGCGTATGCATGCTGAGAAGTTTTCTTGAGGTTTACACCTACTATAGAAGATTTGTGAAGGACGTTTCTTCAATCGTAAGTCCCCCCTTCATATACTGACAGAGAGCAAACGAAAGTTCTCGTAGACAAAAGAATGTGAAGATGCATTTAACAATCTGAAGGAAGCTTTAACACCTGCGACATTTCTGACCTATTCTCAGCTGGATAAATCATTTATTCTCTGCTTGGATGCGAGAATGCCGGCACTGTTTTATCCCAAGAAAGAAACAATCAGGAAGGTATCGTAGCCTACTGAAGCAGGTATCAATCTAAACCCGAAAGGAATTACTATTCCACCAGAAAAGTGTTGTTCGTTGTAGGTAAAGCCATAGAACATTTTCAACATTACCTCTACAGCAGAAAATTTTTCTTCCGCACAGATCATGCATCTTTAACCTGGCTCTTAAACTTCAAACTTCAAAAATCCCGAAAGAGCCGAATTGGATACAGAGACTCCAGGAATATAACATCACTACCCAGTACCGGAAAGGATCGTCACCCAGAAACGCCGACACAAAGTCTAGATAATTCTGCCGCGAAAGCTGCCGATATTTTTCCAGTGTCGAAGCGAAATATGAGTTGGTTAGTCCGGTCTCGCTTGAGGTTAGAACTTCATCCGTTGTCAAGTAAAGTTTTTTTAAATATTTCAAGATTTTTCATAATTAATAGAAAATCTTTCCAACGTCATACGTTATGTATCTGTTTTACAAATAATTACAAATTGTATAATATAAATACCATTACATAATGTTTGGGAAATCTAATTTCCATTTCGATGTAATTGCAATTACATTATAGCTGTAATTACAAAGTAATTGTATAATAAAAATTAAAATCTCTTTATAATTGTGACTGAAGTTACAGTGTGATTGCAATAGATAAATTATAATTATGAAATTAGGAAAGTAATTGCCCCTGATAATTTCACTTATACAGCTTAGGGAAGTCGTGATTATAATTGAAAATTACCGCCAATGATGGTACATCCGAAATAGCTCATCAATTTGGATAGCGAGTTGTTAATACAAAGGGATAGTTGCAACATATATTATTAGCTAATCCATTGGTAAACATTACATATTTTCAATAAATATGTAAAAGAAATATAGTTAAAGTCGAATTTATTTACGGGATTTAATTTCAGCTGTATCAGACAGAACTAAAATTCGCATAATTTTATTAAACAAATAAATATGTTTGTGAGTTTATGATGGTCGTTGACAGGCATGTTAATTAAATTATTCGATTGAGGTAAAGAAAAAAGACAGTACGCCTATTCAAAGGGATGCCTTTGTGGATCTGGAAAAAGATTTCTATAGGGATGCGTATGGAAAGGGATGCTTTTTGGAGGATTTGTTGAGGGAATTGGTCTGTTTACATGTATAGGAAAGAAGTCACGAAAACATCAGTCAACCTTCTAGTTTCACCAAACGGATCCCTAGCAGGGCTAAGCTAATTTTCATAAACTTATGCGACTGGACATCTGTTTGCCTTTTATGGCACCGAAATTATTCTAATCTGTAATAATCCTGCTTAATTGCTATACGTACTAAAATTTGGGCATTAAAGTATTTACTCCGAATCAGTTCATTAATAAACAGAATATATATTTTCAACACATAATTAAAAAAACGTTATTTGTTTACAAGGGATTGCGCCTGTACGATCTGTTTTCGAGAGCTGCAGGTAAAAAAGCAAAAAGCATATTTTTAAGTTTCTGTAGATAACTCTTTCGGCAGAAAGTTAGATTATTTGGATTATGGCAAAGTACACAAAGATTATATTTCTAAGGAGTAATGCTTTTGAGAAGAACGTTCTAAGGAAAATGGGTTATAACCACATTACAGTGTGAAAAATCCGAAAAAGCCTATCCAACAGGTTCGTTCACTCAGATTTAAACGAAGGTCTAAACTGATAACGTTAGTGACCTTACCACACAGCCCTGCTGGACGCTAAATGCAGAAAATAGCGTTATATTCCATTCGAGATCATCCTGCGTAATTATTGAATGAACTCTAACTTGCAGTAATAATACTAGCTATGAAAATAGGTCTTTATTAAATATAACCCATATTTTCAATAACTGGTTAAAACACGTTATATTTTACAAGTGGATGCACCTTCTCGAGCTTTATCCTATGGCTTCAGATAGAAATAACCGAGCATAATATTATTAAGAAAAAGTATTTAAAAATGACTGTTGCCGACAGAAAAATGACATTATTTTCTATTCGAAACCATTCCCCTTAATTATTGATTGAAATGTGACTTTTTTAGTAATGGTATAACAATGAATTAGGCTTTTATTAAATATAAATACACTTATTAAAGCTTACTTACACACTTAAAGCAAATTACTTGTGCAAGAAATAATTCGGATAAAAATAAATAAATGTACATTTACATCCCTTGTCAGACAAGTTCCAGGACAAAGGTAGTAAAAAATAGAAAATTGCATTTAGCAAGTAATGATCCTAGCTGCTATCAAAGTAGTCCCCTTGACTATTTATACACAACTGCCAAGGTTTCTGAACGTCTTGGAAGCAAGCAGGAAAATCTTCAACTGCGATGCTTGCAAGCTCATTTGTCACAGCCCGTTGGATGTCTGCAATAATCTTGAAAAAGCTTTCCTTTCAGTCACCTTTTCACTCACGGAACAAGAAAAAATCGCAATAATCTTTGACGCAAATGTGGGATCACGTCTAGCTCTATCCAATAGTTCCGTAGAAATTCTTCGTGTTTTCTCTTTCTGCTCATCTCTTAGTGAGTGAGGGACGATTCTTACATTAAGTTTCCTTTTCCCTAAATCTTAGCGTAAAATCTTATGACACACATCACGATTTAAATTGTTCTGATATCATACACACAGTTACATTATAAGGTATTTCTCCCGCCTTCTCAGCATGCCTTCGTGGTGTAGTGGTCAGCACGCTCGACGCGTATTCGAGAGGTCCGAGGTTAGAGTCCCGGCGAGGGCATTGCTCATTTTTCACGTCTCCAGGTTCGAAATAACCTAATGAGTGTACAACACGACAGTCTTCTTGCAATAACTGCCTTACACTCTCCACGCATCGGTATCAGCGCTGAGATCGTCTTGCGTTGAATCTCTGCCTTCACGAAACCTTTTGTGCCACTCGAAAACACGACTTCTTAAAAGTGCCTCGCCTGCATATGCTTGCTTAAGCATGTTCCACGTTTCATTAGGATTTTCCCGAGTTTAACGCAGAACTTAATGTTCACTCTTTTCTCACAATCAGCATCCATTGTGTCACATTAACGAATACGACGACAATCCGAATATTGTGTTACTAAGCATAGCCCTGGCCCCTAGTGAGTTTGCTCGGAAACATGGCCTAGGTCATGTCAAGTAAGAATACATATCTGGTAACATAAAAACAACATTTGCTTCATTTTATTACTGCAAACGCAGAAATAAAAACAGTTGTCCTGGAATTTTTCTGACAAAGGCTGTATTATTAAGCACAATATGAGTTGTTTGATTGAGTGGTAACGCATCTAAAGGTAAGGATGAAGGATTTTCTAAGGAAAAGTTGTTGGAAAGAAATTGGATTCATGGAAATTGGAAATCATTCATGGAAATTGTATTGTATTCATGGAAAGAAAACCACGACGATACCTACACATGTAAATAAATTGCTTGCTGGAATTTGAACTATCACTATTAAAAATTTCTAACTACTTGGTTACTGCTGAGTCAAAATTTTAATTGATTATGTCTTCACTGCTATTATAGCTGCTGTTTTAAATACAATATAACTCAATGAACTACTAAAATTGTTAATCAGTAAAAGATTTCTTAAATTTTAAAGATAAATTAAAGATCTTATGCTTTGCTGAGTGACAATATTCTAGAAACCGCTATACTCTAAGGCACATTCAAGCTTAATTAAGCTCTTATATTTCGCGCACTGGCAGCACATTCCGAAAACTGCTCCTATTTGTCATTTCCATTAGTCTCATCTATGAATTTCCGAGGCATTATCGTGTCTGCAAGTTTTGTTTCTGGAGAACAATATTTTATATTATATGTAAAAAGTAATGCCTCTATCTTAAAGTGTAATAAACGGCAAGTATTAATAAGTTTAATTGTAACTGCATTGTAATTCTCTTTAATGCACATATTGTACAAAGACAACTATGGCTGCAGTGTTATTGCAATAATGAATCGTTCAATTACATTTATATTGTAAATGAGTTAACTGCAATCACAAATATGTTATAATTATTCAAATTATACTATATTCGCATTGCAATTGAGTTGACTGTAATTGTTCGATTTATAATTACATTTACATATTTATAGAAGCATTTGAATTTACAATTACATTATAATTATCTTAACTGTAATTGAAATTACATTGTAAATGCAGTTGCAATTCCATTGTATTTAGAAGTATTAGTTATTGCAGTTAAAATGTAATTAATTACATACTACTAATTAATGAATTACTTATACTCTAAATTCCACCGTTATTCAATCATTAGTTAATTACTCTGTAAATAAATTTTGCCCAACTTTGGTCACTAACTTAATAAAAACATTTGCATACATATATTTATCCTATACGAAGTTACTCGCAATTAAAATTTGTGTTCATATTAATTAGGAAGATAGTCTAATACATATGGCAGGAGATTACTGAATATAAGAATGCTACAACTTATACAGTTAACAATCTCACTTGTCTCACAATGATCAGCATAAGATCACGGCATTCATCTTGGCAAAGAACCTATTGTGCCTATCCTTGGCAAGAACGCTTAACACCCTATACACTGGTGTGCAAAAATTAAGGACGAAGTCGAAAAATTAGCATATCAGCTGAACGAACAGGCGGAGCGGACAGAAAGACCAATCAGGAGATTAAGTAAGGTGATGTACGGTAGCACATGCGCAGATATGCAGGTAGACGTAATGGGGGAGTGTCTGAGTAGTATAAAGCATGTTGTCGGTGTAAGATCAGTATTTCTGGCAAAGAGATTGCACGCCGTATAGCAGTTAAAATCACAACGAGTTGCTGCCTCGGCGAGAAATGGCGAATAATCAATCTGTTAGACGACATCTGGATGCTTTTACCCGAGGTCGAATCATTGGGAAGTTGGAGGAAGGCCGCAGTGTGACAAGTGTGGCAGCAGAGTTCGGAATTGCTCACAGCATCGTTTCACGACTTTGGAGACAATTTCAAACTACAGGAACAGCTATCCGGGGGTTTAGTAGTGGTCGTCCACGAGGAACCACACCCGCAGATGACCGGTATATTGCCTTACAGGCCAGAAGAAACAGGCGGCAGACAGCGGGAGAAATCGCTAGACACACGACACAGGCGACTGGACGACCGATATCGCGTTTTACCGTGGCCAGAAGACTGCACGGTGGTGGTCTGTTTGCACGACGCCCTGTACGGTGTGTACCTCTAACGCCTGCCCATCGGAGAAGGCGTTCTCTGTGGTGCCGGGAACACCGGAATTGGAGAGACAATGAATGGGGACGAGTACTCTTTACAGATGAGAGCAGATTTAGTCTGAGTTGCGATTCTAGACACATACACATCTGGACAGAGCGGGGAACACGCAATAACCCCTTCAACATCATCAAAAGGGACTGTTTTGGAGGTCGCGGAGTTCTCGTTCGAGCAGACATAATGCTTGGTAGCCGGACCGACCTTCATATCTCCCAAGGAGGTTCGTCACCTGGGACTGCTATTGTAACGAGGTTCTTCTTCCTTACATGCGTCTTTTCACAAGGGCTATGGGTCCTCAGTTCCTCTTCATGGACGACAACGCTCCACCTCATCGCACAGTTACTGTCGAAGAGCTGTTGGAGAGTGAAGATATTGAACACATGGATTGGTCGGCAAGGTCTCTGGATCTAAATCCCGTCAAGCATGTACGGAACTTACTAGGGAGACCCGTGGCAGCACGTAACTTATCGCCAGTAACGATTCCGAAACTGCGATTGGTGCTACAAGAGGAACGAGCAGCAGTGTCTCAACAGCTCATTAACAACCACATATCCAGCATGCACAAATGATGTGAAACCTGCCTAGCAGTCAGGGGAGATCATATCCCCTATTAAAGACCGGATGTTTCTTGCTGGACACCCATCACAGGGATGTTTCGGCCTTCAGTCGCATTGCGCTCCATGCTACTTTTTCAATAAAGCTTCTTTTTATCCCTCTGATTTCTCTTTTAGTAAGTGTTGCTTACATTACTCATGTCCTTACGTATTGGGGATCTTACGGTATTAAATGTGTTGATTTGGAAAGCTTTTGTACAAAATTATATTGAAAAAACCGTCTCGTCCTTAATTTTTGCACACCAGTGTATATGAAAGCCCGACTTTAGCGTATTTTCGCGCACAATTTTGACACCTCGGTGAAAAGGGCCCGAGCCGCCCAATGAATAAAAAAATGTAAAAGCATTCAGATTTTATATTACGGCCAAAGGGGCGTTTTTTTAACGTTTTGCCTGTTACCGTTATTTATTAAATATCATGTTCTTCGCGCTTAAACCATAAAATTTAATCAACAGCAATATCGGAAAATAATTTTAAAATACTCATTTTATACTCATATCTCTAGAATTTCTGATACACAGTCTCGCGCGCTGCAGATAAAAATATCTTTTTTTTTCGTACAGTGTTGCTATTGCTCGCTTTGAAATCGTCGAGTCTGTTAATCAAAAATTCGTTTTAAAGTTTTAAAAAATATGAAATAGATAATAAAACAAATTTCAAATTCCAAATTAGGGCTTCCAGATCCCCATATTCGGGGGGAAAACGTACGTTATTCAAAATTAGATGGCTCTAAGTACCGTTGTTTTATCACAGTACGAGAAACATGTATACATTTATGCAGATTTTTCATTATTTAATTTCTTTAAATATAACTCAGAGTGATAATATTTGGTGGCAACAATTTGAAAAGTGAAAAAACGCTTTTAGTGAATCAACGCAAAATGCCAAAACGAAATTATAGTCGTTCTGAGCAATTTCCCCCTAAAAAGAAGAAGCCATCTGATGTGAAGCATATTTGTAAAGCATAAATCGTTAATGCCGTCCACTATACTTTTGAGTATCACTCAGGCCTAGAGTGCCATTGCTTTCACTTCCAATGCAGTGGCTTCATAATGATTATCCTCAGGTCAAGGAAGCTTAAGCAGATCACTTACGAATACTACTTAGTTCGAATACTAGAATGTATTGATAGACTCCATGTGACGGACCGGTGGGAATGCTTTGCGGTAATGCAGTTCTTCAGACAACAACTTTCATTCAATCTTTCTCAAATAACGTTAAGAATCACGCATTCCTTCAAGAGTATTTCAAGGAATTTACTATTATATTTTATCTTTGGTAGGGGGACATGACTAATAAATTCGAGATTTGAAATCTTAATTTTACAAAATAATACTGTAAAGAAGAGTCGATTAATAATTTTATTTATTTATTTGTTTATTTTAAGTGAGAAATCATGCAGTAGTTTTACTTCTCTTCTTTCAAAAATTAATTTCCGCTGTTGCTTGCAAAATCCTTACTGCTCAGTAAAATTAGCACTCGATTCAAAAGAATTTCGGTTTTGAAAGTTGCAGCATTTCCTTTCAAAACACAAAGTGGAATAAATAGAAAAGTAGTAAATTGTTTTATCATTTGTATAACAGTGAACTAAGAAATATAAAGCTCGAGATGCAATTTCTAGATTAACACAGAATTTTATTTTGGCCACAGCTTATAGTGCACAGAAGAGGGACAGTTGGAAATTTTGGAATCCATGTAAAATACTCAATTTGGTAAAAATGAAAAGATCAAACATAGTAAAAACGACTGTGTAAAATAACTGTGCCTTTTTTAATCTACGTAGAGCCCATTCTGGTAGACCTATTTCGTTGAAACTCATCCATAGATTGCATATGAACCATGGGAAAAGTAATCTGCGATAAAAATGAATAGTTCAAATTTCGACCTACAGATGGTGTTTTTCATGCAATATGGAAAAGACGTTATTCAAGTTTAGAGCGTTTTGGAAGGCAGTAGTTAGTGCAGCAAAATCATTCTTCACCATGCAATTAGAGAAAAATGATCGAGTTTTATTGATCAAGTTGTTTTATCAGAACGGTAGTAATTTTTCAATTGCATTGCGAGAAGATCAATGTAGATTCTTGAAAGGCTTATGAAAAGGGACTATGTCAAAGCAGCGTTTGAAAGGGATGATTATTAAATTTGAAAGACCGGAAAATTGCGTGTGCTGCGATGAAGAGGATGGAAAGGATTTCAATTGGAACTGTGGAATAAGTCGCTGTTGCCGTAGTCGAAAGAGTTGTCAGTGCATATTCTTGGCAAACATCTTCGTGAAAGTAGCTAAGTCCTAAGTCCTGATCTTGAACAGGGAGCTGAATGCAGCTATGTTCTGTGGTAGATGAATAAGTGGTAGAAAAACTACACTTCAGAGGGATTTAAAATCCCCTTTTATTAAACCACAAATATGTACAGCCACTTCCCAATTCGGGAGGGATACAGAAAATAATGACCGCCACTTAGGTCTAAACTGAACAATCAGGTAATTTAAACTAACACTAATTAGAAATTAAGTAATCGTTGCTCACAGAGCTCTAAACGCGAGGTTGGCCTCTAAACTAAATGGTGCGTAGCAAGATTTAACTAATACTGACACACTTAGATTTACTTCAATAAGTAATCACGTAACAGCGCTACGACTTACAATTTAAATACTACCTAGTCAGGCGAACGTTGAATAGAGTAACAGTAGTCTGAGACTAAAAGCTCTCTCACACTGAAAGGTTTCTACCTTTCTTTTAAATATAACTCCACTGCAAATTAGCATAAAGCTGAAACGCGCGCTTATTCTAACGGGAAGGTGAAATGACAACAGATAGAAAAGGGAAAATTAAAATAAAACTTCGTTAGTTTAACTAAAACCGTTCAGAGTGTCAGTTTCCCAACATTCTTCGACAAGTGCTTGATCGGTGCCAAGCGCTTTGCCTCTCCCTTGGCATCCGTACGCGATCCAAGTTCAGCAAATACTGCATCCTGCAGACCCGTACACCTCCTGCAGAACCCCTGATTTTCCTATCCTTCTTTTGGCAAGAACAGATATTTAAAGTGCATGGCCTCGGAACATTTTGTGGTCGGACGAGTTATATTTTATCCCAGAGGGAGCATTTAGTACTAAAAAATGTCGCATATAGGGTACCCCAAATCTTAATATTGTGCATTGCATCGTTCTATGATGTCTTTTTACAGCTGATTTCATTCTTGGTCCTTTTCCTTTGGGGAGGGGCAAGACTCCTCAAGGCCCTGAAAGATTTTCTATCACGATTTCCTGTTACAGCGAACATCTTCAGCAACATGTCATTCCAGCCTTACAAAACGATGATAAAAAACGAGAGGTTTTCATGCAATATGGTGCATCACCACGCATTACCGGAGCGAGAAGGCACTGCTTCGGATGATCGGAAAATTTCAAGAAGTTTTTCAACTGTCTGGTCCCTTCATTCTCCAGACTTGAATCTCTGTGAATTCTGGTAGTGGAAACTGCTGAAACATCGTATCTATGGATGAAGCATATGGATTATGCCTGAATTGGAAGTAAGCATAACACAACATGCTCCTGCAATTGATAGAGAAATCCTTCTCTCTACTGTGCAGTACTCTATAACACACTTTGCACGTGTGATCAATGCAATGGAATGCCCATTAAACAAATGTTGTGATTCAATAACATTTTGCAGTTTAAATTTGTGTTTTTTCCCCTTCATGCGCCCAGTTTGCACTTGGTGGTCGAAATTTGAACTATTATTTTTTGTTGTAGTTTTCTTTTTTCCGTGGTCCGTTAAACGTATATACCAAGTTTCAGCGAAATACACCTACAGAACGGGATCTTCATGGGTCTAATAAGAGTAAGTCTGAAAAGTATCTCTTACTTCTTCTTTGGGGAGCTGGAAATGCAAAAGAGAGAACCTGCTACTGAGCCAACAGATGAATAATTAATATGAAAGATTAAAGTGAAAGTAAACTGCGCCATCAGCAGCTTAACACCAACAGGCTGAACATGGAAATAAAACTGTAAAAATGAAAACGGAAACGTAGTCCAAACCGGAATTGAAGCAAAAATTTTAGAAACAGTTTTGAAATGCACTGCAAAACGCATTTGGAAAATTTTATAATAAAGTAATTTTCAAATTTAAAATCTTACGATAAAAAACTGATGTCTCGTAATGATAAATATACGAATTCATAAAAAAAATTAGATTCAATATAAAGCTTAAAATTTACAAACAGTCAAGGAAGGAATATTTTTTGAAAAAAATTTACTTAAATTTAATAAAATAGAATTTTAATAATTTTTTTTTCATTTCTCCTGTGTACCAACTATTTAAAGATTTGCTGGGAACAGTAAATTCGTTTCGATTTTCGATTCGATTCGATCGTTTTAGTTTTCTTGCATTTGATTTTTCTTACATTTAATTTTTTATGTAATTATGTATACCTTTATTTGTTTTTGCGCTGTTAGCGTTATTTCGTTTTTCATTACTACCAAACTGAGTGTGAAATTTGAAGGTAATTATTGCCACCGTTTTACTGCGGCTTGCAACGCATAATTTGGGTTTTGAGTTTTTTACTTTAATTTATGCATAGCTATATAAACGTAAAATATAAAACAAAATTCTCTCATAGATATAAACAATTTCAGAAATTTCAAATTCAAATTAAGATGATTTATATTATTAACGTCACGCAGTGTGCTGCAAAATTAATTGAATAATGATTTAATAATCTTATTTTGATTTAATTATTACGTCTAATTTGATTTTGAATTAATTATTATTATGATTGTATATATTGTTACGTATTTTGTATTTAGTTAGATAATTTTAGCGGAATTATAATTAAAATTGTTGTATTTTCCCCTTACAGTGCAGCACGAGACACATTTTAAGAGAAACCTACACCGGAAACGTAAAAATACAGGAGCACGTGCATTTAACACTCAGTAAAAGTTTATTTCGGTAATTTATATTTAAATCGAATATGTAGTCGAATACTACGTTAGCTGTAACCACAATTCCACTCTTTATGCTTTCCAGAAATCTTGAGAAGCAGAAATTACTAGAAAGATCTCGCGCGGTCGGTTAAAAAGCTATAAAAGCCAGAGAGAGAGCATCTCATCTCAGTTGTAGTTGCTTAGTTAGTGTTGTGCCACCTAGAAGGTATAGTGATTAGGGGGGCCGGCTTCGGCACCAAAGAGCCTGGGTTCAAATCCCAGAGAAGGCATGGCTGTAATTGTTCGTCCCTTCATAGGAGGCAAAGTAAACGTATGTTTAGAATTTCCGATACACAGTCTCGTGTGTTGGAGATAAAAATGTTTTTTTCCCCGTATACTGTTGTAATTGCTCTCTTGGAAATCGTTGAGTTTGTTAATCAAACATTCGTTAAAGTTTTACAAAATTTGAAATAGATATTAAAATAAATTCAAAATTCGGGCTTCCAAGTGCCCATGTTCGGTTGGAAGACTACGCTATTCAAAATTTGATGGCTCTAGGTACCGTTGCTTTTTCGCAATACGAGAAACATTCGTGCATTCATGCAGATTCTTCATTATTTAATTTCTTTAAATATAATACATGATGATAATATTTGGTGGCAACAGTTTAAAAGTGAATCAATGCAGAAAGTGAAACAACGCAAATACAAAAATCAAATCTTTATACTAACTTTGAAAAAGAAAGCGAGTCTTGTTATATATCAAAGAAGTTCCACTTATGAAGCTGAGCCATAGAACTAACGCTCTCTTACACCAAAAAAATATGGAAAAATTCACCAAAAATTGGAGTAACCGAATTTAGAATTAAGATAGGTTAATTATGTACCAATAAACCGTCTTATCGTCTTATAGCTCAGTCCCGCACGCATGATTCACAAGTGCACATCAGTATCGCCACTGAGGGAGGAGTTTCAAAATGGACCAATGACCTTCTATTGCTTTTGTGACGCTTTTGAAACTGTGCATATGAGCATATGTTGTCATTTACATTTTATTTTGCATTTGTTTCGCAGTTATAAATGCTTGGCGTATAAATGCTGCTATCATTTCTGTAGAAATTCTCGTAGTGCTTTCATTTTATAAGTTTATTTAATCGTCAAAATTTCACTTTCGCGAAACTTGTCACGCACTGATATTACGGATTAATGTTTGTGGCATATTATCGCTCTTTATACCGAGAAAATGACTTTAGCTACAATTAGCCTCGAATGTCATGCATTTACTAATACCAGTGGATGAAGAGAATTCAACTGTGTATTCTTTTAATTGTACTAAGAATAACTGGAAGCATTACAATGAATCTTTCAACCATCTTGCTTAAAGGACGGCAAAAGTCATGCGAAATGACAGAAATATTACTGGAAGCCCATTGGTCCATTTCAGAAGTCACTCCCTCGGTGGCGGTATGGAAGTGCACTTGCGAAATATGCGTCTCGTACCATTCATCTGACGCTATTAATCTGTTAATTAAAAGATGTTTCACTGATTATGTTTCTTAAAAGAGTTTCCAATACAGTAAACGGAAATAAATGGAATAATTTTGAATTAGTATCTTATTCGAGATATTCCAAGCCCAAATCTCGAAGCTTCTACGAAATGAATATATCGAGCAACTAAAAATCTGAAAATACAATAATCTAGATTCTCAGACATGATGTTTTTTAGCAGCTAAACGTTTGCTAAAAAGATAGCAGAAATATGTGGGAAAGAATGAAGACTGTAAAGCAGAAAAGTATATCGTAACGTTTTGACGCGGAATTTACCATGTTTGAGCTCTATGGTGGAAAGGTAATCTTTTATATCAGAAGAAGAATGCTTGGAAATTCACCACATATAGCTAAAACCTTTTCTTACTTGAAGATGCATCATATTCACACCATGCTTAATTTGTTATTTAAAGCACTCATTCTTCCTTAAAGTTTTAGCGACAGTTAAGTTTTACGGAGCAAGAAGGGGAGAAGTCAATTGTGCCTTCGCAGGAATTCCAACCGTGAATTTTTTTGGATCTGAAGCCACGTCACGAAAAATTAATTGTATGAGATCACGTGACCGATATAAATAGTAACTGAAAATAAAAGGAATGATGTGGTCGACTCACCCCATGACTCCAGGCGCAATCATCTCTGAATGAGCGGACAGGGTCTGGGCAATTACATTCATGGAAAATGTTTCCATTCTCCCTGTTTCTCCCGCTACTGAGGCCAGTTTAGCTCTTCTGAAAAAGAAAAGAGACAAGCACATTAACAAACTATCAGGTTCTCCAGATGTATGCAGAATGTTATAGTAAGATGTGTAAGAATCAGAACACAGGAGATAAAAAATCTGATGTGACTAGCAAATGATCTGTAGCCAATTCAATGTTTCAAACAGCAAGAAGCTTTAACTCTCTCAGCTTTACGGCCCAAAAATTCCGTCTTGAAGGTTACCTCCTATATTCATTACACATAAAAATTTCTGCTAGCTTTTAATGTATCTGATTTCGGTTTGGATATATATTGGAAGAAAAGGAATCAAGGTACAAAATGAGAGTCATTTTTTAATTAAATTCAAGAAAAATACCACTAATTCATATTTTGAGGAACTTTGAAATTTCAGAGCTAAACCCGTAACACTCGGAGGGTTAAGTAAAGTATTATTTCCCTTTGTTCGTTAGAAAATAAAATGTTATTTATTATCCTAATAAGTAGAAAAGTCTGTAATGAGAAATTCTGATATATATTTTATTATGCATAACTGGTCATGTGAAAAAATCGCTTTTTCTAAATTTATGTCAATATAATCAAATGTCTTCCCCTTTAGTTTTTTTACTAAATTGTATTCCGTTGGAACGGTGAATAACATATAACTTAATTGAAAATAAAGAAAATAAATATAATTCAATAATTCAATTCACATAATGTGCTGTCTTAAAATATTTAAAATGAATATTTTGAAACGAATACTATTATTTAATTTTCTTCTGTGTTATTTCTATTGTATCAACAAATCTAAGTTCATGTTAATCTGCACGTATATTCCTTCTATATTTCGGCATCAGTAAACAGCGCCTGTTATTTTTTGGAATTGCAGTGCGTTCCGGGAACCGTAAGAAGCAATAAGCGTTTTAAAATTTGTCGTTTATTGTTATACCTCGTAATCATCAACAATACAAGAGGAAAACAAGGTTATATTTCTAATAACATATTTGTGTTACAAGTGTTTTTGTAAAGCAAATATGTTCTGAAATGAAGGGTTGTTATAAAAATCATGCTCAACCGTGGATTAATATGAATAAATATCATGTCTAGATATAAAACAAATATCTTTCACATGTGCTGTTTTATTTTAAAATAAACTCAAATTAAAGTGATTCCATATTTTTCCATAAACATCTGTTAAGAGTTCCAAGTAAAGTCTTACTTCCAGTTTATCATATATAATCAAAATCTAATATGTTGTTCTCAGTCATGATTAATGTGAATCGTACATATGTATACATTTGGATTACATCATAACTCCATTATACCAGCAATATATATTGGATTATATCAATATTTTCCCATGAAATCTCTCGGAGTTTGAGGTAAAGTATCATTTCCGGTTTATTACTATATACAACATACTAAATTTTAGCCCAAATTTAGTATGTTGTTCTTGTTAATATGGAATAACTTTTGAATTACAATTAGTAAGTCTCTTTTGTATTATATTTTAATATAGGTTTTCATTAAAAACTGCTCCAAGTTAAGTATCACTTCCAGTCGTTCAGTTTTGCCCAAAATCTCCTAAACGTTTTATATGAAAGCAAAACATTTAATACGAAAACAGAAATTTTTGAAAATTTAATATAAATTATTGTGCAGGGATTATTCGTCAACTCATAACCCACAGATAGACAGAATTCTCCGTAAAAATATAAAACTATGGTATGGGGATTCTACAATAATTCATGCTTATTGATCGACTGTAGTAGCGAATTTTTGAACTGAATATATGACCTTCCTTACTTATGCATGTAGGGTGGCGGAAGGCAAAGGTGCAAATAATCTTTAAAGAGATTTCGGAGTGCAGATGAACCGTAAACTGAGTCACATGTCTTGGAGGCGGGACTAAGCATCAAAGTTTAAATCACTGATTTCGAAAACAGCAAGAGTCTAAAATGAGTATTTCAGTAAATAGCTATAAAACAAGCAAAAAACGTTTCCTCTTTGACATTTGGCGAATTATTTAAAACTGGAAATCAGGATTATTATGTTCTTAACTACTCACCTTATTCTACTCTGGTTGTCTGAGAATTTTAGCATACTGCATCATTCTATGACAATCATTAATCAAATATGGTAATACCGCATCACTAGGAGATTTAGAAACAGATATGATAACCCTTTCAAAAAGGTCTGTTCTCAGAAAACTGCAAGTCAGTGCCATGTAAATAGCCTCAACTGGTGCATCAAAATTAATAGTATTGCTGCCAATAATTTTATAAAAATGAAAACGTTTGCAGTGAACACTAGCACCAACAACTATCAATAAGGGAATCATAAGTTTAAATATGAAGCTAATACCAGTGAGATATATTCAGGCATTTCGAATGTCAGAACATGAAGTTCGCGATTATTCATTATGCTCTTAAACATAATATTACAAAGATCAAGATATGTCTTAATTTCTTAAAAGTTAAAAGATAAGGTAATATTTTAAATTTGATAGGTAATTTCGATTCTTTGGAAAAAGAAAACCGTGTTGGGCAGAACGTTTTTAACTCTTTTAACTTCTGCCTTTTGATATATCATCATAATCTCTCCGAAAGTTGTATTTGGAAACTTAAGGAGTCTTCATATAAATATAACTTCATATAATATAACACTAATAACTAACTCATGCTTCATTGGTAGAATATTTATGCGTAGCAGATACAGGCATTGTTTTATCAGCTCCGGTTATTAAAGGGCGATCGTGGTTCTGAGTAATATTTAAGTGTTTCAGATTGCTCTCTTTAGCTGATACAAGAATAACATTACAATACCCATAAACTGGCTTATTATACATCTGATAATAAGTTGTTAAGAGTTCTGCTATTGCAGGCCCATTTATTTATAGTTAATCGTTTCAAAACAAGAAATTTTCCTTCTGTCTCACTTAATTTTTTCACCTTGATATTTCTGTGTTAGTATATTAGTTAGTGTTTCTGAGTTAGTACATCGTATCTGCATTTTTTGGCTTGACATTTCTATGTTATATCTATGTGGCTGTGGATTAACATTTTCTGAGAAAAGACTTTCTGGAAGAGCTATCATTTATCTGATTCTAAATTTGCTTTTCAAGCAGTATTATCATATTCGGTTAAAAATTGTAAGAGAGTGAAGCAATGTGTTGAAATTCTCAACTTGCAGATGATTTTACAATTAAAATTCCAACTCATATGCTGCGCAGTACTACCGCTTGTATTCCGCATTTCCTTAGAAGACATTAGCTTCAAGGCTTAGTCTCTTAAGGGCAAAAAGCTTATTTATAGTTTTATTTTCCTCATATAATTGATTCAAATAATACTTAGTTTATCCTGACATATTTTTAGACATTTACCCATATTGTCACAACATCGACACACAAAGCCACTCTGATTCCCCTTTCAGTCCAAATAACAGTTTGAAAGCCACTAATATAAAATTTAAATGCACTCAAGTTCATAAATTAAGGCTAATTCAGAATCACACGGAAATCGAAACCTAAAGCAAACATTTTACCTGTAGAATTACCGTACACATCTTCAAGAATAATATGCAAATTACAGGAAACTATCAAATGACGCCGATAGTACGTGACAATGACGAGAGTGTAAGAGAAGTGCATATAAGGAATGGTATCAAAGAAATAAAATTGTTCTCAAATGTGTTTTAAGCCACTTAGTCTCACAACTGAATAGTTTTGACACAGAGGACGGATGGGGATGATTTTTTACGTGGGAGAAATATCATTCGCCTGGAATATGGTAGTACTCAGATGTACGCCCATATTAAAAATACAAAGTATCCGAAGAATTTGGAATATCCCAAAGTGTCATCTCTAGGCTTTGACAACTATTCGAAAATGATGGAAATGTCAGTAGACGTTACAGTACAAGTCGCCCTCGAGTTACAATGGCAAATGATGGCTGGTATTTGGCAGTAAATGCCAAAAGAAGCAGACGAAGCACAGCATCAGACCTGTCTAGTCAGGGATCTTCAACGACGGGTATGACAGTGTCAAGGCAAGACGTGTTTTGCATGTTCAGATCGGAGCCATGACAGGCCAAATTTATTAGGACATCATTCTGGAACAACACGTACGTTTGTTTAGGGGGGTCATGGGGGCAGAATCTGTGTTTATGGATGAAAACGCTGGCCTCACCGTGCAAACATCGTAAAGGAATTCCTTCAGTTGAGGATATCCCCCGCATAGATTGGCCAGCATTCTCACTTAACTTGAATTCGATAGAATATGTGTGGGACATGCTTGGCCCACAAATTGCAGCCCGTCAAGCACCTCCTATATGTGTACCGGAATTCGGAGAGCATTGCTTGATGAATGGAGTAATCTTCCCCAAGTTAAGTTGGATAATTTGATACTCAGCATGCCTAGGCCTTGTACGGGCTTTATTTTATCGTCTGGGAGAAATACAATGTATTAACCATCTAACCATCATAAAAAGTAATGTTAAGTTTTTGTAACGAAAGTATAATTGCTCCCGGGTGCAAAAATCGCGTTTTTATAAATGGTATCAAACATACACCATCTTTCCTGTTCTTTATCTTTTGTTTAATAAATGGGCTTTATGAATAAGTCACGTTTGCTTTGTTTCTTAAACTTTATATGCCGGATCTGGTATTATCTTTAATTTATGGACAACAGTGTAGTGGAGGACAAAACAAGGTTTCAGGCAGGACAATTTTTGTCTAAAATGGATTTACTATTCCTTAGTTAACGGAGCTATAGCTTTGGTAGAGAAAGTCTTCATCTGTTTAGGATGCCAAGTGATAAATAGGTCTTCTCGCCTTCTATTCTGGGTGAGGCTGAATCTAGCGTAATTTCTGCTGCTCACTGTTATACAGCTACTCTTTAGTACTTTATTATTAAGGCCATTGGATATTACAGTCTATAATCGTATTTCTCAAAGTCTCTAAAAAGTATGATACTCATAAGACGAATGACTACCATAAATACCAATCACGTGCCTTAAAGACTTTTCATTTATTTGCTTTAAAATGTTTTTTAAAAAGCTACAATGATATTCATGCCCACATGCGACTAAAAAAAGCGTGAAACCGTTATAAAATACTTTTTTAATTCAAAACTGCCGAAAGAAAATTGGAGTTAAAAGAATGTGATCATTATTGTGTTATTTCTATGCTATCGCATAAGTGCTTCTTAGAGTTGATATCGCTGTACAACTCTTGTATCGCGCCCCTGATTTTATTTTTAGATATGTGCGAGCAAAAAGTTTGCCTCATCTAGGAAAAAAAACGCTTTACTTCCTTGTACGAAGTAAAGGAAGTATTGTAATCACGAAAAAATTCCGAGTATCATATTTCAAAGAAAATATGTATTTTCACCACTATCGAATGCAATTTAACGATGTTTGCCTGACATCTATGCGCAATGACAAAATAAAAGACACTTTTTCCCCCAAACGAGAAATTCTGATGTGTACATTACATGACTTCCTTGTACGGAATATTAAATTATACGCATTTTACATTTCATTTAAATTTATTGGATTGAATTAAACCTACTTCATCGATAGCGCATTAACCACAATAGAATAAATACACTCTTTAGTATTCACTATATTTGCATACCATAGCGATACTCTGGCGCTAGCTTCACTGAACAGCATTACATCTCATTCATTTTATAACTCATCAGAATGCAAAAAAGAATATGTATATCATCTGAAGAATTGCTTAATCGTTGCCACATGCTCTATTCAAATGCTAAATTAAATCTAAAAGTATGTGTAAAAAAAGAAAGAAAGAAACAGTTTTCCACAGACGATTCCGTATTTCTCATTCAATTAATTCAGTTCTCACTTCGCGACAAAGCAAAAATAGATAAAACTCGAATTATCTATATTATAAATTACGAAGTAAATCTTAAACACTTATTTCCTCGAATAAATTCCAGAACGGATTAAGCATGATTTAATTCGCAATGATAAAAGAAGGCGTTATCTTTGTTCTTGAGAAGCTTAGTTTCTCTAGATTGGCAACAAATCCAATACTCTCCTAAGTTGCAAATGCAAACAAATACATCCGCCACCAGAAAAATCATTAGGCTTAGAAGCAGTTAAACAACTTTTAAATTGTTGATAATTCTACAAATCTTCCATGCAAATTTACTAAAGGCATAAAAACCTTAACCGGAAGTTAAGAACAACATAATTATACCATTTCTAAAGCAAAAAATGCAAAATTTACCAACATATAAGAATAAAAAAACTGAGCTCACTGAGCTGAGTAACAGAATATATATATACCGGGTGGCCATAATTAAACTGACAGTGCTCACAGTGTACTGTAGCGCAATCTATTAGCGAGAATGACGCCACATTTTGTAGGAAGATTAAACAAGACGGGGGACGAAGGATTCCGCGAAAAAACAAATTAGTTCCAAATGTCACCGCTAGGGGAATATTTGGCGCTGTGTAATAGAAAATAGAGTGTTAACAAATGCAAATTAATACGGAATAAAATTACCTTTTATTATGCACATTTTCTGATTTAGTTCAAGTGCAATATGGCAACTCTTTTAAAAAAGCGTAAACACCTATAAAGTCTGGTGATCTGCAATATCACGTACGCTGAGCAGAAGAAGCAGTTTTTTATTCAAATTTCACGTTACATCCATTGGCACAGTGCCAGCTGCTTGGGTTTTAAAAGGCAATGTGTTACGTTACGAATCAATCGGATTGGAAATTTATGTGCAATGTCTCCTTCTTTAGTCGAGCGTGCGTTGCTGGTCAAATTCTTTTACCTCAACCAGTGCAACGCGTCAGCAACAGATGCTACGACAGAAATTCACAACAGAAAGAGTCATTAGCCGCTACTTTCCAACTGCATGGCCACCTCGGTCGCCTGATCTTACTCCATGCGACTTCTGGCTATGGGGGTAGCTTAAGTCCAAGGTCTATCAAGGAGTGATCCAGGACCTGGTTAAGTTGAAGGATAACACATCACGGACTGTATGGGAGATTCCCGCAGATATGTTACTTTCTGCTGTTGTGCATACTGTGCACAGAATGCAATATGTGGTCCACAACAACGGCAGCCACATTGAACTTCATTTGAATGCAAAATAAAAGGTAATTTTCGTATTGATTTGCAATTGTTAACACTCTATTTTCTATTACACAGCGCCAAATATTCCCCTAGAGGTGACTTTTGGAACTAATTTGTTTTTTTCGCGGAATCCTTCGTCCACCGTCTTGTTTAATCTTCCTACAAAATGTGGCGTCATTCTCGCAAATAGTTCACGCTACAGAACACTGTGAGCACTGTCAGTTTAATTATGGCCACAGTAGTGTGAAATTGCCGGTTCACGGGCAGGAGACGGATTGCGGATGAGCCCGGAAGCAGGTGAGGTGGTGCAAGTCGGGAGACGGTGCAAGTTGGAAGGCGGATTGCCGATGAGTAAACTAACTTATAAGGAGGAGGGTTGTAGGAGTCTGAATTTAGTTGATAAGGTGTCGTCACACTTTGATAAGAGATTATCTTTTGTTGATTTTCCAGCGGTAATTTCTAATTTTAGGATTTTTTTTCCTTTGTATTTTTCTTCGTCTTTACTAGACATATAATGGTTATTTCCTATGTTCTCTAAACGCCTGGAATTTAATGACTGGCAGGTAGATGCAAATTTTTAATTTTTGCGTTATATTTCAAGAATTATAATGTCCTATGCACTCTTAGTTTTAACGTATGCCTTACAATTTTTTATTTCATCAGAGCATATTAATTTTCCTTTATCTTAATTACATTACTCATTTTACACAGGACGTTCTTCATATCTTTTAACCATATACTTGTAATTTTATTTCACTTATTAAATTTTAGGAGTGTAATTATTCAGATATACATTTTAATTTATCATATGATTTTAATTTTAGATCCAATTTTAACTTTTTCCCTTCTTTCTAACCTTCGTAATGTTTAATGTACTCCAATTTATAACTTATTTGCTATATTTTACGAGCGTAATTATTGAAATATATGTTTCTATTTATTATATCATTTAATTTTATATATAATTTCAATCTTTTTTTCATACTTTCTAACATTTGCGATCTTCAACATATTATATATTTTAACTTATTTCTGATATTTTCTGATCGTTTACATGACCTTCACTTAATTTAGATGTAAAATTTTTAATTTATTTCGTAAATCTTAAGCTTATTTATTATATTATCACACTATACACACTGACTTTTATTTAATTTTAGATGTAATCTTTTAACCTTCTTTCCTATTTTTAATGTTTTTACTTCCCAACATACTCTAAAGTTTAACTAATTTGCTATATTTTCGCATAATATACATTCCATTTGTAACTACTTTCATACATTTTAACTTTCATAATTTCCAGTATAGTCCTAACTTTAACATAATTCGTATATTTTCCTATCATGTACCTAACTTTTATTTAATTTTACATGTAAATTTTAACTTCTTTTCTATTTTTCGACGTTTTTAGTTCCCAACATACTCTGAATTTTAACTAATTTGCTATATTTTCACACTATGTACACGACTTTCATTTAATTTTTAACTACTTTGTACATGACTTTCATATAATTTTTAGCTACTTTCATACGTTTTAACCTTAGTAATTTCAAACAGGCTCTTACGGTTAGCTTAATTCCTCTGTTTTTTATCATATATATGGACTTTATTTAATTTTAGATGCTATTTTTTACTTACATCTTATGTAACTCGTACATTTCAAACCTTCGTAATTTTTAAAGTACTCTAATTTTGAACTTGTTTATTATATTTTCTTACCATATACATGAACTTTAATTATTTTAGATGTAATTTTTATACTTTTCTGACACTTTGTTTCTTTCTAGTTCCCAACATACTCTAAATTTTAACCCATTTTTATAATTTTCGGTTGTAATCACGCTTTTGATTTTACTATTTCAGCTAAATATACACGTTTAAATGTCTTAAATATAGAGATAGTTTTCAATTAAACATTTTATTTTACAACCTTTAACTGCTATTTGTACCCAATTCATTGAATAGCCTTTACTTACTCTATATTTTATAGTACTGTTTTAATTTGCCAACTGTACAATTTCTTGTTTTATAGCAGTCTTACCATGACTGATTCTAATATTTTTCTTCATTCGCATTTTCAGACTTTAACCTTTCCTGAGTATTCATGTATTTCCTTAAAGTTTTTACATCATTTATATCTGAATACATGCATTTAAGCTCTTCAGTATTACCAATGTTCAGTTTTGAACCTAGATTGCTATTAAGCTAACTTGATAGATTGCGAATTTTTAGAATGAATTCCCAATTTTCATCTATAATTTCAGAACCTTTTTCACTGCTTCATATATACATACAGAAATCTTTCATATTGTTTTAGACGTTTCATACCTTTTAATTCGGTATGTTTTTGCTAATTCATTGCATCCTACATCACTTTAAATGCCCCGACTATGCTAAATTTATCACCTTTTTTCTGCACCAAGTACGAGTATTTCTGCCTTCATAGACAACTTTCAAGTAAAATTAGCGAAATGTCAGTTTTCATTAATTTATTTACCAAGTTATTTTCTTATGAAAGAAATCTTATGAAACACCTGCCATACTTTTACACATCATATATCCTTACCAATATACATATAGTTACGCAAGGAACCAAAGAAAGAAACAGTAAGAGACACTTTACCCAAGTCTCCGCTATATTTCTGAATATTTTTACCTCCATCTGCCCCGAATACAGAAATTTCTTCATAAAATTCTCATCATGTAAGTTAACTATTCTTTACTAAGACACATTTAATGAGGAATAATCCCCTTTCAATGCAAAATTACACCCAAATAATTATAATATTTTCTTATATTTGTACGTATATGTTCGCATTATAGGAACTTTCTATGCATTTTTGAGAAATGTAATTTAATTATTGTTGCTAAATATTGCTGTTTTCCAAGAGAAAAACTCCAAAGGCTATCTAAATCATCCAACTTTTCCTGCATTATTTCCTCAGTACAGAATAACTATCTTAGAACTATTTTCCTAATTTTAAGAACTTAATACAAAATAAGCATGCTCCACTGTAGATTATTTACTATTTTATCCAAAATGAAGATAGAAACTTTACCAAATTTAAGCTTTTTTTTCCCAGAATTCCAACAAAGAACAACTTATTTACCTAAAAATGAGTCTTAGGATATTCTTATCGGCTTCAGATTTGCTATCAGTCGGAAAAACCTGATGTTCACTTTATCTAGCCTTGTCACTATACACATAAGAACCACGAATCATTGTGAAGTACAATCAACATTTTAGATACAGTCAATATTGATTCAACTAACTTTAATTAAATTTAAATTAGAAATTTTAAAAGATAAGCGGATTTATGATACATATTATTAGATTAGTCACAAGCATTATTAGTGGAAAATACAATTAAATACCCAAGACCCACATGCCCACTAAGAACAATACGAAAAGTAAAACTTTATGCATATTTCCACGAAATGTGAAATCTTGTATTTTAGTATAAAACCTGACTAACAAATTATTTCCAATAAGCAGTATACGGATAAAAAGAGTATTCTTATGATACCTTATTAAGACTTAAGCAGTAAGAGAAAGGTAAAGAGATATTCATTAAAACATAATATGAAACAGTTGACAGCTAAATAACGATACATTTCAATATAAATAAAACATTTTTTATTAAAATACATACTTACTAAAATAATTTTTTCTCACAAATTTTCTATTCTATCACGTAAAGTTGACAACGAAATATTCTTTAAAAAGTCATCGCTGTCATAAATACAACAGCATGTGTCTACATACAGTTTTTGAGCAAGTCTTTTAAAGTTCATTGACAACATAGCTTTGTCAGTATAATTCATAGCTTTTTCCCGAGTCGTCTCCATTATACAGGGGTGGCGGCGCTGACTTGGATGATCGACTGCACATCCCTCACAGATAAATACCTCGTTGAGACTGGTTAAGTACTCCTCGTAAATAATATTATTAACTTTCTGCATGCATTGCTCACTAGTTAAATGTTCCAGCTGCTGGCATTTTGATCGCCGTTTTCGTATCTCATCCGGTAACACATTTTGAAATAGAGCAGTTTGGATAGTCTGTGTTACTTCACTGTATAAATCTAAAAGTTTATCGGTCTGATATGACTCTAATTCAAAACAATCTGCTACGAGACGGAAACCACCGCAGGAGCTTTTAAAAATTCGTTGAAGAACACATTGCGCGTTTGTACAAAACACCGCCAACTGATTATTGGCTATGAAGGATGCTTCCGAATACTTGAAATTAAAGTTTGATAATTTTTTCATAAAATCATACCACGTCGCAGGAGTCATACTCACACCCTCAAGGGAAGATCCACAGTTGAAATTATTCTTTTCTGCAGAGTTCTGTATATGAATTCGAACGTTATTATTCCTGCTCACAACGATGGAAAGACGACACATCCGTTCTAATGACCAATAATTGATCACTTCATCATAATTTCGTGATGACTGGTAATGCCGACTCAACCAATCGTCCTGAGGTATCTCGAGTATCTCATTATCTTCTAAACGTGATTTCTTATGCAGAAAAGTCCTTTTATTCATATACGGTTTGGGGGTTATATCGTCATAATAACCGAAGTCCATTTCATCAGAAGAACGCTTCACCTGTGGAGATATAAGTTTTCTAAACGTCAAACTTATTCGAATAGTCTTCACTTCGGGCTGGGATGGAATACCGTGTTTCCAGATTACATTAGTGGGGGGTTTCATCACTAGAAGCGATCCATGTTCAAGACTCAGAATGTGAGTCATATAATTCTCTCTTGTAAAATGCATCACTCGCGTCGCACCGTAACTCAGTGTGGGAATGCAGTAGGAAGGGTCCAGAGAGCTTTCATCGTCTCTGTGCGCGGATATCTTGGCATCTCCGGTAGGGTATTTATTGAGTAGAACGTAATTATATTTTTCGTGGGTGAGTGCTTCCACTTCACTTTTAATTTGCTGCAGCATAGGAGTCCAGGGCTGGGCGGCAATTGATGTCCCCGAAAAACTGTAGGTGAGTCCATCTTCATCCCCGAAGGCGCAACAAAGTCGAGCTGGAATATGTTGACGGCCGTAAATATTCAGTTTCACGGTTTGGAAAGGATAGGTGCACAGTTCCGCAAATATAGAATCAGCTTTTTCTTTGTCATGAAAATCTTTAAAATAGGACAGTATTAACTGATCATCAAATATTTCGGTCATCGTGAGTATTATAAGAGTTAAGAATAACTGCTTCGAAGTACAATCCTCCAAGATTTGCAATGAAATGAGAAATATAGTGAGATAGGATATTTCTAAACAACTTATTTATATAGTCATTTACTGATAAGAAAGGACCATTTGATTCACTATCCTGCTATGATTTCATTCTTCTAATCGATAATCAAGTTATTTATTCCAATAACCTCATGTTTTCCAGGAAGATGCCAATCACACTGAATCATCTAAGAATAAACAGATGGGATATTAAACAGATGGGTTTTGAGTTATGCGAGATACATACATACATACGTAGGTACGTACGCACAGACGCCACAAAAAGTATCTTCAGAATCCATTTTAAATCAGTTTTATAATTTTTTGGGGGAAAAAGAATCTTTTATTCTATATGTTCAGATATCACGCAAAAACAAACGTTAAATTGCATTCGATAGAGGTAAAAATGGATATGATACTCGAAATTTTTCGCGATAAGAATACTTCCTTTTCACATCGTACAAGGAAGTAAAACCTGATTTAAAATGGATTCAGAGGAGATTTTTTCGTGGCTTCTGTATGTATTTCGTGGCTTCTATGTATGTATGTATCTCGCATAACTCAAAAAAGAGTAGTTTCCGAACGCTGAAATTTTTATAGCACTGCTATAACGTGGGGTTGTGCACCTCCCTTGTTGGTTGCAGTCGGCAGCACCAAAAGTATACAAACATATATAAACACCCACGATGTTACTCCGCATCGTGAGCTCAGTTTTTTTTATTCTTATAATTTAGTAAATTGTGCTTTTTTTTATTGAATTATGTTATTCTTATCTTCCAGTTAATGGATTTATGCCTGTAGCTAATCTGCATGCAATACTTGGAGAATTATCGACAATTTAAAAGTTCTTTAAGTATGGCTAAGCCTATTTTGTTTTACCACAGCAGCCATATTTGTTTACGTTTGAAACTTAGCCGAATAGTGAGTTCAGTTTCTGCACCTTCAGTGTCTTTCTGCCGAGTGGTACCAAAATTAAGCTCATTTCTGTGTGCACCGAAAAAGCTGCCCTGTTGCCTGCTGGCCGAAATGCTTGTTTCTGCGTAGAAACTTTAATTTTAATTGTAAATATTTTTTTATTGTTTTAACTGTATTTGGTGTTTTGTTTTCTATATTTTTTAATTTTTAATGCAGATATTTTGAAGTTTTATGTATTTTTGCCTTGTCACAAACTGAGAACAGAATTAATTGAAGGAGAAATATATCTCCTTCAATGAAATTCGAGGAAATAAGTGTTTCCTATCAGCAAATATTGTCGCCAGTCTGTCTCGGGCAGAGGAGAATGTTTACGAGTAGCATATGCGCTTTAGGTAAGCGCTGCTGAACTATTTGTGAAAAACTGTTTCTTTTTTATTTGCTTAATTTCTTTTATACATAGTTGTCGATTTATTATAATATTTGAATAGAACATGTGACAATGATTAGATAATTCTTCAGATGATATAATTTTTGTGCATTCTGAGTTATAAAATGAATTGCATGTAACGCTATTAATTGAACCTGGCGCCAAAGTGTCGCTATGATAAATAAATGTAAATAAATGTAGTGAATTTTAAAGAGTGCATTTATTCTATTGCGGATTATGCGCTATCGATGAAGTAGATTTAATTCAATTGAATAAGTGTAAGTGAAACGCAGGAAAGCATGCGTATATTTTAATATTCTGTACAAGAAAGTCATGTGCTGTATATATCAGATTTTTTAGATTATTTAACCAACATCGTGTACTTAGCAAGCTTCTTTTATAAAAATTGTGTTTTCTGTATTTTAATCCATAGAAGTTGAAAGAACGATAGCCAAAGAAAATCGCTGTCTCAAGCAGAAAATTTGTTCCTTCTGAATAGTATAGCAGTATGCTTTATTTGAAGCTGTCTGGATCTATCAGACGGTATACGGTTATAATTTAATTTCTTAAACACCTCGAAGCAGAAAACAACGAAAAAAACAGCTTCTTAGATCATTAGTGTTGAGTACGCAGTTTGGTGTCCTGGAAAAAATTCATTATTGGCGATGTGAATTATTCGTTTCAAGTCTTGTGCGTTCGTTACGAGTTTCAGTGAGAG
The DNA here is from genome assembly GCA_000611955.2 of Stegodyphus mimosarum. Taxonomy (NCBI): domain Eukaryota; kingdom Metazoa; phylum Arthropoda; class Arachnida; order Araneae; family Eresidae; genus Stegodyphus; species Stegodyphus mimosarum. The sequence continues at coordinate 242,770 of KK113901.1, forward strand.
CACTTATTATTGTACATCAAATTATTCCGCACTGCCATATCATGA
>KK113901.1:242840-318394 GCA_000611955.2 Stegodyphus mimosarum
CGCTCTCTGCAATAGTAAATAAAATATCTGCATAAATTTTTTTTAAAAATTACTGTGCAATACAGCAGTCATCCGAAAGATATATATTTATAGAACTTCAATAATTTTAACGGAATAGAAGAGAGTCAAAATTTAATTTCAGTATTTAAACCAAACAAACTAAGGAACCAGCCTAATAAGACCGTGTAAATACGATATAATGACAAAACTCTGTTACCAAAAGTCTGATTCAAACCTTTGACTGGAATAGTTTTGTGTTTCAGCTGGTTAAAGCTCAGATGTTGAGGAAGTTGTTTGTAGAAGATGCCTTTCTTTTCTTAGAATGCAATGCGCAAGGAAGAAAAAATGTTTTTGGATTGTAGACATAGAGGCGATGGGACCTTGGATTCTTTCCACTGACGAGTCTGTTTATAGACTCATTTCCTCTCGGAACAAGTTCACTTTTTCGAAATGAATTCTATCTCACTGAGGTGAACTCAAAGCACACTTTTGTATTTCAGGGTTCATTAAGCATATTTTAGGCAATTACGGAATGAAGTTCTACATTTATTTAATGTATTTTAAATTCTATAACGATATAGATTTTTGCAACATCTTATATATCAAGTTCTGAATGTAACTTATATTATTTATTTTCTTTTAAATTACGCAGCCATTTAAATTCATTTCAATTTTTTTTTTATTTTTAAACTTTGTATTCATAAAAGTTTGGTTAAAATATGCACAGTTTTATGTTAATTTTATTCTTCTTTGTCATGTTACATTTAGAAATTCTAAAGAAAAATAATGTACTTCTATTAAATTCCAAATTTACCACGGAAACTTAACAGAATAATATTAAAGGAAATGTAATTATTTCATGCGTTAATTCTGCTACAATAAACTGCATTTCTTATATGCTGGAATCTCACACTCTATCAATATTCTACGTTAAGTTAACTATAAAGAAAAACATAAAATTTGGAAATTTTACATTAAAACCTAATACCTAAACTTATTAATAAACTATAAATATTCTTATATAAAAGGGAAGGAATTAAAATTTCTCGTTCTATAATTTTTTTAAATATTTAAACTTTATATTATAAAAAAACTTCTTACTGCATCTCAAATGTTAAATGAGAAAGTAAGGAAATGAAAAGTGTTGAAATACAAAAGCAATTTATAAGGTCTCTCTAAACTTTTGCTGAAAATAATGTTCTAATTTTTCAGCATTAATGAAACATAACGATTCCGAATTTACCCATACTGAAGCCAAGGAGCATTTATTTTTTCCTTAGCCAGCAGTGAAGTGTCATTCTGCACAGCAAAATGTACTGAAATATGGTTAGAAGAAAATATGACTTAATAAAATCTGCTGTAGTCAGCTATCAAACCTAAATTTTGATTGTAGAGCAGAACTACTCGTAGTTTCGCTTTCAATTTTACAAACCGTTGGTCCTTTGAGTAGTCTTTTCTAGCAACTATAGTTACAAGAGTCCTTAGGCTCATTTGACTTCAGAAAATAAATCATGTAATCTAAATAAAGATAGCCGTGAAAAAGTTGGCAGATCGATTTTTTAATTTTAGCAAAACACTCGTGGGTTGTATGCCTGAAGGATGCTTTCTTGGAGGACTTTCTGAGGGAAACTGGCTCATTTACACATTAGACATGGGTAAGCCCGTGAAGCCAATTAATTTCATAAAAGAAACTGGTTCTTACTCACGTTTAAGGAATAAGCCTTTTACTAAATGTAACTTGTGGTAAATCCTCAATAAGACTATAAGTGACTTATCACCATGTCTTCAGAAATATTACAGAAATTTGAGAGAAGTGCAAAAGACCTTTTATTTTAAAGTAAGTAGGATGGAAAGAAGGCACACCTGGTGCTTACAAATCAGTCAGCCCTTTTGGCAAGAATTCCAAATGGCGAGAACCCAAAATAAAAGTTCAGTGTAAAAACTAAATCTAAACACATAGTATCCAAAAGCTACACAGAGTAATTTTAACGCAAATACTATCGGCAATTACTATACTATGGCAAATACTATCGCAAATACTATCAGCGGGAAATACTATCGGCAATTATAATGCACAGCGGAAGATATGAACTCTTATTTTAGAATAGCACATGTAGTAACGTGGTCTACCTATAAAACCTACACCTATAAAAACTTAACTGCGTATGCTACTCTTGTTACTCTGTATGCTAAAACCAAAAAATTTATATATGTCAATATATGTACATATATTTACATTCAAAAAATGATAAAAAATTACATATTTTTAAATTAAAATTTTTTAAATTTTTTTTTCAAATTTAAAATTCATTTTATAATATATTTTGATTTTGCATTACAGCTTAATGTATTTCGAATACATTTTTACTAAAATTTGTTTTCTATATGCAATATTTTCAAATTTATGATGCGCGCAACATTGGATGATTTTTATTTACATGTCTCTCATGTATATTTTTAAACTTTAATTTACAAAGTATTTATTTATTTACAATTTTCACTTCATATTCAGTATAATAAGGCATATCTATTTAAGGTAAAAAGTAAAGAAAAAGTATAATCTTTTATCATGAGTTTTTGTGTTTGGAGTTTGATGATTTTTACGATTGTTTCGACGAGTCCAAAGGTTCTGTGCTCCCTTGAAGCACAATTTAAATTTTACTACTAACTGCATTGAATTCAGTAACGGTATCATTTTTATTGCTTGTATTCAATTATAATGTTTTTTTAGAACCAGAGGGAATGCATTTCAGAATAGAGGATTTAGCCGAAAAATAAAATTTTACGACTTGATCACAAGAGCCAAGTCGAACCAGTTATTGTTCAAATTATGTGATGTGTTATTTGTCAAAACTTCTTGTTGTTACTTCAAATGACCGTACATTTGTCGCGAATGGCCAATACCCATTCGACATTTAGCTGACAGCACCGAGAACATTACCTAGAGTGCACCACTAGATGTGACAGAATTATACTTTTGAGGAAGGAGAAGCTGTCTCCCAATTTTAATTTAGAACATCCGAAGGACGAATATACCACCCTTCTTCACGTATCACCAGACGTCAAGAGAGGATTTGGGGGTCTCCAGCATTTTAAATACCGCCATGTTGTGCAGACACTATATACTTGCAAACATCCAAGTCTTCTCTGGGATTCAAAACTGGCCGAACATATTAGCAGCCAAAATTGCTTATCACTCTACCGATCATGGCGGCATTTTCTAGAACTTTGCTAGACTGTCAGGACTAAGAGGATCTTGATGATCATCCCTTTTTACATCTAAATGCGGGTTTTACTCCATCCTCTTTTTAAAATAATTTAGGAAACTTCTCGAAACTGTTAACTACTCAGCATACTATCTGTTAACTGAAAGGGCCTTTTCTCCCTGTTTTAGAATTTCTAGCCATTTTACATACACTCTTAGACAAAAAAAAAGACGCACCAAGAAGAAGTTATCCGAATGGGACGAAAATCGGTAGAAGTGATGTACATGTACAGAAAAACAAATGATTACAGTTTGAGAAAAACTGGATGATTTATTGAAGTGATAGAGCTTTACAAAGTGAAAAAGTCACTAACGCGTTTGTCGACCTCTGGCCCTTATGCAAGCAGTTATTCGGCTTGGCAGCGATTGATAGAGGTTGCCGATGTCCTCCTGAGGGATATCGGACCAAATTCTGTCCAACTGGCGCGTTAGATCGTCAACATCCCGAGCTGGTTGCAGGGCTCTACCCATAATACTCCAAACGTGCTCAGTAGGAGAGGGATCCGGCCACCTTGCTGACAAAGGTAATGTTCGACAAGCAATAGAAACATGTGTAATGTAGGGGCGGGCATTAACTTGCTGAAATGTAAGCCCAGGATGGCGTGACATGAAGAGCAACACAATGGGCCTTAGAACTTCGTCGATGTACCGCTGTGCTGTAAGGTTGCGACGGATGACAACCAAAGGGTTCCTACTATGAAATGAAATGGCACCCCAAACTATCACTCCTGGTTGTCGGCCTGCCTGCCGGAAGACAGTCAGGTTGGTATCACACCGCTGTCCGAAGGGTCTCCAGACTCACCTTCGCTGGTCATCGGGCTCAGTTCAAAGCGGCTGAAGACTATTCTTCTCCATTCAGTGACATTCCAGTGCGAATGAGCTTGACACCACTGCAAACGGGCTTGACGTTGTACAGAGATCAACTGTAGTCGGCGCAAGCGGCGCCCTGACCTCAGCCCCCTTTCTGTGAGCTGTCTATGAATGGTCCTTGCGGTCACTAAAGCACTAGTTGCACGTACAATCTATGATAATGATGCATCTGGGGGCTGTGAGTGCCATTCTGACGATTGCTCGGTCTTCACGTTCTGTCGTTTCTGTAGGCCTACCGCTTGCTTCTTGACGCTGTGTACGGCCATGGTTCACCCATTCCTGCCAACATCGTCTAATAGTGGCATCGCTCCTGCTCAAATGTCGAGGTATTCGCCAATAAGGCCAACCGGCTTCTGAGCCCAACTACACGATTTCGCTCAAATTCTGACATCTGCGTATATCTTTCGTGCACCTGTATGCGAGGCATAGTTACTGTCTATCAGAGTACACTGAATGAAATTCGTGGAGAATTTATAACCTGGAATCGTAATTTCTCCTCTTAAATATACTGCCAGTTGCGCAGATCAAATGCGCTGTAGCGACAGCCATTCATTCATTGGCAGCCAAAATGTAAAATTTTGTATTTTCCGTCAAGACCTGTATGCATATCAATGGTCCAATTTGCTTTATATCTTCTCGGTGTGTCGTGGTGCGTCGTTTTTTTTTTGTCTAAGAGTGTACCTTGGGAGGAGGTGCTAGTGCCCAACCTAGCTGTGTTAATATCTCTGGCATGTACAGCGTTAACTGGAATCAGTCCGGGAACGATGTGATTTCAACTCTGGATTGTACATGAAACAGACAAAATATATCTTACTTCTAGAAACACAAAAAAACTGGCGACCGCTGTGCGTTTGTGGTTATTTTCTACACCAATGTTATGGTGTAGGCCTACAGTGCAGTGGTGCTTTATGGTGTTGATCGCTTGCAGAATATTTCCAAAAGCTCGTAAATTTTACAATCCTATCATATTTTTACAGATCCTGAAGACGTTTTGATTAAGTTTCTATAGGTGAAGAGTTTCTAAGGTTTTTTCCAGATATGTCCTCACTCCTGTTTCTGCTAGGATAATAGGAGGAAATCAATCTTTTTTTTCAAGGATACATGACTGACATGATTTCATTGCCAACGTCGTGTTCCGATCATTTCCTATTTCTTTTGATTCAGTTTGAGAAAGTGATTCCTCATTTGCTAACTTACCTTTTGGCACTAACTTATCTTTCGCATAACTTACTAACTTATCTTTTGGCACTATTTATGGTTTTTCTGCATTCGCTGTCTGTTTTGTCTGATTTTCGCTTTTTTTCTAATCTTCTAAATTTTCTGGGAAAATTCAAAATCTTGTTTTCAGTTCCCAAAGAAACTTACGAGCTCAGCAAGTATCCAAAAATGTACTGAAGCTTTTGGAATCTCCCATTGACTAAATAACAAGACGGCATCCTGCCATAGTTAACAGCATTTGAAACATGCATATATGCATATTTGTTTTCAAGATAGTAGCGCTCTAAATGTATTTTCAAGTATTGTTTGGACGTCTGTCTCCAATGTCTATTCTGAATAACAGTTATTAATATATGTACAGCAGATCTGTAATGTGCAATAACATTGAAATATAATAGTCTATCATAATACTGTACTAATATTATAATTGTATCATACCGCTATATGTATGCACTTCCACTGGTGCAATAGTATTTTGGTATGGCACAATATTTTTAAGTGCCTGTCTTATGAATTGTATTATATATTGCACAATGTATTATTTTCCTTGTATATGTGTAATAGTTAATTGCCATGCACATATTCTCAAATGAGTACAAGAGTATGTTTGCAACAGTGGAGTATTTCGAAAACACCCAAAAAGAAAGATCTGTTATAAGGTATTTCTCCCGCCTTGTTAGCATGCCTTCGTGGTGTAGAGGTCAGCACACTCGGCCAGTATTCGATAGGTCCGTGGTCCGAGTCCCGGCGAGGACATTGTTCATTTTTCACGTCTCCTGCTTTAGGAAAATCCTAATGTCTCTACACTGTTTTTAAACCAAAACCTAAAGAACTGTACATGCATCGCCCCCTTCAGCTTAATCAAACCAGACTGCTTTAGCCAGACGGCTGACTTCACTCCTTCACTGTACTTTTGTTGTCCTTTATTATAAAGTCAGCTCCCTTCATTAGGGCTTTCGAACAAAATTAGAATCACTGGCACGGTGTAAACATGCTGATGAGCGCAATCCCCATGTGTTGCTCTTTCGGGAGTGTAAAGTAAAGTTCTCAAGTGATTGGCAAGGTGTTTATACTATGTGTGATAACATTTATCGCATAAGGTTGTGTTTTCCTACATTCTGAATCTTTCTGTATTATCTCACACAGGGAGCGAATATTCTGAAATCCTAAATAATGTTTAAAATTTGATTCTGATCATCAACGGAAAAATTCGCAAACCTGCATGGGAGATCAGCAGAGGACTACTATTTTAAACTATCTTATTGTCTATTGTCACGGCAAATACAAGTATCTCACGTAAAAACATTTCATATTTTATTGAAAATTTTATTTGCTGTTCATAAGAGGATAACTGTGTATAATAAGAAGCTAACAGAGGATCAAAAACATTTGCTTTTTGGAATGTGCCACACGAGTCATCTTTTTAAAAATATTTCGTGAATCCTCGAAAATGCACTGAAGAGCCAGAAAACTGCTCCACTAATCTAATATATTATAAGTCCTCCATGGAAGCACAGAACTACATAAGCACGATGAAGCACTGACTTCACATACTACTGAAGTTAGTTAATACTTTGTTACTACTGAACTTAGTATAAAATGTTAGACAAAAAATATTACACTTCCCTCAGACTGGTAATTCTGCTGTTTGCCAAGGTATGTATGATTTATTTCCATAGTTCGTTCTATGGCATATTAAATAATAATAAATTTTAGTTGACTATCCCGAAGAAAATCCCTGAGTTTATGTGAGTGCTCTGTAACTAAAATATGGTGCTTCTAGATTTGAATAAAAGAGCTGGAAGAGGTCAGACCATCAGAATGAAACCCGATCATGAAACGATATAACTCGTTAATGCACAAGTAGTTTTCACCTAGCAGAGATGTTTATAGACATACCAATAACCTCTGTAAAAGTCAAAATTAAGTATTTTAAAATCCATATTATAACATGAAAATCACACCCATTTTCATTGCCAAGCGCGTTCCAAAACCCAAAGCGACGAACTTACTATCTTAAGTACAAAACTCTAATTAAAGGTAAAAGAAATTAACATAGAGATTAAATAAAATACACGTTGTATAGCATAATTTGGAATATAAATGAATTAATTAATAAATTAGCTTAATTTCGCTACACAACCTTTTTTATATATTGTTTTAGTTTCTTTAACATATTTTAATATCCAGTATATATACGCTTTTAGAAATATCACAAAACATATTCTAGGCGGTATATATACGGCTTTGTTGATTAGAGGGTTAAGATTCAATCAGTCTGTCCTTAATTCACAAATGGGATAATTTAAAAGCACTAGACGCGCTTCTTAAAAATTTAAGTAGTTATTTTACTTTTTAATGATATATCTAAGCATTTCGATTTATTTGATTATGGCAAAGCACACTAGTGCTTTCTGCCTAAGCAAAGAGATGCCTTCGTGGAGGACTTTCTTAGATAAACTTACTCGTATACGCGTTGCGCACGGGAAAACCGCGAAGCAACCATGGAGCTAGCCGTTCTTCGGAATGGAACCCAGAGTCTTTACCGCTCGGCCGTTGGTGAGCCCATCAGAAGTCATTTTTTTAAAAACAAAAGCTAAGAAATAAGTATGAAATAATGTTAGCCTAAAAATTACAAAAGTATAGTTCGCCAAAATGTTTCCAGCGTATAAAAATGCAAAAGGATAGCCTATTAAACCCTAGTGTGTAGTGAAACGGTTTCTGTTTTTTGGCAGTTTCTTCTTAGGGTTATATTTGTAAAACTTCTTTTTCTTTGACGTCACTGAAGAAATTTTATTTATTTATTTATTTAGTTATAAAGTACGAACTGTATTTAGATAAATTTCACAGATAAGTTTGTAACGATCAGAATGAAGATAGAAGACATTACTTGAACAATACAATTAAAAATGATAAAACTATGTGCATTGCTATATTCACAGCTGAATCTACAATGTCCAAACACTGAATGGAGCCACTGAATGCATTGCTGATTGATAACAACATACATTTTTAAGGATAGATTTCATTGCTGTCCGAAAACAGTAAAACTTCGTTGAGGAATTAATAACTAACGCAATTTTGCTTTTAAGGGAAAATCTCAATTTTAAACAGGCATGTAAATTTCTTAATGTTTTTACATAGCTTAAATACAACAACTGCTATTTTCTGTTCTCTTAGACAAAGTAGCTTATTATTTTCGGTTAAGAAAGTATATGATGGCTTTCTGCTTTAGGATCTATATCCTCGCCAAGCCCTAATAAAATGGATAAGAGGAAAATCAAAAAAAAAATTTAAGGAGGGAAATTCAGTTTCCGGAAACCCACTCCGAGAGGATCAACCAGCCTTCAGTGAGCTTAACTGCTTCACCACTGTAAAATATCCGATTTACTTGCATTCTCTTTAACAAGCAATAAACAGAGTAACAAAGAACATTGACTGTAATAAACAGCAATTTAGCTAATTAGTTTCATAGACGGAAGTAAATAACAATTTAACCAATTAGTCAAAAATTGGCCAGTTATGTAATTAACAATAAGTCTCACTATTTATGAAATTGAAGCATGAAATTGAAAATAATTGCTACTTTAATAATCGTGTAATGCTTTTGCTAAGACACAAGACAACGGATCTGTATTATCAGCATTTTCTTCTCTAGTTACAACATCCAGATAATGATTTGAAAACAATATCGATCTACTTTTATAGTTAGTTTTATTTTTTTAAATCGTTCCTCTGTCTCGAAGTCTTTTCTCTCATGGTAACGCTTTCGTTAATTTAATTGCACGAAGCGATTATTATTTTTATCATGCCTGAGTTATTTATAACGATCAGAAATTGAACATTTCTGTATCAATTAAGAAGCATAACACTGTGCAAGTATCTTTAATTGTGATAATATTCCAAAAGATCTTTAAAATAATTGATACATTCTGTCTTAAATTAAATGTGTTCTAAATTTTATCAGTTAAGATTTATTGCTTAAAATCAAAATCATTTTTTGCTTTCTGGTACGAAGTAAATGAAGCACTGTAATCACCCGAAATATTTCGAGTATCATATTTCAATGAAAATATGCATTTTGACCGCTATCGAATGCAATTTAACGATGTTTTTGCGTGACATATGTACGTAAAGAAAGAATAAAGGACTTTTTTCCCAAAAAGGATTATAAAATGGATTCAGAAGGGATTTTTTCACAACGTCTGTACGTAGGTACGTACGTATGTGCGCATGTATGTGTCTCGCATAACTCAGAAACGAGTAACCTCAGAGCGTTGAAATTTTGTATGAAGGACTGCTATAACATGTAGTTGTGCACTTCCCTTTTGGTTCCAATCCGCCGCATCAAAACTATACAAATATATATATATATATATATATATATATACTCATTGTGTAAACCTCATCGGTAAGCTCAGTTCTTTTATTTTTATATGCTGGTAAATTGTGCATTTTTGGCTTTGAAAATGGTTGAATTATGCTTTTTTCTCATGTTCTGGTTAAGGGTTTTATGCCTTTAGTTAATCTGCATGCAGTCGTTGTAGAATTCTCAACAATTTAAAAGTTGTTCAAGTCCAATTATACCTATCGAAACCGCCTATTTGTTTACATCTGAAACTAAGTAGAATAGTGAATTGTATTACTTTCAATGTCTTTTTGCCGAGTGGGACCAAACGTAAACATTCAGTTTTATGCACTGAAACACTTGCCTTCTTGTTTCTGCGCAGAAACTCTAATTTTAATTGTAATAATTGTTTTTTCAGTTGTTTTAACTGTATTTAGTGTATTCTAGTTTCCTATATTTTTCTATTTTTAACGAAGATCTTTTAAGTTTTTATTATTTTGGCCTTCCCGCGAAGTGAGAGCTGAATTAATTGAATGAGAAATATCTCTCTAACGAAATTCGAGGAAATAAGTTTAACTAAAGTGCAGCAAAAAATATGTACAATTTAATAAGCCGTGCAAGCAAGTCATTTGACGTCCATATCAGATTTTTATTATTCATAAGTATATGCATTACTTTTAAGTCACACAGTTTGTCAAGCAAATATAATTTCAAAAATTAATTAAAAGTAAAGAACATAATGAACAGCAACAATTAGGAGACAGACAGTCTGTAAGTCTTAACATCGTTTGCAACTGCAACCTCTGCTACACCACATAAATCATAAATAGCACTTTTTTCCTTGCTTTTTCTTGGAAATTTATAAGGGTGAACAACGTAGGCTGATTTCTGTCTCGTATATACTTACATAAGTCCTTAAAATATATCTACTTTACTGTATTATTGTTTTAGATTACTTAAATGAACGAAAAATACTAAAAGTACTTGAAAAACTATGTTCTTCAAGTATTTTATGTTCCGTATTTAGGTATAACAGTTCACATTCTGTATTTAGGTATAATAATACTTCACGTAGTCATATCACAGAGATGCATAGTAAATTAAATGCATTTTTGAAGTAATAGTTACGTTTATTAAAAAATAATGAGAATTGCTGTAATTGTTTTTAAATTGCTCAATTTGTACAGCAGTTACAGTTTGACTAAATTTAAAAGAATAAATTTATAATGTTATGTTTTGCCAAATGACAACTGTATGACCTGGCTATCTGCCACACCGCATGGAATACAAAGGACTTAGGTTTTCCGAGCAGCAACATATTAGAATTTACGTGGATGAGAAATGCATGGTAGCGTAAAGTACAAAAGTTATGGTCCAGAAACCTTGGAAAGATTCAGTAGCGGCATTTATATTTCCAAATAAAAAATGCAAATTAAAGTTTAAAAATTTTAAAGAAGTGCAGTTATTGATTTTTGTTTGTGTGTGCTGTTCACTTTGTAGAGACATCAGGTTATTTCGAAGCATGAAAAATGAGCACTGCGCTCCGGGACTCGAACCTCTCGAATACGCGCCGAGCGTGGTGACCACTACACCACGAAAGCATGCTAAGAAGGCGGGAGAAATACCTTATAACTCTTTAATGAAATTATCACTTGCTCCGCTACTGTTAAGAAAAGTACATTATTGATGATATGCTTTGCCAAGCGGCATCGTTCTGAAAACTTGCTATCTGAAGTAGAGGAACATAGAATATAGGAACATTTTCTTACACAATGGCAATACTTGACAATACTTTGGTCTATGCTAATTACACAGAGAAATAATGTAATAATGTAAGCATCCAAATCACATTCCTTTAAAGAAAGAAGACCTCTATAGAAGAAAACTCGTTCAAAGACTCCTTTAAAAGTCTTCCCTGAAGACTTTTCTAACATCAATAAATTACCAAGATTGTTATTGCCAGTAAAAAGAAACGATTCTGGTAACTGAAGTCTGATTAAACGAATACTTAAACATCTTTTCTTTACACTGCCAAATAAAGCAATATTTGAATACATTTCTCAATCTTCTATATATATAAACTTATGAATCATTCAAGATTCTGGAAAATAAAGTCTGTAAGCGTTTATAGATTAAGAGAAAGACTATGCCAATATTTATTCATTTCGAACATTAGGTACATCCTTAGCAAAGTCCTTTCAAAATTTATGGGCAATTATCTTACGTTACGCTGCCATGCATTTATAACCTACTCTTTTGACATGAACGATGGTCTTGTACCATGCCTCTCAAGTAGCCAGTTCTAAGAGCGTTGACATTCGGCAAGCTGTAAGATCTTGAAGTTAACTTTTAAAACTTAATCAGGCTTTAACTGCTTAACAAACTGAATTATATAAGAGCAATAAATATACTTCTTAGCAAATTAAATGTTATTTTAATTTTTAATAATAATTAATCAGTATATTTTAAAAGCACTTAATTTGTAATACATCTATCAAATAATTACACATCTTTTAAGTAGGACTATAATTGCTAAAAGTTAAATTTATAACTCATAGCTTATGTATTTAGTGCAGTATTTCTTAGTTTCTTGCTTTTTTCCGTTATTAAATTTTTAGAGTTAGCTCCGATTACTTGAGCTAAGATAATTCGTAATTTTCGAGTAAAGAAATTCAATGTATTCCTGCAACGAAAGTTGTTAAAAGTCACATGCAATTATTTTTATAAACTCCTATTAAACATTAGTTAAATCCTGTGCAAGAAACCTAGCATTTTTTTTTCTACACGTTTCGGGGAAACTAATTAAAACCTGAGCATTTACTTCAGTTTCTGTACTTAATCTGTTAGTCGTTTCAAAGCATAAAAACAAAATTTTCAAAAAGGAAAATAATAATTTTTTCACTTGCATGATACTTGCCAATAATTAATAATGATTTCATAGTGTTTCACATATATTTTTAGAAGTTCATAGCATATGATGAAGTTTCCGTTTCTTATACAGGGTGTACGAACATTATGTTTTATGTAATATTTCAGATTTTAGGAAAGCAATTAAAGACATGTATTCTTATCAGAAATCGCTACTTTGCAAAATCACGAATTATAATGTCGTTGCCTCAAGCGAAATTTGTTAAACTGTTTGACGAGCTCTTAGTTTTGGCAATAGTTTTTCTTATGATTCTTCTAAATACATATATAGGAAGGAGGACGCACAATAATAATTTAGTTTTGCAATCAAAATAACGTCGTCGAATGTTGATTTATTTTATGAAGCTACGCTATTTATTATAACACTGCCATTCCTCTCCTAAGTCTCTTATTTTCAAGCAAAACATATTTTAAAAGCTCTCATGTGCCCTCTACGATTTGTATCGCAATTTGGAGTATTTTAATTCTACTTTAAATTCATCAAAATTCCTGGTTTATTAACAGACACTCAAACTTTACAAGTAGCATGTTACGTGTCTGGAATACGTGCCGGCCACAAAATGGCTCCTTTTTTCCAAATCATACGACTTAGACACATTTGTTGAAACAAAGTCATATATTCATTGATAATTCGAAATGCAGCGCTGTAATACATTGACTGACACATAGTAATGAAGCTTTCGAAGTGCATTGCACCAAAAATTTTAAAAAGACTCCGACAAAGACATTTTGACATCAGTGCAAATTAAACTAGGCTACACAAAAAACTGTAGATTTCCATGCTAACTATGCACACGATGCCAGCTAATAGCATCATTGTTGCAGTAAAAAAAATCAATATATGCAACAAAACCTAAATTACAAAATGATTATGTTTTATAATTAGGAATTTAAATGTGTAATATGCAAGAAACAATTAGCCTTTTTTCACGGCTGGTGGAGCCGCTGTATGAAGTGTTCCAACTTCGTCCCTTGTGTGATAGGACCGTAATTTTAAAAGAAGCATAAATTTTGGAAGAAATTATATGAAACTAAAATCCAATTATTCTCAAGAAAGATATCTTAAAAATAAATTCTATGAAGTGTATAGAAAATGTTCTAAAATTTTTTCAATAGTATAAAGTTGAAAAAGGAGAAGAAAATACTTATCCGCTTAAATTTAAGCTACTCGACGAATTTTTAAAAGTAACATTATCCATTGTAAAAATTAACGAACATGAAAGATTTAAATTTCTAATAGCTTTGCTTGTTATAAAACAAGGTCTTGGGATTCGGACGTTGCCACCTCTACGCAGGAAACCATTTCGAAAATAAAGTGGCTAGCAGGACAGAAAATGAGTGAAGTGTATGAAACAAGTAAAAGTACTCGAAGAGTAAAATTAAAACCTCTTCCTTCACTGTATTTTTTTAAAAAAGTAACTTGATTATATCTTTAAAAAAGTAGTGCTAAACTTAATAAAATGATATTTTAATAAAATTAAAAAAATAATCAACAGCGCAAATATCTATCATTAAATATTTCGGTATACACTTATATTTGTAAGCAAATTTAAACCTTCTTGTTTTGGCAGCAGGGGAACAATCTAAACGCAGTTAAACTTTATATTTGGAAAGCGTTTCATAAAAACAAAATCCAATTTAGTGGATGCGTAATATCATTAATGCTTGAAATAATTAGGGCAAGTTATAATATAGATGCATCTATTGAAAGATCTAGACACATAATCAATTTTAAGATTAGGCGATAGCACTGTTTGTACGGGGAAATCTACTCAAGGATAGATAAGGACAGCAAGCCGTTCATGTACTTATATCTAAAACAAGGTAATAATCAACAGCCTGTGGGCAATAATACATCAGAATTATGATGGCAACGTTTCTTCCAAAAGTTACATATAGGAATTGGGTATAGATGAAAGATCCATTAAAGATATTCACAAATGCCCATCGAATTTAGTGTCTCAGTAAGAAATATGCCCGCCTCTAATTCTGATACAGCTGTTGATAAGTCAGGGTACTCTCACTATTAAGTATTCGTGTAGTTCTTGAAACAGATTGTTCCATTACTTTTTACGACATATCCTATTACTCGTTTTCCGAATAAAACCTGCGAATTTCGTCTTCGTATAACGTCATTTACCTGTTGAAAATGTGACTCTGATGTCTCTGACGTCTGAAAAGCCTCTGATGTCTGAAAAGCACTAAAGCCAGTCTGTCTGATGGATATTCTCTCTCTCCAAGCGATTTTCGACTGTCCTGGTTCAGGAAGGAGTAAACGCTAACATTCATAAAAACTGATTTACTAAGAACAGGGAAACATGGTGTTCAGTAACCTCTTTGCAGCAGATATTGCCGGTCATGGAGCCTTTAAGAGGAGAATGAGTAAGTATGAGATAATCCTTAGTATGATATAACTCTTCTTCATAATTAAAGTCAATACATCCATCAACCTTGATATAACCCAACTATAACCAACTGCATCTTTATGATACCTTTTCTACATACTTTCCTACTGACACTATATATACTTCTGTACACTTTCCTACTTATCGTTTTTCCTGCCTGCTGAATCAACATCTGGAACTGGATTGCACTCTGAATTCGTCCTTGAGATAAATTTTATTTAATCGATTCTCAAGAAAAATGTAATTGAAATGATTCAGGGAACAAGACACTAATCCATGTCTGCGTTATCCACTAGAGGCGAATCTGACGTTAATTCCAAACGCTTTCTATAGTGTTCTGTGTATAACGCTGCACAGAAGATATTTTTCAAGCATGTAGACCTATCTAATTGAAACATCAAACCAGAGTTTGGTGGGACATTATCGTTCTTGCGTTATGCATTAGGAGCTATTTGCAAGTTGGGCATCCCGTGGCTCTGCAATTGCGTTAAACTGTTGCCTCTAAATATCACTTATAACGTACAGCCGTAGAAGAAGTATTACCTCCTGAAATGCGCCTGCAACATAATCCAGCCTTTGGAAAAACTTACCTAAAAACTCGAAATTACCCTCCTTGCGATTCCAAACTAGATTACAGTTTTTTTAGATTGTGAAGTTTCCTTCCAACTTCCCAAAACTTCTTGTACGAATAAAAACGTATAAACTTCCAGATATGGCAGGGCTTCCACCAGTAGCCGAGTGGTTAAAATAACTGAATAATAGTAATTTGACGTGGGTACAAACCCAGGAGAACGAGCTGGCTGTATGAGTGTTTTCCATGTTTTTTGTTTTCGTACATAGCGTAAGGGAAATCATATTTTTTCTAAACTCCTCTGTGACAGCATCACTCTGTATAGCTAGGTAGCCCTTGTTTGTTTTGCCGTATTCAAATAACCGTATCTGTTACGTTTGGGCGACACCCATATATACATATATATATAATAAGTAGTAGTATCCTTGTCTGCTATTTTTAAGGGCATGTGACCTTGTAGAATTTTATTTCATTCTGGGTAGCATGATTTTTTTTAACTTTATTTTTGTTTTTATTTTCTTTAGCCTAAAAGAAGCTATTATTCTCGAAAACGAATTTCGCGTCGAATCACTATAAATGCGCCGTTTTACTTTTCATTCGAGTCTGTTGTCATTTCGATAGAATGTAGGATATTTATCTTTCAAACAGAATCTGTTGTGAATTGACAAACTAAGCTGCTTGAAAGCAAGAGCTGCAGTTTTTAAGAATATATATTTACTTACTTTTGAGTCGGATTGACATAAATAATGAAAATGCATTTAATTCATGATATATATATCTAATTAAAAATATTTAGTATTTTCATAAAAAACGTAATATATCTTTTATTATTCATTTCATATTTTGTAAAATTTTGAATATTTGACTAACAAACTCAACGATTTAATAGGGAGCGGTGGCAACACGGTGCGGAATAAATCCTTTTTATTTTCAATGCGCGAGAACTCTCTATCTGAAATTCTAAAGATGTGCTGTTTTTAAATATTTCGTGACATTGCTATTGAATTGAATGGAATTTTATGTTGTGTAGGTGTGAAAGAACGAGGTATTTAAAAAAACTTAACATACGAAATCTTAATAATAAAAAGACAAAAAAAATGCTTTTGTAAGTCATCTTACTAAGAAAACATTGATATGATAAAACACTGAAAACAAATGGAAAAATGTATGCTTACACTTAAGATTGAATCGAGAATTCTATATATGCTTATATGCTTCTAAAATTTTTGTGATTTTTCTGTCGAATTGTGTATGAAGAAAGCGATAATTAAAATTAAAAAAACGAAAAAAAAGTGGGTTAGAAGGACTGAGTACACCACCAGACAGGTAGACTGCGAGTCTGGTTTTTGTTTGTTTATTTTTTGCTTTTTGAATGTGAGTGTTGGTCAGATATTTCCATCGAGAGTTTCTTCCTTTTTAATGCCTATAATGCAATATTTTTTTCCAGTACTACGCAAAAAATCTATAGTTGTTTTCGGTTTGTGCTATTCTTAAAGACTGTGGTGATGTTCTTTTCTCGTTCAGTGTATTCCTTGCTTTCCTTTCTAGTTGGTAAAAGAGCTCTTCGGCGAGCGAGATCCTAAGTTGTAACAGTTCCCAAGTTCCTAAGTTATTGCGTAAATACCAACATGAGATTTTCCAGGAAGTGTTCTAAAACGTCTAACCATGCTTTGACTCGATTTCGTGTTTTCAGAATACTAAGATTTACTCGATCTAATATGGACCAAAAGCCTGGAGAACATAAAGAAGGATTTTGAACAAACCTTTCATTTCTCGTATTTCGCCTGATTTTATCAGGTACATAATTATCCTTGAACCACTGTACTACTGAATTTCCTTCAGACGAAGCTTCATTTTATCAGATGCAGATGGAATATCACCAGATGAAAGAAAAGGAATAATTGGAATGTATCGAAGTTTCAAATTAAAGCTTTCATCTTCACCGTACCTTTTAGCAGACCCTGATGCCTGAATAGGTCTTTATACTTTGCCCTAAATAAAAGAAGTACCTTTTGTTAGCAGCATCTAAGAATTCGTGACTAGAAGAATTTCGAAGAACTAATTGCTGTTGTCTCAAAATCATTGTTAATGAAAGAGAATCCAATTGGGTGCCATATTCAGTAGCAGAATCATTCAAATACGAAATAATTGAGTGTAACATTCCTCTGATTTGCAAACATAAACAAAAGAAAGCACTCCTGTATTTTCCCCATTTTCAAGAAGGGTATGCATGGTATATACTATGCTATTGAAAGAAAAGTGTGGAGCAATTTCAGAAGTTCCATCCATTATTTAACAATGGATTTCTTTCAAAACGGCAGTTTTTTTTTTCTTTCGTCTTGAATAAGAATATGCGTTCATTCTCAAAGAATGAACCATTCATTAGAAAAAACTTTTCAGCATCAATAGTCTTAAGTTCTAATGGAGTACCAATATTTTCCAAATTAGTTCGCTAAGGAAGAAAACCTTCTTTGCTACATCTTTTTATAACCTGAAGGCAATAGTAATAGCACTGTAAAATTGACTTTGCTCAGGGATAGCATTAGTTTTGTCCTGAATCATTTGCATTGGTTTGTTGCTAGTTTGGTGAGTCTTTAGTTTAATATTATCTACTGCTACTCCAGCATCTCTTTTTTTCGCATCAGGTAGATGATTATATTCCTTTTGGGTACGAAGGTGATGTTGTCCAGCACCAAATACGGTGTATGAATACCCTTTACAATTTAGAGTTTTATGCTTCTCGCAACACCAATAAAATAAATTATCTCTGTTTCAGATCCTTTCACGTCAAATACCATCAACAATTAACTTAGGATAACCCCTTTTGGAAAATATAACTTCAACACTTGAGCCATTTTTCAGTAACTAACCCCTAAGGCATCCATCTATTACGTACAAAGAATGAAACAGAAGGAATACTAAATACCAAATAACTGGGGGTACTGCCATCTAGAGGTAAATAAAAAACGTAATCTGTCAAGAAAACGTATCCACCGGGCAACTGAGTTGTCCGGCAAAAGGTATCGGCCAACTCAGTATTCTACAAACGACTTAGGGTGAAGCAACTTAACCTCACTTAAACATCTACGTATAACAAAATTTTCACATTTGTAAATTTGTTCTTTTACATTATGAATTCCTAACAACACGGTTTTTTGACAGTGCTAATTTTCTTTTCACCTTCTTTCAAGCTACTACTTGCCAGTAAATGCATGAATGGAAATTTTCATATTCACGAGCTTACTGCTGCGCATATTTAAACTATGCAAGTCCATAACAACTTGATTTCATAGGTCATGCTGTGATAATTTCGTATAATGATGTTCATCCTTACGTTTTGCACACGAGTGTAGTTATTTCTAATATGCAACGTCTGCGAAAGTAATTGAGGTTGAGAGCGTTTGCAAAGTCTGTAAAGCCTCGAAACGAGACGTGTAGGGTCACAGAACTGCAAAAAGAGTTCGTATTTTCCAAAAATTGTCACCTGTCACTATAAGTTATCTTTGTGAAACTTCTATATCGACAGTAATTAAGAAGCTTAAATTGTCTATTTCAATACCGAACAACAAGTGTTTGTTCGCCGAAGGCTTCACGAAATATCTGCTATTGACACTAAATTTCGCCATAAGAAATAATATTCGTTTTGGATAAATATTCCCTCTAAACAACTAATGCTGGAGTTCCTTACGCTTTGGCTAACGGAGCACTAAGAAAATTAATGACAGTGAACAGAGGTGAAGTTACTCGTGTGGGTGATTGGAGTTTCCGCCATCAGAAAAACAAGTTGAAGAGAAAGCTAGAAGAAAGTTGCTGTTTACACGTGGCAAAATAATATTAATCGATCTGAAGTGCCAACAGAAAAAATCTGATGTGCACAGAACATGACTTCCTTGTACGGAATATTAAATTATACGTATTTTGCATCTCATTTAAACTTATTCGATTGAATTAAATCTACTTCGTCGATTGCACATAAACCACATTAGAATAAATGCACTCTTTAAAACTAACTATTGTGTTTACCATAGCGACACTTTGGCGCTAGATTCATTAAACAGAATTACATCTCATTCATTTTATAACTCAGAATGCACAAAAAATTATGTATATCATCTGAAAAATTATGTAATCGTTTCCACATGTTCTTTCCAAATATTCCCATAAATCTAAAATGATATATAAAAGAAATTAAACAAAAAAAGAAACAGTTTTTCACAGACAATTCAGTATTTCTCATTCAATTAATTCAGTTCTCACTTTGCGACAAAGAATAAATACATAAAAACTCAAAATATCTATATTAAAAACTACGAAGTGAATCTTAAACACTAATTTCGTAGAATAAATTCCAGAATGGATTAAGTATGATTTAATTCGCAAAAATAAAAGAAGGCGTCGTCATCTTTGTTGTTGCGAAGCTTAGTTCCTCTAGACTAGCAACAAATCCACTATTCTGCTAAGTTTCAAATGTAAACAATTATGGCCGCTATGGACAAAAAAAGTAGGCTTAGCCGCACTTAAACAACTTTTAAATTGTTGATAATTCTTCAATTATAACATGCAGGTTAACTAAAGGCATAAAAACTTTAACCGGGAGATAAGAACAACATAATTCAATCATCTTTAAAGCAAAAAATGCACAATTTATCAACATATAAGAATAAAGAAACTGAGCTCAATCAGCCGAGTAACAGAGTGGATATATATATGCATATATTTATATACTTTTGGTGCGGCCGTTTGCAACCAACATAGGAGGTGCACATCTACATGTTATAGCAATCCTATATACAAAGTTTCAACGTTCTGAGGTTACTTGCTTTTTGAGTTATGCGAGACACATACATACATAGGTACGTACGCACAGACGCCACGAAAAACTCTCTTCAGAATCCAGTTTGAATCAGTTTTGTTATGTTTTTGGTGGAAAAGAGTCCTTTAGTACAGATATCAAGCAAAAACATTGTTAAATTACATTCGATAGCGATCAAAATGGATATTTTCGTTGAAATATGATACCCGAAATTTTCCGCGATAACAGTACTTCCTTTTTACTTCATACAAGGAAGTAAAATGGACATTAATAACTTTGTTGTTGAATAGAATAATTTTCCGCTCATCTCTGCCAGTGTTATGACAATTTATAAAATCAGAAAGAGGAAGGTTTAGTGAAAGTTACAACAAATATCTTACAAATCATTATGTGACAGCTCTTACAGGTTGCAACGATTGTGCATCAACTTTCATTCATCATTAAATAACTATTATAGCATGTTACTAAGCATCTGAATCGAAGAAGCAAACGCTGGAATCTCTCTATGTTATGAAATGACTGAGAATGATAAAGGAAGAATTGAAAAGTAAAGAATAAATGCAAAATTAAAGTCATTTGTATGTATATATTGCTTAGCGTTAAAATTAAACAAAATTAAATAATAAATAAGTAATATGAAACAAAGATTAAATGAAGGCGGATCAATTATTTTGTTGTTTTATTTTATAAGTTTATAGTTCAAACGTTGAGCAACAATAAGCAGTTAAGTTAAGAACATAAAGCATGAAATTAATCAAAACCTTCACGGTACACAATATTTAGGGTAAAAACATTATAAAATATCGTTAAAAATTAATAAATATTAATCAGTTGAGTGCGTCTACGCCATGCACACTTTTCTCTTCGCCTTTTCTCTTAAAAATAGCAACTATTAGCATACATCGCACGCATACCATGCAGTACTACAACAAATAGTGTCTAGTATACAACAAAACGCCAACAAATCGCCAACGCAACAACGCCAAACGCCAATCTACCAACAAAAAGCATCTATCATACAATAACTACAACAAATACCATATATAGTTCAAAGTTTTTTGCAGAATAAGCAGCAACTGCTATGTTACTTAATAGCGAATGAGTAATATTGAAGGCCCTTATATCGTGACAGCTAATGATGAGTCAGATATTTACCATTGTCAAAGAATAGCAACATCAGTGTATAGCCTTTAAAAAGAATTTTTTTGACTTTTACTTAACTGCCTTATAATGACAGACATATAACTCTTTAACTTTTTACAAAGTAGCAAGGATGCTGAATTACTAGAGCTTAATACCCCATGGTACAGACAACAAAGGGTTTTGGAACCCTTTGTTGGAACTATTGTATTATTCCATTTATTTTTTTTCATAACTTTTTAGTTATTCGGGATTCTGGGCTTGTTTTCCCACAGTTGATTATTTATATTTGTATTCATTTATATTAGTTGGCATTATTGATTAATGCTTTTGTGGCTGGATATTCTGGTGGCTGGATATTTTGTGGCTGGATATTCTGGTGGATTCGGGCAAAAGAGTAGAAGTATGGAGTAGATTTTTAACAAAAGCAAAAATACCGTAGCTAAAATAAACTTTGCGATGTAGTCTGTATCCAGTCTAACTCATATAATTTATAATATATCTGTCTGATGATTGCTCACATCTTCATCCATATATTAAGTACTTTATAATCCCTTTCAAGGCTTCTGAGAATAAATATTTAATCCCTTGTTTTCGAGAAATGATTCTCAATCCTCACTAGCTATAGTGAGACAAATCGAATCGTGACCGAGAAATAACATTAAAAACTTTTTGAATTTTTTTAATATACTTTATACTGTCCTGAGAAAATAAAACATTAAACAAAAAATTCATATTTAAATGTTACAAAAATTGTTCAATGACATTATTACAACTCCTAAAATTCTATTTAACGAATTTCAGTAAGACTGCCTGCAATATTATTTTTTAAAAAAATTCATTGAAAAGGCCAAACACCGCTGCAGACGATTTTGATATTCGCTGGAGCCTTCGCTTAGTTTAGATTACTTGAATATGGCAAAACATATGAGTGTTATTTGCCTAAAGACTGGGGTGTTTTCGTAGGGAACTTTCTAAGTAAAATTGGCTCGTGTTCATGTTATGGCTGAAGAATTGCCATGAATCCAACTGTGTTTTATTTCTGTAGCAGAACTGCTTTTTTCATATAATATACGCAAAAAAGCGGTGCAACTAGAAAAGTATATTTACGAGATACTCACAACATAATTAGACTATATTAAAAGCACTTTTCTGTTTAATAATTAAGAACCGAGTGTTAAAATGAAACAGGCGATGCTATAGACTTAATGCTTAATAGAACGTTTTTTAATAAATGCCCATTCAGTTGCCTCACACCATTGTTATAAAAATGACTCCTCTTTATGACCTGAAGATGAGTAAGTAAGTTTTTCAAAAGTGTGTAGAGAAAAAATGTTTGAAATGTAATGAAGACGTAGCTTATTTATTTATTTTATTTATTATTTTTGTTTTATTTATTTTGAGTTTTAAAAAGTGTTCATACATGCATACGTGCTGCGTTACGGAAAAAAACAAAAAAAAAACATTCACTCTTGCCCAACTCGATTATCAAATCTCAAAATTTTAAACAGTACAGCAATAAAGATAGAAGAAATATAATAGAGTTGTCAGACTTCTATTCTTATAATAACACTTTTCCCTATAAGATAATTTACATTCATTTTTTTTTATTATTTTGGATAGTTATTTTATTTTTCTATGCTCTAGAACATAACTTACATTATTTTAGACACTTTATTTCAGTGCCTTAATATAATTATTTTATTTTTTAAATATTAAAACCACTTACTTTTAAGATTTAAATTCTGAAAATTAAATATGGACCAAGTAATTTTATCTTCGATAAATTTATTTACATTATTTTAGAAGCAGTATTTTAATTTTTTACTGCTTACTGATAGTTCTGATGCTCGTCCAATTGTTCTTTTAGGAAAGAACTACATGGCAAAGGTTTCCCGTAATATCTGCTTAACAGTTGCATACATCACTCTCTTTTTTTAGTAAAACTTTCTCTTCAGAAAGTCTTCAGGTTTCATTACATACATAGAAATTTATATACGGTATGAAACCTGCAGAATCTTTGTCTATGAACTTTGATAAAACCCATAAAAAATTAAGCACAAACTACAAGACAAATTACGTGTATTATACATAATACAAATTGAATAATTTCTGTGGGAATTATCAGAGGGTATCAGCCATTAATACAAATTCTTACAACATTCTCTTAGCCTAATTTCAGGTCCAGAAATGTAGAAATGTAAAAACTGCCTTTGAAGCATAATTCTAAGTTCGAAATAATAAACAAAAACTTCCAGTTTTAGACTAAAATCATAATAAAAATTGATGCCCACTTACCAAGGAATTATTCAGTGGAAACTCTACCGAGGAAGTAAACAACTCTTGCAACACAACGAAACCAGAACTTAACGGAGCAGGCAGCCAAAGAAAAGGAATGCTTCGAGGGTCTCTGCAGCTTCAAGAAAAGAAAACAAAAAGCAGAATCAGTAAAAGAAGATCAGCATGCCGCCGCAAGGTCACGTGGCATACCTCCTTTTCCATTGTAAGAGTGAGAGAAAGAGCTAGTGAAATAGGAATAGGTAGGGGAAGAGGTTGTTTGTTGATGAGTCAGAAATTGGCACAACTTTTCGCTGCCACCTGCACCTTTGCGCATCCCAGACTCGGTTATTCTGCACTTGGAATGATTTAATCGTGAAGTGCTCTTTGTTTGCTTCAAGTTTCAATGTGCATTTCTTAAATAAGCTCAGTTGTAGGATGGAATGACCGATGGATTCAAATAATGCTTCTGAAATGCTAGTAGGTGCTTGAAAAAAATGTGTCAGATTTTTTTAAATGCATAGAAATAATGAAATCTCAATAAATCGACACATCGTGAACTAAGTGACACGATCGAATTATCAAAGGAAATCAATATTGTACCTACTCATGTAATATTCTTTTATGTGATGCAGACGATGCAAATTCTTTTGAATAACAAGCAGCAGACAAGATCATTACTTCCACCGTAATAAATGTAATGTTAGTATAATAAGTACACTTACGCAGCATACGTATCACAACTTCACTTAATGACCGTCGACGTCATAAGATAATTATTATATTACTAATAGACAATTAAAAATGGATATACTTGCTTTATAACTCTAAAGAGTTATAAAGCAAGTAAAGTTATAAAGCAAGTAAAGTTTACGCCTCTTTGGAGTTTACGCCTCTTTAGAGTTATATAGTATTATTGCTTTAATACAATTTGCTGTCTAAAGAACTGGTATACAGGCTATTGAATAAATTATTTCGCTTTCACTTCTGTTGTTTGTACTTACACGCGTCTTTCATATTATATAAGAATCATGTAATTTTCACTTGTTTGGGGCTGAAATAATTAATTAAATATGATTAATTATAAATATATTATAATTTTTAAGCTAAGAAATGTAAATAGCTAAATTAAAGGAAAATTATTCAACTGCATTTATTGAACAAACTTGAAACGCCTTACCCTTAAAATTAATAATCATAGAACACTAATTTAAAAAATATATAAAAACTTTCAACTCTAAAAATTTCAAAATTCACAACACAGCAGAACTCGAGCCTATAAATACTACAACTTTGGCATTTCGCTGTTATTATTATTGTTATTATTATTGTCACTATTATTATTATTATTGTTATTATTATTGTCATTATTATTGTTATTATTATTGTTATTATTATATCGCTGTTATTATTATTGTCGCTCACAATAAAATATCTGATGCGGACACCACATGACTTTCTTGTGCGGATTATTAAATTATAAAAAAAATTTTCTGCACTTCATTTAAACTTATTTCTTCGAATTTTTCTAACTTAATTAAACGATCTTTCAAGGCAAGATAAAAATGCAAAAATTATTTTTTCACAAATATAAGTATAGGAACTAGGAGACCGAATTAAAAGTTAAACTTCATTATTAATCCAAAATTAATGTTTCTATTATGACACTGCCAATTTTTGTCATTTAAACGCCTCTGCATTTTTGCTGCACTTCATTTTGTGGAGTCCGCGTGTTCTTTTCCAGAGCATTCACACTAGGCCCTGTGTAGAAAGACTGCGTAGCGAATTCGCTCCATGTCTTTGAAGAGCAGCTACTACACAAGAAGATTTAAATAAACATTTTATTTGAACTAACGTAACTAGATGCACTCACTCGGTGCTCATAATTCACCACCATCTGTGGCTAATTAAATTGAACAGAAAATAAAAATGTAAAATCCCAGTAAATAAAGATGGCTAAAAGACTGGCTCCTTATTTAACTAAACCTCTAAATCTGCTGCACACAGCAAAGCCGATCCTAGAATATCAATATAATCCGAAGAGGGTAATTAACACCAAACAGAGAGCTATTTCAAACACGCAAGCATAAACTGGGAACTAACTCCGCTACTACTCCTCACGAACTCTTGAAAGCGTAGCTTAAATACTGCTTTGAACACACTTAGATTTTGCATACTGCGTCCTTAAAATTTACAATCAGAAACTCAAATCTGGAAAGAAAGGAAAATCAAACTAAAAATAATTGCTTAGAATAAAATAAGGTTTTTAAAATTTAAACATGTTTCCTCGAATTATTCTCAATTAATTAGTCCCTCAAGGCAAATTCAAAATGACATCAAAAAGTACAAATTTTGGAATTAAATTTTCGAATCAGTTTCATCATTTAAAACGCTGTTGTAATTGGAAGTAGAGAAAGTAAAGGCCGTCTAAGAACATTTAAACCGAGCAAGAAGGTATATGTTTAAGAGCAGAAAGTACTACTCGAACAAGAGAGACCTATGCGGAATTTTGCAGAATTTAAAGAATTTTGCAGCAAAATTCTTGACCGCATTACTGCTATTCTTTGTATTTTCTGTGCATATTAAATACGTTTTAGGTTTTTTACATGAATTTTTTTAATATTTTAAATTTTTAATTTGATAGATTTTTTCTCTTCCTTTGTAGTTTTTATAGTTTTTCACTTTTTATTTTTCGGTTTATTTTACTTTTATAGTTTTGTGTTATTATTTTAGCATGGTGTAATTTTTTACTCTTGAACTACAGTATCAAATGTACTCTTTTTAAAACTTCCTCTTCTTTACAAATATATATATATATACATCAATTTACTGGTACTGAATTCTACTTCTTTCGGGTCTTTGTAGAATTGATTCTAAATTTCTTACTTTTTGTCTTTTAGAACAAGTATTAGACAATAATTAATAATAACTAATAAATAATTACTACTAATAAATTACTTTTTTACTAATAAATTAAAATTACTAATAAATAATAAATTGCTTTTTTTACTAAAAACGTTCTACTAATGAATGCAAGGTGTGCAACAAAATGTGATAGCAATTCCATATACGAAATTTCAACGTTCTTTTTTTTCAACGATTTATAGTTTTTGAGTTATGCTAGATACATACCTACGTACGTGCAGTCATCACAAAAACATCCCTTTTCAATCCATTTTAAATCCATTTTACAGGTCTTTTCGTAAGAGAGAGTCCTTTATTCTGTACCTATATAGAGACATTAAGCAAGGAAATTGCCCGAATTGGTACGGGAATGGTCAAAATAGATATAACTTTTGAAATATGATACCCAAATTTTTCTTGATTACAATGCTTCCTTTTTACTTAGTACAAGGAAATAAAAATGCAGAAAGACTTTTGCGAGGATCTCTCTACATTCTTAAACTAAAAACACGGTATTCCTTTGAAATGAATACAAATATTCCTGATCAACAATGAAAACGGTATAAACAACTTTTTCCTTTATTGCAGTTGTCAAATTTACCAAAATAGAACTAAACAAATTAAACGTGATAGAAATAAAAATATTAATTATAATCCACATTTCTCCCTTGCAATATTTTTAAATAAAGAGAAAACTTCTTCAATAGTAAAAATGTTTTGCAAATATACTAAAAATTGAAACATTTTAAATTGTAGAAAAATAATTTTACACTTCAGAATGGTCAAATATAAAGATATATTAAAATATAAAATTCATACCAAAATAGAAACTGAAAAGAAGACTGACACTTGGGCCACGTCGAGTTTTTATATCCAATTATAAGTCACGTCAATTTTATTAAATCTTACCAAACTTGTAAAAAACATTTCGTTTTTCTTTTAATTGTTAATATACGAATCTACTTCAAGTATCCTATGAACCTCAGATTCCATGATTAAAAGCCATAACCAATATTATGACAATAACAGCATTTTCCCTCAAATAAATTTATAAAACTTTGTTGACAACTTTCATAAATACAATACTACAGGAAACCTAGAAATTACAGAAAACTTAAAACTTAGAAATCTTCAGCAACAAGGTACTAAATTCCGACTTACTACTCCCAAAATGAAAATTAAAATAAGTTCTGACCGCAGTGTCTTTAACATTTGTCCAAGCCAAGTAATAAATGTGATCTACTGTTAATATTTCTTTGGAGGAGAAAAATAATATTACTAAACGAGCTAAAAAAAAAACTGAAAAACCCCGCAGTACTCTCGCCGCGATTCAAACTCCAGACTTCCCGATTACGCGTCTAGTTACACTACGAAGGCAACTTTACGACGTCTTTCCTGAACTTAAGAATTAACTTTGAAAAACAGATTATTATGCTAAACTATCCCTTTTCAATAATTTTATAAAATGTTAACATAAAATCTTCAAATAATTTAATGAAATCACCATGAAAAATTTACGTTTACTTTTAGATATATTGATGATATTGTTCCATTCAATAATTTGAGTTTAAATAAATTATTCAAATCGTTCAAAACTTAACCAAACCAATTTCAATATCAATAGTATTGATTACCTGAAGTTAAAATTCTCAGTTGGGAAAACAAAATCTGAAAACTCAGATTTTATACTACGCTAAAAGGAGCGTTTTCTTAACGTTCATTGTTTCTTTCTTTAACTTTATTTATTAAATATCATGTTCGGTTATAGAGTCACTTAAAACAAAAAATTCAATTCAAAAGTAATATCACAAAATATTTAAAAAGAACATATTTTTAGAATTTCTGATGCACTGTCTCGCGCTGGAGATTAAAAATGTTTTTTTCTTCCGTACAGTGTTATTCCGTACAGTGTACAGTGTTCTCGCACTGAAATCGTTGAGTTTATTAATCAAAAATTCGTTAAAGTTTTACAAAATATGAAATAGATGATAAAGCAAACCCCAAATTCAAAATTTAGGCTTCCAGCTGCCCATATCCGAGTGGAGGCCTACATTATACAAAATCTGATGTCTCTAGGTACCGTTGTTTTGCCACAATGCGAGAAACGTTCATACATTCATGTAGATTTTTCATTTTTTCATTTCTTTAAATATAATGCAAGGCTCTAATACAGAGTGTTTATAAAGCCTGTATACACTTTTGAGAAATACTTTCTAATTCCAGTTTCTTTGGAGAGGATCTGAAAGAACGTTTTCAACAGAAGAAAAAATATTCATTGTTTGTTCCCGTACACGTGGATTAAAGTATCAACAGGTGTAGGAGGACTTCGCCCGCAAATACAGAAAACAAGCCTCTACCAGAGTATACATTAAATCCTTGATAAATAAATTCAAACCAACTGGTAGTGTTAAAGATGAAGACCATTCTGAGAGACCTTCGATAACGCCACAAGTTGAGCAAAGCGTACAAGAAGCGATACGTGTAGCCCCCAGGCATTTACACGAAAACTCAGCTGAGGACTCGGCATTTCGCATACTACTGTTTGGAAAACTCTACTCTGGCATTTAAACAAGGACGCCTACCACATTCAAACTATGCATAAGCTTGAAGCCGAGGTCTATGCAGCTCGGCAAGCCATGTCTTATGATTTGCTGGAAGATGTAGATTGTGAGAACTTAGTGGAGATTGTTCTCTTTAGCGACGAAGCCACATTCCATCTCAGCGGCCGTGTTAATAAGCATAATTGCCGAATAAGCGCTGTTAAACAACAGCGTGGTATACGAATCTTTATGGTATACGAACTAAACGTGGTATACGAATCTCTGAAAGTTAATGTATGGGTTGAAATAACTAAGCTCTGTACACCTTTCATGTTTTCAGAAAGGACCATCACTGGTGAAACTTATCTCGATATGTTCCAACAATATCTTGAGCCGCAGCTAGTATCAGGTGACAATATTGACAGTGTTGTCTGCCAACAGGATGGGGCACGTCCCCATTTTGCCATTATAATGCGTAATTATCTTAATGAAACTTTTCCTGATAGGTGGATTGGTCAACGGCTTTAGGCTCCACAATAACCAGACTTAACTGCCCTAGACGTTTTCGTATGGGACGTTTTCGTATAGACTTTTTGAAAATCCAAAGTGTACTGAGTGAAGACTGGCAGCATTGAACAATTAAAACTGTGAATTATGGCTGCAGCAGCTGAAATTACACCAATAACTTTACATAAGGTGTTCCGCAGTGTAGTGGAATGGTGGCAATTGTGCGTAAACACTCAGTGGGGCCACATTAAATTCTACTAATTTGCTGTTCTATTATGTTGCATTTTCATGTAAATAACTTATATTTCGGAATAGAGCTTGTTTAAGCAAAAGTGTATGGAGATTTTATAAACACCCTGTATTTGGTGGCAACAATTTGAAAGGTGAAACGCCGTTTTATAGTGGACGACGCAAAATGCCAAAACGAAATTAATAGCCCTTCTGTGAAAATTGTCCGTTTGAGATAAAAAAATCCTTCTTTGCAAAAAAGGGTTTTTTAACCTTATTGCCAATAAACTAATAAATTGGAATTTCAGTTTCTCTAAAAAAGTAATTACCAACACAATAATTAAATTTTAAGAATTAAATAAATTTCCACTGAAATTAAGCCTAAAAAATTCACTTACTCAAAATCACACTTTCCATAATAAAATCCACCTAACTTTTTTTTTTCAATTTGCAACTTAATTTGCAAACAACAAAATTGCACATTCTAGGATATTAGGTTATTTTTATGGAGACGTGAAAATGAGCAATTCCCTCGCCGGGACTCGAACCCTGGTCTTCTCGAATACGCGTCGAGTATGCTTCCAATTACACAACGAAGACATGTGGAAAGGAGGAATACCTTATATACTCCCCCTTTTAAAGGGTGGGTGATTAGGGAAAAGGGGGATCACTCGCCAAATCCTGGTGGTGACTTCTTATTGTCCACAACCATTTAATTCGACGATATTTGTAGAGTGATCAGATTATTTTGTTGCTGGAGAAATGAAAAATGTACAATGACCTCGCCGGGACTCGGACCTGGACCTCTCGAATACGCGCCGAGTGTGCTACCGTTACACCACGAAAGAATGCTGAAAGGAGGGAAAAATACCTTACAACAATAGGTCCTTCTGTTACTTCTTATGACTAATGATAGGAAATACCTAAACCTAAAAAGGAATTATTTACTTTCTTTCTTTATTTCTTTCCAGCTGATTCACTGGGGCAGTTAGCATATCAGCCAGGTTGCTCTGATGGAACTAACGTTTCTATAGAAGTTCTTGGACTGCAGGCTTCCCAAGACTATGTTTGGCAAAGGAGCAAGTAAATTGACGCTTCAAAAGTCCCCAAAACACACTTTAGTATGCAAGACAAGTACTGGATAAGTCAGTGGTTCAGAGATGGAAAAAGGGTGCAATGCGTATGAGGAAAACAATTTCAGTGTCACATGTACAAAACTGAAGATGGATAGATACAATTTAAATACTGTTAATGGGCTTTCACAGTGTGGAACACTTAATGAGTTGTGTAGATAATTACAATGCAGACATAACTATAAAAATATATAACTATAAAAATATATAATATTTCCTATGTTTCTATTACTAACAAAATTTCTAACTTTTCATTTCTATTAAAGTTGAAAGTAAGTAATATTTTTATATTTAATTTTTACTAAAGTTGTATTCTCAGCACTCAACGCGTGTCTTTCCAACAATAACAACCACAGGTTCTATTTCAGGTTTTGTCTTGTCATTTAATATTTTCTTTTGAACTCGTAAATGACAGGTACAGATTCTCCTTCCAATGTGTAAGCTCAGTTAAAGTTTATTTTCATTTCCCTATTCTTAACTGCCTTTTATGCAATTGCTTTGATATCCTGTTTTATTTTTTACCTGTTTTTTGAAAATTATTATTTTTACTTTCTTTTTTCTACACATTACAGCTCTTAAGCTGTATAGATTGCATTTTAACTTTTGTATTTTTACTATGGTTTCGAAAATGTTTCTTTTTGCTGGTACTTGACAACATATTTTCCTCTCTTATTTTGTTTTGTTTATTTCCTATTTCCTTTCTTAAATGTAAACTGAAACTCAATTTTTGAAACTTAAGGCTGCCCTTTTTTTCAGTTTATAATGCTTTTTGATTTCCACATTTACAAATCTTAAGCATTTTTGTCTTTTCTGTGATTCTGATTTATCCGCTTGTAAAAACAAAACAGTATCTTATACACTCTACCTCATTATTATTCCATGCTACTATTTTTTTTTATTTTTAAATAAAAAAACTCACCCTCATTTCAAAATTTTGAATTTTTGTTTTTAATGTAGACATTTTTTTTCCGAGTCACCTTGGAACAAATTATATCTTGGTGATCGCCTTTTAAAATTTCTTAAAAAAAGTGTCTTTTTAAAATATAATTTGATACTTGTTAATTTATGTGGAATATCTTCATATTAATTTAATAATTTAAATAACTCTGCCATCATATGAGCGTAATCCAAAATGCACAGCATTTGACAACAAATTTATAAAAATGAGCCAACTTCTACTGCTTCCTTTTATTCAATTGCGTCCTTTTAAATAATTTAATACCATACAGCTATGAGATGTAAAACAATTTGTATAATCAAATCAACATGTACATTTATAATAATGTTAGAGAAAACGTTACATTACATAAATATTTAAAAACTTAAAGTTATTCCTAAACAAATTAACTTTTTAAAATTCCATGTTGTATATAAGATAAAATAAAGAATATATTTAGATAATTTTGAATTTGCATAATTTTATGAAACTACGATTGCTACGAAACTACGTATTAATTTTTATGAACTTTATTACAGTCTAATAAGTTCATAAATATACATTACTTATTACATTGAGTTACACTGTAAAAGAAACTTTTTAAAAATGACTCGATAAAGCATTTCTTTTCTAGAGGGGAACTTTTAGCACTGATCTAATATAATTATATGATTTAAAATTGAGAAAGATAGCAATAATGCATTACAAGATTGACTGATAAATGTACAAATTTTATATGTCCTCATTATGTCTGTAACTATATGCGGAAAATTTTTAAAACAGAAGGAAAGTAAGCGAAAAAAGAAAACTTCGTAATTATTGGAAAAGGTAAGTTTTTAACAATATCTCTTCTGGTCTACATTCAACAACTTTAAAATTTAACAAACTCATTAAAATAATCTAAATATCTGACGTTTTGTTTTGTGCTACAGTCGTTTACTGAATTCGGTAATTAACTGCATTGTAGGTTACTAAGTAACTGTATGCTACAGTTATTTACTAAGTTTTGTTAAATAACGCTTTAAATAAATTATTTGCTTTTCCAATGTTAAGGACATTTTCTTATGACACTTGAATGAACGGTAGCATTAATTAATTTACAACATAGAATTAAAGTTTACGAAATTTATTGCATATTTTGTAGTCATTTTGATATGAAATATTAAAAGTGCATTTCAGCCTTTTTGTGTAATGCAATTTTAAATAGAAATTTATTTTTTTTTGCATTTATTAGTGCATTTAAATTTTCCATGCTACACATATATTCTATTTTGTCGCGCATACCTATGCGGACAAAATAGAATAGCGGATATGTAAAACTTTGATATAAAAATGACATTTTCACTTTTAATCATAGCATGAAGAAAAATTTCCATAGATTTTTATAAAAATATGAGATTAAAATATGCACACTTTACGATAAATGCGCTCATAAGTGCAAAAAAAAATTATGCAGTAAATTTTTATTAAAGATTTATGCAAATTTTTTATCAAAAACGTGCATTTATACACAGTAAAGAAGAGAGGACATCTACCTAAATTTTTACTAAATGTATACTCATATGTGAAGCAAAAAATTGGAGAAATTTACGAATATGCGATAAATATACGAAAATGTTTTCTAAAAATATACATATATCCCTAAAATTTACGTATATTATACGTAAAAGATACGAATGAACTGCAATCTTTCGCATAAATATACCTAAATTTTACGTAAAACTTACGTATATTATAACCTAAAAATATGCTTAAATATCTACTATTTTTCCAGTCATTTTTTTATGATAATTTTACGTTCAACTTGAAAATTTTTTATACGAAGGGCCAGTCGTAAATTTCACGCATTTTTCTGGTGCAGTTTACGAATGCATGCTGCCTGGGATAGGACTATAGAAATGTTTGACGGAACAGCTGAAAGAGTTTTCAACAGAGCCACTTTTCTGAATTATACCAGGATACGAATCAAAATTAATTAAAAAAAATTTTTATTTCTATGTTCGGAGAAGAGCTGGCTGTATAAGAGTTCTAGTTTCTCCCATGTGTAACACCAATCCAAACCCTTAGAAAATCATCCACGTAGGTATGCCATGCTATTTGCTAAGTAACCATTGTGTACTTTGTCGTATTCAATTAAACAATCTCACATGCAACGAGCGGAAAAAAAGCATCTTTAAATGCCGAATAATAATTAAAAGTAACTTGGCAACACTTTTGGGCTGATGACTTACATTTAAGCAATGGTGTGTAGTTGTCATTAATCAATACCGCATCTGGAGGTTGCGCTAAATCCGTCGTGCTTAGATTGCTCGAAGAAAATATTTTAAGTCTTAGGAGATTTCCGAGCCCATTGTTTTGCTTCGAAAACTTCCAAAAGCAAAATTCCAAATTCACCCCAGAATCCCATGTATTTGATCTTCCTGGTTAAAATCTCTTCAAAAATATATTATTACGAACCGAATAAAAAAGTATTATATCAATACTGCATATCTTAAGGAATTTTCAACCCTTTAAACATTTTAAAGTCGTAGAAAGAGAAGCAAATATTTTTGAAGTGAGAAAAAAAGGTGTTTCATTTTACTGACAATTTAAAGAAATCAAAGACCGCGGAATCTATAGTCCATTTTGTGCACAAAAAATTAATAAATAAGTAGATATATATATATATATATATATAATCTGAAAGGTTTCAGATTTTAAATTATCTCCCCAAAGGGGCGTTTTTTAATGTTTTGTTTGTTACCTTTATTTATTATTTTGTTACCTTTATTAGTAGATATTTTATTTTATGTCATGTTCTTCGCACTTAAACCATAAAATTCAGTTCAACATCAATATCGCAAAATCATTTTAAAATGAGTATAGTTTTAGAATTTTCTATACACAGTTCCGCGCGCTTTAGATAAAAAGGTTTTTTTTTACCCCGTAGAGTGTTGCCATTGTTTGCTTTTAAATCGTTTGAGTTTA
The DNA here is from genome assembly GCA_000611955.2 of Stegodyphus mimosarum. Classification (NCBI taxonomy): domain Eukaryota; kingdom Metazoa; phylum Arthropoda; class Arachnida; order Araneae; family Eresidae; genus Stegodyphus; species Stegodyphus mimosarum. The sequence goes on from KK113901.1 coordinate 277,892, forward strand.
TTGATCAAAAATTCGTTAAAGTTTTACAAAATATGAAATAGATAATAAAACAAATTCCAAATTGGAGCTTCCAGATGCGCATATTCAGGTGGAAACGTACGTTATTCAAACCGTTAACACCATTATTTTATCACATTTGAAGAAATATACGTACATTTATACATATTTTTCCTTATTTAATTTCTTTAAATATAACACATGTCTGCAATATTTGGTGGCAACAGTTTGAAAAGTGATTCAGACTTTTAATGTTTCCAACGCAAAATCGCAGAACGAAAACAATAGTCCTTCAGGAACAAAGCCCCTTTGGACTAATAAAGTTTTGCTAAATCAAATTTTAAAATTTTAAAAACATTTCGCAGGATACCAGGTTTTTACTTTACTATCATTTTGCGTTAACCATTTGATTTAGCTCTTTACTATAACTTCTCTTTTCCATTTCCTCACCATAGATGTAAATGAGATAGAAAGTATTTAAGCTGAGGTTTTGAACTGTAAGACACAGCATATTTCTGTCTCTCGAAGCCACGTTACTTTAGCTTTGCCAACTCGTTTAAGTTTGTAATTGTCTTCGCGTTACTGCTGCTGATATGTAAATTGATACGCCAGTGGAGTTTTGAGCAAACTTTAAATTAAATTGAATTGTGTAGTCTTTTATTAGTAGTATACGTTTTAATTTTAAATTAGACTGTTACTTTAGTTCGTTAATAAAAAAGCTGTTTTAATACTTTTCAAGCCTAATGATGTTACTTCATACACAGCGATAATTGACTTTATGTCTGCTAAGAATCTGGATCAACTTTATGTATCAAACTCTATACCCTTTCAAGTTTTGGCAACATTTTAATATTCTTTTTTATTTTATATTTAATCTCTTTAAATTATTTTATATGATACTCCTTCCTGAACAAATAGTCAAAGCCATTTTACTTCCTTTTGCCTAATTTCCCAAAACAATCTGATGAAACATTTTCTGTTAGCTGTCTAGACAAGTGGCTGAACTATCTTCAGTAAAATCTCTTCTAACTTTCCGTTTGGTTCTGGTCAGAAAAAATCCCACTTAATGTTACCGTTATTATTGTATCTTTAGAAAAGTATCTAACAGTGCAATGCATTGGACATCTTTCCTTTATAGTAAATAATCAATCAAAACTATCAGACTACCTAAACTAATTAGGGTTGAAAAAACCCATTGCCTGCGTCCAAAATTTGAAAAACTAAGGTTTTCTAGGAATATTTTATTCCATTCTAACGAAATTGCTAACAGGAATATACTTCATTCATACTGGCTGTCATCTCAGTGTCGTTTAAAATCACTGAAATAATTAAAATATTTTCTTCCCTCTATATATAATTTTATGATTTATTTTTCCCTTTATTTCAGTTAAAGTAGCAGCCAGTTGTATGCTTTTTTGCAGTTTGTTTATGCTTTATTTCAATTGCTGTCTATTTCTGAATGAATTAAACTTTATCTGAAGACATACAGCTGCCTCAATATAAATTTCAATTGACTAAAAATAGAAATTGTCACTTATAATGATGCAATGTCATAAAAGAGTTTAAATTAAATGGAAAGAATATTGAATTACGTCTCCCTCTATCTGACAGACTGTTTATTAAATAGATTTTTCAAATTTTTTACTTTTTTCCCCTGATAACTTTGTTTACTGCTTAATTTTTAAATTATATTAACTCTTTACTCGAAGTGAGTCGTTTAGTATGTGTTAATATTAACTACGAGGTATTTTAATTTCCCGATTTTAAGAGCTAATGTAAAATGCACTTTTTGGGGGGAATAGTTTCCGTAACAAAGCATTATTAGTTGCTAAAGTTTACCTATGGTTTAGCTTTGTGATCTTCAAACTTTGTCGAACTTCGGAACATTTAGAATTACAATTTCCTTTTGTGAAACCCCCAAAACTAAACTTTTACTTAACCACAAAAACTAAAATTTTCATGAAATTCCTAAAATTATAATTTTTGCAAAATACCTAGCACTATATTTTTTGAGAAGCATATAAAACTACAATTTCTCTGAACTATCTAAAACTATGATTTTTTTAACTTCTAAATGCATAAATTTTTCGAGAAATTCTAAATTATAATTTTTGCGGAACACTAACATATATGAGAAAATTTTCAACCCTTTCAACATTTTAAAGTCTTAGAAAGACAAGCAGATATTCTTGAAGCGAGAAAAGAGGAAGTTTCATTTTCCTGATAATCTAAAGAAATCAATGACCACTGAATTTATAGTCTATTTTGTGCACAAAAAATAAATAAAATAAAAAAAATTAATTTAAATAAAAATAAATAATGTGAAAATTATTTAAAAACAGAAATAAATAATGTATAAAATTTTGTGGAGCTCCACCCAACCACAGAAAAATTAATTTCGAAACAACACCGAAACCATATCAATGTTATTTGTATCTTTTGTGAAAAATGAAAAGAAAATGTTTATTTTATAGTCTGAGGTAGCAGTGATAACTTTATGGTCCACATGGTGTTCAAAATTTCTTTTGAAATTAGGTTTTGACTTGTGAACCTCGTAAAGGAGCTGCTTGGAAGTCCAAGGTTTTGTGTAATATAGTTTGAAGATTACTTTTTTTTTAATGGCCGGACTCTTTATTTAATAGCTATTAGCCTTTCGCCACTACAAGTGCCGGAAGTGATGTCCATTTCATTATGGAAGCACCTAATAGGAGACTAGCGTTGCGTCCTATAAAGGGGTAGACAACTACTACCATGCCTTCTACGGGATTCGAATCCGGGTCCATCGCTACGGCAGTCTGTCTATTTGTATAGACTGGAATTGTTTAACAAAATCTGCCATTTTGTTCATAATCTGCCATTTAGAATTGTATAGCAAAAATTTAATATATTAATTGCAATGAAAACTATTTGTAGTTTTTTTAAACGTGTACATTTTTATAGTATGATTGATTTCGAATTTATCAAAAGTGAACTTTGATTCCAGTTTATATGAACTTAGATTAGTCTACACAACATCATAAACTTTGGGTTATGGAACTATTAAATGCTTGAACTGACGTGACTGGCCTACTTCGTGGATAATTGGAACAATATTGTGCTAATTGTTAAGGACACACATCATTAGGTGTGTAATTGATAAGAATACGAAGTTATGGCGTATTGAAGTAGACATGGGTTTCAAGACTGGTTAATATGTAATATAAGTTCCACTCTTCACAGCATAGATCCTATCCATGACAATGTCATGATTAATTGATTGTACATTTTTTTCATATGGATTATTATGTAACAATTATTGTAAAGATGAGATTGTCAATTCAGCAATGTAATATTACTATCATTGATTCAATTGTTGGGCTCGCCTTGGCGGTGTATGGTAGCTTCTCTTTCCGTCGCATGGACATAACTCTGCTTAGTAGAACCTTAGGTCGGAGATCTATGCTACGGTATTTCGGTCACTAACCACTACACCGGCTGGGCGGCTTGAAGACCACTGGTTTAAGCCATCTACGGACAAACTGCTTCTCTTTCAAAGTAGTTATCTTTTTTTTCAGTGACTAAGGTCTTAAATGCAGCGTATTCGCGATGGAACAAACAATAATTTTTTTTTAAAAATATAGTTATAATTTGAAGTAGACGCCACTCCTCAGTTCCATTTCATTTTTAAATGAATAATTTAATTTTTAAATCAATACGCATATTAATTTCAAAATATGCGAAACAAAGTAAAAGTGATAAGTAAAAGGAAGGTAATTTTACTTCCATAATTTACTTTCACGAAAATGCAAATTTTGTCGCACATCCTGGGTATCTGGACAATAGGAAATACACTTGTGCATGAAATATGCAATATCAATAATGCACATGGAATAATCTCTGTTCGTCATGTTTGTCTTCTGCAGCATATACATGTGCAACCAATGGTAGACGTCACTGTATGCATACCCGTCCGGTTCATTTCGTAACCATAGTAACGACATCTGAGGCTAATAATTGAGTCTCCAAATTATTCTTTCCCATTTCGTTTCCGTTTAACGTGTTTTGCTTCGTAGAAAGCGACGAACAGAGGCTAACTCTTCTACTAATATAATGATCTTCGAGAGGTTTGTGAAGAAGACAAACATAACTGCCCTTATCCATCCTTAAAAATGCCAGATTTGTCGCTTTCTGACCGCTTTCCATGTCTTTTAATAAAATATCACCTCGCAAGAGTCATTTGGAAATTTCACACATTATGGAAGATATAAATAGAGAATGAAGGAAAGTCTCAGCTATTAACTTCTACTGAGGTATTCATAAAATGCATGAACATTACGACAGATATCATTCCTTCGACACCTAAGGAATGAAAAATTCAATAATACTACAAATCTCTTTCTTTTTTTGTGTGATTCCAGCTTTGAAATTCTATAAAGGCATTCATTATGCGCCGAAATAAATATTACGAAAGGGCACTTAAGCATAAATCTTTGTGATTGAAACCTAACAATATTTACTCAAATGCTAGCATAACTGAGTTAAATGGTTTTAAGAGAGCAGAAGTTTCTATAGTTAAATTTAATTTTCCTCGTATGGAGTTGGGAGTTTACATACCAGGTTTATTACAAGTTGCATGCACATTTCGTAAACAGTTCCAAATCGGACAACTAGGCGGCTGCTTGAGCAGTCATTGAAATACCCATCGAAGAGAAAGCGTTTTTGGCACAGCAAAAACTGCATTCCACCGTCTGTGCAGTGCGGCAACAAATGCAAACAAGAAATGTCACTTTCAGCAAGTTTAATATTTTTCTACTGAAAGCCTCCTACGAACATCTTCTAGTAATCAACAGACACAACCGATTTGCTAATGGAATCTATACATTCGTCAGCATAAATCTATCAGTCGAATGATAATCCAATAAGGAATTTCTCCCACCTTCATAACATGCCTTCGTGGTGTAATGGTCAGTACGCTCGGCACGTATCGAGAGGTCCGTTGTTCGAGTCCCGGCAAGGGCATTATTAATTTTTCACCTCTCATGCTTCTAAATGACCTAATGACTCTACAGTGACGCCCGAACTGAAAAAGGTGGTAGAGGATGATTCTCCACCAGGATTTGGCAACTGGGTACCCTAATCCCCAGTCGTCCTTTAAAAGGGGGAGTATATAAGGTATTTCTCCCGCTTTCTTAGCATACCTTTATGGTGTAATGGTCAGCACGTTCGCACGTATTCCAGAGGTCTGTGGTTCGAGACCCTGTGAGGGCATTGCTCATTTTTCACATCTCCTGCTTCTAAATAACCTAATGACTCTACAACTCTCTTTCTGGATTTCAAACTTTCAGGCATTTTTATTTCCCTACCTTTTCATAATCTATGCGTGACAGTTCATTGATGCCTGAAAACTTAAATCTAAGGTCCTCATTTTATATACTGGAACATTCGAAATATTGTCTAAACCGGACGTGATGCTGAGAAAAAAGTTATTAAACCACTTCTTAAGAATCTGAAAATATTCTCTCATGCAAGAAAACTGCCTTTTCATATGCAGTAATTCCTACAATATGAGACCACTCGGTATAAGATTTAGAAACTCATTTCAATTGTTTCATCCTTTGTAATTTATCTTAAAGCAGATTTTAATATCCTACTTTTTAAAGATTATATGATCCTTAAAGCCTATATTTCGTTTCGAGAACCTATCGTCCAAGAATTCATGAGTTACTCGAAAATATTCTAATATTCTCAAGCGATATGAAGTAACCTTCCTTTTTAAGCATATATTTTGCAATTAAATTGAGATGTAGTGTCTGTTGACTTTCAGTAATGCAACAGAAAGTATATTGGAAGTTCACAATTTCTTAAAATGTTGTCGCGTCTGGCTTCTGTCCTGCCACTGTTATCAAGAACATCTGTTAATCCTTGCTATGAATCAGATTTTCGATGCAATTTTTTTGTGTTATATTCTAACTATGTCTCAGAAGATTTCCTGTCTAATGCAAAGTATTAATAAAAATATCACCTAGCATCTAATTATTGTAAGCATTTAAAAAATTGAATTTTTACTTTTGTAACCAGAACATACTGCTTAAAAACGCCAATAATTTCTCTATGAGGTATGTAATAATGTTTTTAGGAACGTAATTTTTTTAATTAAAATAACTAGAATTATTATTTTATTTTACAAACAGCAAGTCAGCAAGAAGAATATTTCTTGATGTCTTATTTTTTAATCTCTTTTGAAACTTCTAAACATTAGGTATTGTTGAAATCCCAGTATTCGACAAGTATTTCTTTTTCTTTTTTTTTTTTTTTTTTTTTTTTTGTTCTAATTTCTCATTTGGTTCCAAGATTCATAATAAGATGCTGTGATAAAAAATAATAATAATGATAATAATAGCAAGAGAGTCTGATTCTTTAAACAAGCACGAAAAATCTGATGTGTAACACCACATGACTCCCTTGTATAGAATATTAAATTATACGCATTTTTCGTGCATTTCATTTAAGCTTATTGAATTCAATTAAATCTACTTCGTCGATAGCTCACAAAACACAACAGAATAAATGCACTGCTTAAAATTCACTACATTTATTTACCATAGCGGTACTCTAGCGCTAGGTTCATTTAATAGCGTTGCATCTCATTCATTTTATAATTCAGAATGCACAAATATTATACCATCTGAAGAGTTATCTAATTGTTGCCACATGTTCTATTCAAATACTATAACAAATTTAAAACGATGTATAAAAGAAATTAAATAAATAAAAAAACAAAAAGTTTTTCACAGGCGATTTAGAGCCGCTTATCTAAAGCGCATGCGCTACTCTTACACATTCTCCTCTGCTGGAGAAAGACTAGCGACAATATTTGCTGCTAATACGAAACACTTATTTCTTCGAATTCCATTGTAGATATATTTCTCATTCAATTAATTCAGTTCTCACTCAGGCAACAATACATAACAACAAAAAGTATTTACATTACAAATTGAAAGATATAAAAAAACATAAAACACCAAGTACAGTTAAAAGAATTGAAAACAGTTTCACTGTTAAAATTACAGTTTCTACGCAAAAACAAGCGATTCGGCCAGCGGTCAAAAAGGTAGATTTTTCGGTGCACAAAACTAAAAGTTTACTTTTGGTCCCACTCGGCAAAAAAAACAATGAAGGTTCAGAAAGAATTAATTCACTATTCTGCTCAGTTTCAAATGTAAGTATATATATGGCTTAAACAACTTTTAAATTGTTGGTAATTCTACAAATATTGCATGCAGATTAACTAAAGACATAAAAACCTAAACCGAAAGATAAGGACAACGTATTTCAATCATTTTTAAAGCAAAAAAGGCCCAATTTACCAAAATATAAGCATAAAAAACTGAGCTCTCGGAGCCGAGTCTGTATCAGCACTGCAGCAACACTACAATCAACACAGCAGGAACATTGCAGCATCACTGGTTTCAACACCGCAGCGGATTTAGATATGTTTTTAAAAGTAAACTGAAGAACATTATTTACCCTCAAGAGGACCTACAGGTGAAGAGTTAGTTAACAACTGGTCCATCAAAGCTGTTGGTCCCCAATGGCTTAAAAAGCTGAGAGTTAGTATGGTCTACTTTCAATGCACCCGTTGCAACCGAAAAGGGGAGGTGAATAACTACGTGTTATAGCAGTCTTATATACAAAATTTCAACGTTCTGAGACTATTTGTTTTTGAGTCATGTGAGATACATACGTACGTACAGACGCCACAAAAAATCTCTTCTAAATACATTTTAAATCAGTTTTATATATCTTTTGGAGAATAGAGTCCTGCATTCCGTCCTTACGTAAAAATGTCACGCAAAAGCATCATTAAATTGCATTCGATAGCGGTCAAGATGAATATTTTCTTTGAAATATGGTACACGGAATTTTTCGTGATTACAATAGTTCCTTTGCTTCGTAGAGGGAAGTAAAAATGCTCTATTATTCTAAGTAACATATTTCCAAAATAATAAATAAATATAAAACATTAGTAATATTTTTATATTAAATTCTTATGCTTTATTAAAGTATATAGCGATATTAATTTCACACCAGTGGTATTAAATCGAACTTTTATTTCCAAATTAATATTAGTAATAAAGTTTCATCTGACAGAAGCAATGAAACGGATTATTTAATTTCAACTAATGCTGTGACTGTCTTTCATCCTAAATATACACTCATGCCCAAAATTATCTTTACATACCCAAAAATGATGATATTCAATGAAATATCGAATCAATGTGATCCGTATTTGCAGCGAATGTGTGAAAACCAAGCCTAATTAGCATTATCCAATCAAAAGTAATCAAACGGTTTGTGATATGCAAATCTAGGCGTTACGTCATCCAAGGATGAATCAAGCGCTTTGCGCAAACTGAATATTTGAGTGAATTTCTGCAACATAGCGTTTGATTTCAGTGTGTAGGGACTCAAAGCGGTTTGTTATGGCTTCGAAGTATCATTTGGAAGAATCTGTAAAGTGGCGAATTATCGGCCGTTTAGAAGCAGGGCAGTCAATCATGGAAACAGCCACATGTCTGAATATTTCAAGACAGACAGTCTCTAAGCTATGGAAACAGTTTCAAAATGATGGAAGTGTTGTAAGGAGGCCTGGACAAGGTCGGAAACGAATGACAACTGCTTCTGAAGATCGGTATCTGGCATTAACTGCCCGTCGTAACAGAAAGGCTACTGCTCGCCAGTTAAGTTCAGAGCTTGCAGCCGCCACTGGAACTGTTGCATCACGGCAAACAATATACAGAAGGCTTAATGAAAAAGGCCTTTATGCCAGAAAGCCAAGGGTATGTGTTTTACTGTCTTCACAGAAAAAGAGGGATCGCTTTAATTGGTGTAAAGAACATCAAAACTGGACTGAACATCAATGGTCCCATGTTCTCTTTACTGATGAGTCGCGGTTTAGTTTAACTGGTGATTCTAAACGTGTTTACATCTGGAGGGAGTCAGGAACACGAAATGATCCCTCGAACATTGTGGAACGTGACCGTTTCGGTAGTGGAGGTGTGATGGTATGGGGTGGAATAATGATCGATGGACGTACGCCCCTACACGTGTTCAGCAGCGGATCTGTGACAGGCCAGATATATCGGGATGAGGTCTTAGATCCTTATGTAAGACTTTTCAGGGGTGCATATGGACCTGACTTTTTATTTATGGATGATAATGCCCGTCCACATCGAGCAAACCTCGTTGATGAATTCCTTGAAAGTGAAGACATTAAGCGAATACCTTGGCCACCAAACTCTCCTGACCTTAACCTGATAGAGAACTTATGGGACTACCTTGGAAGAGCAATTGCATGTATACATCCTCCTCGTAGAGATTTAAATGCTCTGAAGACGGCATTGCTGGAAGAGTGGAGATTATTTCCCCAAACTGTGGTTAACAACGTTATTTCCAGCCTTAAAACACGTTGTGATATGTGTGTGCAAGTCAGGGGAGATCATATTTCATACTAAATTCGTAAGACTTAATTCTTTTTCTGAATCATTCCTTTTTTTTCTTAACTCTGTTTGTCACACTTTATTACCATTTTTATTGTTTCATGCTACAATTTTATATCATATAAGGTGATCTTCAATTTTTTCTTTTGCATTTATGTGTCATCGTGTTATGTATGATTCCACGAAAATTCATTAAATTATTAGTCTCTGAGAAATCCGTGAATTTATGTATGTAAACATAATTTTGGACATGAGTGTATAATCTTGTTCACTTCTCTATTACTTAATGCAACTTATTCAGAGAAAAAATAACGGTTTGTTTCTTCAAAAATAAGATCAAATGTCTTTGTCAAATTGTGATTATAAAATTAATATACATGTAAATTAGTACTGAAACATTTATGTGCAACTCAAGAAATGAAGCAGAAAATGTATATAAAATACACAAAATGTACGTAATATATTTATTTTATTAACAGAATAAATTCTAAAAAACAAATGCCAACCACGAAAAGATTCGCCTGACAAGCGCAGTTGAAATATATTGTCTAAATATCTTTCTTGCTAAAAATGAATAGAAAAGTACTAGTAAGCATTGCAAAATGTTATTTACAGGTGCAAAAGAATAACTTTTTATAATATTCACTCACTTTTACACCACGCTTTTTTATGACGTCATCGACTGGTAACAACGTGCTCTGGTATTTCTTATCTTACTTTGTAGAGGACAACGTCCATCAGCGGCCAAGAAGTAAATTCGCTGAACACTGGTAATAATTCGACCTAATTTCGATTCTAGGCGAAAGGTGTGGCTGCACGAGAGATTTGATGGATTTCTCATGTGTATAACGCGGATACCAGCCAGTTTCCCTGAGAAAGTTCTCCACGAAGGCATCCCTCTCCTTAAGCAGTTAGCCTTAGTGTGTTGTACCGTAATTAAATGAACCCAGACTGGGAACGGACAGCATTTTATGACTGACTAGCAAAAACAATACCTCCTTGAGATCTAAAAATTAAATTAAATCTTCACTTTTGAAAACTTTTAGGATAATATTAAACTTTTAAATAATTGTAAACATAAAATACTGTAATCATACTTCAGAGACATTAAGTTATTTTAAAGCAGGAGATGTGGAAAATGTGCAGTGCTTTCGCAGGGACTCGAACCTGGACTTCTCGAATGCGGGCCGAGTGTGCTAACCGTTACACCACGAAGCCATCCAGAAAGAAGGGAGAAAAGGCCTTACATACTCCCCCTTTTAAAGGGAGACTGCGGATTAGAGGACCCAATCGCCAAATCCTGGTGGTGAAAAATCATCATCCACCACCTTGTTTTCATTCGGGCGCCACTGTAGTGTCATTACGTTTTTTTAAGCGGAAGACATGAAAAATGCACAATACCCTCGCTGGAACTCGAGCCTGAACCTCTCGAATACGCGTCGAGTGTGTTAACCGTTACACTACGAAGGCATGCAGAAAGGAGGAAGAAAATACCTTTTAATATAAATGCTTAGCCTCTCTTCTTCAATAAATATATTATCAATTATTGCCCATTCATTAAACGAAAATTCACCTAAAAAAGAATATTAATATAGAAACAAGCCAATGTAAAATTTTAAATTAGGCAAAATCAAGCATAGATAATCATAGATTTTCCATAAACGTCAATGAATTTCATAGGTAATATGATTAAAGTTCTTCTTCTGCAGGAACAAAGCTATTTTTGCAAACAGCAGCAGTACACGGTATTCCCATCATGTGGGCACACACCTTCAGAAATTGTGACAGCGCCAGCAGTTGCTTAATTTCAGAAGAAAATCAGAATTTTCAGAAAAACCCTTTTTCCTTCTGAAAAAAAGGGACCTAAATGTGACATTAGTTTCGAAACTGAGAGTCGTATTCAAAATTTATACTACTCTTAAGACTGCACTTTTTGTCTAAACTTTTTTCTTTTGTCAAAGTGCTTCCTTTCGAAATGTAAACTGGTATTAATAGTAAAATATATAACTATTGAAACAAAATTAAAAAACAGTGTATATAGAGATGACTGTAATGCAAAACTTAATGAATAGTTGCATCATCTTTATTGAATTTGATTTCGAATGGTGATTAGATACAGACGATAGCGTACAAAAAGAGCAGAATTGCAATGCTTGCAATCGCTATATTATGAAGCTTCCGAAACGTATTTTATTTATCATGTAACTTGTATCAAATAACATTTATTTCGAAATGCTTTAAAGATAATCAGACAAAATAACCTTTGAAAGGAATCACATTTTTAAGCTCATGTCGTTTTCAAAGTACAAAAAGAAAAAAAAATTATTTAAAATAGTCGGAAATCATTTCTTAGGATTTTACTAATTATATGTTGTATACGTCGCTTTTAATTGATTAAATGATTTACTTTCCTAATACAGACGCTTTGTAGAATTGATAATGAATAGAATCGACAGAGCTTGCCTCTTCATTTGACTGGTACTAGTTACTAGCCAGTCAATCGGCATTACGAAAAAGAAGTTTTGGTAATGATGTACTTATAAGGAGGAGAATTAATGCAATGCTTTTTCGTTGAATTATCACAGGCATATGGCCCGTTGTGTTGTGACTTATCGCACTTGTCGAACAGTAACAGCAGAACAAGCCCACGGAATTCATCGTGGCAAGGGCAGCAAGACTGCACTTGTCGTTGGCAAGAACCTTGATTACCATTCAGATGACAGTACAACCTCGCCCAGTTCCAACCCCAATTTTGATGAGGGGACGGGTCCAAGGGCCTCCCATCCCTCTTCCCCTACCATCGACTTCTCGAAAGGACTTTCGGCTAGCCATATATTTAGAGTGTCTCCATGCCACAAAACACTGTACATTTACATTTACGAACATCCATGCCTTCTGCGGGATTCGACCCGGGCCTGCGGTACCGTCTGCGCGGTTTGTACCAATATGATGAATATAATTGCTTTTTTGTTTGTTTTTTTTAGATAATATATATTTAGACACACTAGAGCTTGAAATTAGTATTTCAAGCCGTTATAATTCTTTTCAAATGGTCACTTAATAAGGACCTGTGATTTAATCTACATCGTGTACGAAATGTCTTGTAACGTCAGTTTGTACCCTATAATACATATATAAAATCATTTGCATATGAGATTAATTGGCCATATTTATCTTAGGGCCTACATAGCTTAGGATCGAATGGCAAGGCATCGACATTGCCTGCAGCCAACATCGAGATAAAATTGACGACCGCGTTGCACATCGTAGCCAAGAACTATAATTTGCAAAGGAAGGTAATCAAAAGGAAAGAATTTGAGTAAATTACTAATTTTTAGAATGCCTTTATAGGACAGACGTTAGCGTAATAAACTAGAAATAAATTTCTGAGCTACCGAGTCAGTCTTGCGTCTGCGCAGTGGGCGTCGGTAACTGTACTGTACACGTGACTAAATCTGCTCTTTACTGAATATGCATTATATGCCTTTTATTTATTTTAAAGTTTACCTGCTTTTACTATTCCTGACAATTCACAAAGAAACTTTCTTCAAATGTATGAGAACGAAGTAGGATTCGAGTTTGACTTCCGTACCCTGCAGAGGTTGCTTATTAATTTTAATGTTGTGATTTTACTTTACAAAAATGTAAATTATATTTGGCCCAACTAGAGAAAACTCTAGACAGTTGCATTGAAAGAGAGATTTTTTTCGTGTTTCTTTCATTCCAGAGTAAGAAAATGTTTACTTGTAAAGAACTTCTGGAAACATCTGCAACTTTTGGCAGCGTAAAAATATGTTTTTCCGCTAAGTAAAATTTTCAGCTGCAGGTGGAATTCGTAATAAATTCTTATTTAGAAGTTTTATAGAAGGTGGTAAAAAATTTTCATCTTAAAAATAAACCAGTAGTTTTATCATGGAAGTGTGGAATTTTACCACATTTTTATGCTAACTCAGAAAAGAGGCGAAAATGTTTTAATTCTTATTTATACATAATGAAAGATTACATGATTTCATGCGTTATTAAATGAAAGAGCACACAATTTAATGCTATGCATGCACATACTCATTTTTGCATTTATAGCTTGCATTTTTAACATTTATAGTTTACATTTATTGCTCTAGAACATTTTTGGTTAAAATGGCTTCTAAATTTCACAGTAAATTTTCATTAATTCAAATTCGGCTTAACATATCGCATCAATGAATCCAAAAATTAGTTTGTCAGTAAATGACCGAACTGCTGAACACTAGTAGTTTAAACCATGTTCCAGTCCAGCTAAACGGGATAGCTAAGTATTCGTTTCTGTGTAAACTCGTTACGTAATAGCAGCCTTTGGAGATATAATGGTTGGGGGAGCGTAACTGATACTTACGCCGTAGAGTTCGAGTTCGAATACTGAATAATGCAAATACGTTAATGACATTGCAGCATGCGTGCACTTAAAATCTGTCGAAGATCCGTTTAGAGGAAACAAAAAATTAAAAATAAATTAATTAATTTATAATTAAATAATATAATTCAAGAAATAAGATAAGCCTTAAAGCTTTAAAGAAGAGAGAGTACTGATAATGTGTTTGTGGTTAATTTCATCATAAAAAAATTAGTTATTCATCTCAAGAGTGAACGAACAAGCTCTTCTGTACTGAATTTTACTTGCATTTTAAGATATATTTATTTTATGCTTTAAAATTAGTATTAACTGCTATTGTAACTTTTCATTCATTCAAATTTGTCAGCTTCTAACTTCACAAACTCTAATATCTTGCCATCCATTTATATTATCTGAATTACAGCAGAACTTTGTTCCCTAGTTGTGAATATTCAAATAATGTCTGCAATATATTTATACGTGTTCCTGTCTAATCTACAGCTACAAAAATTAGAATTATAGCACTTTATTTTCCTTAAAAATTGTACATGATAACCGTGGGCTTTGTTGAAAGGTTTCTTGAAAATACTCAGAGTACTTCTCACCAAAGCTCTCAGATTTCCGATATGAAAAATCGTCAGCTTGAAGTTCACAAGATTTATAATAGCTCTGGTGAACTATTACAGTAAAAATGCGCCATCTAAAGTAATATCACAAACTCACTGACTTTCTGCTCGATGAGTCCAAAGGTATTGCATATAATGATATTTAATCTAAACATAGAAATCTTTCTCTAGTTGAAATCGGTAATTTCCTACTCAGATTTTCAGTATTATCGACTTCAAGCCTACAGCAGCTCTATGTAGATGGTATCACACATAAAACATTAATTAAACATAGGCAGCCCTACTCTGACATAAAACTGAGACCTCCAACCTTACTTTTTATCCCAAGAAACATTATTACAACACAGCCCTTCTCGATGTTTTGGGGAAAAATGCTCTATTTGAAAACTAAAGATGTTAAATTGCAGAAAGTCCTAGATGTACAAAAGAAAGAAATTGCCATTTTTATCGACAACCAAAACGGCGTCCTAACACACCCTATAAAATACTCTTCAAGCATTTAGTCCTCAAACTTCAAGCTATCAAACACCATTCAAGCTTCTCATGCAAAAACGAACTACCAGATATCAAGATTCCCAAGCACAGAACAACAAAATGCTCTGTTCGCAATATCTCACGGGATACCGCTCCAGATGAACTAAGACTCTTACGGAACATCTAGATGTGGCCCAAAAAAGAGATCATTTCCTTTTTCAATTAACCTAAAAAGTAAATGTACCGTTAAATGGATAATAAAATGTTCGCCAAATGCATTAAATTTTTGCATGGGGTATAAATGTATTTATGTAGGTTGGCGAATGTGTAAACTGACAAATCATTTTGGCATCCGAAAATGTTACAGATGCCAAGATTTTGACTATCATCCAAATCTCATTAACCATAAATTTTTCTGTGCCTTTATCGGGGACTATTACCACATTAATGAATACAAAATCGAAATGCCTAGCTGCGTGCATAACAATCTAAATGGAACAAACTTATGCATCGACCACTCATTTCGACTTCAAGCAGCCTCTATGAACATTAAGTGCAAAAAATCTCAGCAAAAGCAAATCAATAGGAAATTTAAACAGTTATGCCGAAAACAAACTCATACAGTACACTTCCCCAGAATAGAGCAGTTCTGCATCAGATCACACTAGACGATTCACCGATCAAAATTCTTGAAATAAACTTACGGCGTATGAAGTTAGCTTCCATTCAACTGGCCAAATTTATAAATGGTCATTCTCAAAGTTTTATCTTAATGCAGAAATACTATTGTATAAAAGGCATTATAAGCTCAGTCGCAAGCAATTGTAATATTTTTCAAAGCACCCTGGGTAATCAGAAATACTCACTCAGAACTGCTGTCATTTACATCAACAAAAAAATGGAATTCAACCGTAATAAAAGTGGAAATAAGATGAAGTCACAATTTGCCTTAATACTCAACACGATCATCCCATGATAACATTGTTCAACTCATTTCCAGTAGATGACCTCAGTTTGAAGCTGCAGAAATTAGATTTCTTGATGTAGAACTTCCCATTACCTCTAAAAATAACGTTGAGAGAGTTTAATGCCGTGACCGAATACAGAGATACCAACGCAATAATAACAAAGGTGATCTACTGCAAAACTTTATTTCTGACAACAATATCTTCATGCTATTTTGTCTTAACTTAAAAAATGCATTTGATTCCATTTGGTAGCCTGTCATACTTCAAGTTATCAGACAAAAAACATTTTAAAAACATCTTTACTATTATGCGAAAATATCTACACAGAAGAAGCACAATCACCAATAATAATCAAATAGTAGAAAAACATACAAGATGATGTCAGCAAGGATTCTGTTTCAGCGCGGCTGTCTGAATTCTCACCTTCAACTCTTATCATATCACATCAATGGCCAGATCACGCAAGAGCCTTGGTATTTGCAGACGACGTTGCTTGCATCATTTCTGGCAGAGCAAAATAACAATTCAATGGTAATAACAGCCCCACTCTTGCAATCTTTGACGTATTATTTAACGCACAAAAGCTAAAGATTTCAGAGAAAAGGTCCTAAGAAATTATATTTCACAAGCCATAGAAAAAAAACGTATAAAGAAAATCAGTCTTCAAAATTAAAGAAAGAGACTAAAGACCGTGAACGAAATGAAATTTCTTTCAATTGCAATAGATGGAAAACTCAACTGGATATAACACTAGATATTAAAATGAAAACTCCAAAAATAATTATCTCCGTAAGAAGCATAAGGGGTTATGATTGGGGCCTAACTCTTCATATACAAAAGCTTATATTCAATACCGTGATAGAAAAAGTTGTTAACTACGACGTTGCTATCTCGGCTAGCTCAGTGACACAAAGGAAGAAGCACATTTCCGTGCCATTCAGTAATCCCTTCTCCTCAAAATACTAAAATCTTTCCTCATCACCTCTAACCCTGCATTGGCATACTCTCCAGAATACCTCTTTTTAACTTCTGTCGGAGCTAGAAGAGTTTAAAACCAAAATGTTTAGGAATCAAAGTTTCTTATCCGGACTAATATGCAATCCGAAAAATTTTCAATTCCGAATCTCTCCGCATTCTCATCACACTGCAAATTTTCTTAACATCAAAATTTACTTTAAAGAGCCTATAAATATCAATACAGAACCGATAGCATATATAGACGGATCAAAAACAGATGAAAAGATTAAATCAGTCAGTATTTTTCATTAATCTAAAATACCCTTTAGGTTAAATTACTTTTAGAATTTCAAATGGCTAAAGTCATATTTGATAAAAGAACTTTGCAAGAAAATAAACCAAATCAGGCAGATCGAATTGAACTCTGTTTCATACGGAAGCTACAGGTAGAAGTAGGCGGAACACCAGAATTGTGTCATTGGTCATAAGGTTATAGCCCCTCAGCATTAACTGTGCAGTTCTGCCTCAGTTTTGAGTGGTTTTCTACTTCTCTTCCGCTATCCCCAATCTCTCAAAAGACTTTCCGCTCGCAAGGTATTTTAAGTGTGGCCTTACCACAGAGACACTATATATCCATACCTGCAATGGGATTCGAGTTCGCCAAGGCAAAAGAACATATGAACTAATCAACGTAATAAACGAGAAGAGATGTCTCAGTAAAGTCCATTTAAATCAATTCGTATCTGGACAAGGTCTCTTTCTCATTTATTAATTCGAGGGAAATACGCTTTCTTCAGACAACAGTATTTTAGGCGAAAAAGTATCAACAGAACACTACCTCTTCTAATGCTCACTAGCACAAGTACATCACAGTGTTAGGCCAACTACAAACCAACTCGAATTTCGATGATGTATTATAAATAATCCTAACTTTCATCGCAAAATCAACAATATTGCCAAATACGTTTACGAACAAGGCCAATATATTTGTGATCAATAATTGTTTGAAAAAGTCTTATATTAATGTCATATCCTTCTTAGTTGTATGACAGTATATTGGAAAGTCAGCACGAAACTTCTGCAGGTTCTGCACTGGATCAGTAGCATCACAGAACAGTACATGTATTACCATATAGTAAAATCTTGGTGTCCCATATGCTTAATCTTTTCATGTCCTTTCCAGCCACGAGTTCTTTCAAGAGGTCGATGCTAAGGGAAAAGGAGCTGCAAGACATATATTCCATATTCAAGAGCTCTCTGTCAAAACAAGAATGCATCTAAGAAAGATAATCCTTACATACTTTCCTTATATTAAATAATCACACCCAGTCTTCATATATGACGCGAATATGAAATTATTTTTAATTATTATGGAACGGAAACTTCTCAAATTTATCCTTTCACTTAGACAGATAGCCTTTTAATCATAATTAAGTAAAAACAAGCCAAAGCTAATCGTTTTCAATATTCACTTACTTGCTTATACGTTATATTACACTCATAATACTACGTATTATCAGCCATCTCACTTGGCAACACATTGTGCGAAATATAAAAACTTGAATTCCCCTTTTACGTCGCACTTAATTGCCGTTTGGCGAAGCCTCGGCTTTTCAATTATTCTTTCAATTTTAATCAAACTGCTTTAGAAATTAACCATTTAAAATTCCTAAATGCATATCTTAATAATTAAATCTTTCTTTGGTTTTGTAATAATGTATCGTATTTACTCAAACATAAGTGTAATGTGAAGTTTAATACTTTGCATGCATAGTATTAAGTTGCAAATCTTTGCTTATCTTTTTGTTGTTGTTATATTTTTATTTTAATATATTTAGTATCTTATAATCAAATATTTTGATAAATGAAACTGCAGAAGGAGAGGAAGAAAATTAATTATCCTATTATACAGAGTAATTAACCTTTTTAAATGTTATATAGATGGTGCTATATTTCAGATAGTTATCATATATGTAAATTGCACAACTATCGTTAATTATAATAATTGCAATAATTACTGCTGTGCCTGAAACCAAATTGGAGCAATATATCATTAATTTTTCTTTCAGTGTCATAGGAAAATATTGTATTTAGTTAGATACTTTATCTTTCATTCTGATCAGAATCATACTGTCATCGAATATGCACCTGCATAAGAATTTATCCTAAAAATATATGGAGCCCTATACTCCACGTGGTCTTACTTTTGCGTAAATACACTAACAGGAAAAAAAACCAACTCCAAGAAAAGGTTATTGTAGAGTAATGAAATTTATGCAATGCATTTGTCTAAGTAGCAAATTTAAATGATTACATTTTCAAGGTCTCAAGTTAATGTAAGCGTAAGAAGAGCCATTTCAAATGTGGAATGCTGGTACATTAATAACCTCTGTAATAGCCAGAATTTTGAATGCGGGTATGCAAACGTGCATGCATTGTGTTGTACAGATGCAGGATGCTAGTTTTGAGAGGGAGTTCCATGCTTGTTGCACTTGGTAGGTCAGTATAGGGACGGTTAATGCTGGTTGTGGATGACCCTGGAGTTGTTGTCCAATGATGTCCCATACGTGCTCGACTGAAGAAAGAACTGGTGATCAACAGATCAAGGCAACATGTCGACACTCTATAGAGCATGTGGGTTACAACAGCGGTATAAGAGCGAGCGTTATCCTGTTGCAGTTCATGAATAGCAGCAGAACAGGTTAAATCGCCAGTCTGTATAAACTTGCAATCAGGGTATGTAAGATATCCACGAGAATGCTGATGCTGTTGTACGAAACTGCTCCCCAGACCAAAACTCCAGCTGTACTTTCAGTGTGTCTAGGCAGCTGACAGCTTGGTTACAGGCGCTCACCTGGCCTACTAATCAAAACATGGCCATCACTGGCCCCCAGACAGAACGGCTTTCATCAGAAACACAACAGATCTCCACTCCATCCTCCAATGAACTCACCACTGACGCTTGAAACCAATGGTATCGCAAATGGCAGTGGTTTGAAGTCAGTGGAATGCACGCTACAGGGCGTCTGGTTAGGAGCTGTCCTTCAAGTAAGCGATTTCTAACAATTCATTAACACGGCAGTCTTCCCTCTCAACAGTGCCACGTGGCCGCCCGGAACTCGATCTTTTTGAGTCTGTACCTTCCCTTCACGATTTTTGCCAACAATCGCCACAGTGCATAGATACCTGCCAAGTCTTTCTGTAATATCACGGAAAGAAAATCCACCTTCTCGTAGCCCTATTACACGACATCATTCAAACTCACTGAGCTTTTAGTAACGGTTTCTTCGTCTTCTTAAAGGGATTCTTGAATCTAACATCAAATCACTACGTTAAATTTCAACGATAAATAACGGTCACGAACTATTCAACACCTATTTAAAGCAAATCTGATATGTATGTTCACAGTGGTGCTGCTAGCGCCACACTTATGCGTTGAGCGCGCTGAAATAGATGTCATCTTTCAGTATTGCGCGAGTGTGTCTGGAAGTTAAATTGAGTCTTATATGTCCTGTAGTAGCAATATGTGTCAAGGCTTAGCATGATATTCGCATGATAGCATAATAAAATGTAACATAACTACCTCAAAATTTTGAAAAGACTTTGCTGAGGTTGTTTCTAATATTGAAATACATTTAAATTATAATATAGCCAATCTGAATTTTATAAGCGTTTCCAGTATTATTCAAATTTATAAAAGATTTTTTGCTCCTTCCTTATTATTGTGCCCCATAGTGTAAACAGCACCAAGATTATCGATAAATCGCCAACGCAAACCATCTTCAAGGGGTCAGCAGTCCTAAAAAGGATCATTTGCTCGTGACAAGAAGAGTTCCAAGTAACCCATGAGTAGTAACATTTTCTTTTTTCTTATAAATGCCATTAATTCGAGGTCACTCATAATTCTTAAAAATACTTCATTTAGTTTCTGTAACATCACAATGTTGACAGTTGATGAGGTCAATGAAGACTTGCGCACTGACGTTGGTTGCTGGTTACTGAATTTGGGTATTGGCAGAGGTAACTTCTTTGACCATAACTTTGTAAAAAAATCTGATTTGTACACCCACATGTGTATGTTTGTGATGTACACACAAATGTGATTTGTACGGAATATTAAATTACACACACTTCTTTTTTCTTGCATTTCATTTACACTTAGTTTCTCGAATTTAATTAGAGATATATTTCTCATTCGATTAATTCAGTTCTCACTTCGCGGCAAAGCAAAAATTCATAAAAACTCAAAATATTTTCATTAAAAATTGAAAGATATAGAAAAACATAAAACACCAAATACAGTTAAAACAATTAAAAAACAATTTTTACAATTAAAATTACTAGCTACTCTGCCAGCAGGCAAGAAGACAGGTTTTTCGGTGCGCAAAACTAAAAGTTTCGTTTTGGTCCACTCGGCAAAAAGACGCAAAAGGTGCAGAAACTGACTTAGTTCGCTATACAAGCGCCTGGCCCCAGCCACCACCCCAAGCTCTTATTGGACACTACTTGTGATGTCATAGAGTGACGAAATGAATTCCCCGCGGCATTTTTGCGCGCGAAAAGCTTGCTTTAATTGCAAATACTCTATTACATTCCACAAATTCACATTTATATAAAACATAACCAAGACCAAAAAAGTATAAGTTCACCTAACTTACACGAAACCGATAATAAAATCTCTTCAACCTGACGTCATAAACGGCAACCAATAAGAACATGGGTGGTGGCTGGGGCCAGGCGCTTGTGTTCACTATTCTTCTGAGTTTCAAAAGTAAACAAATATGGCTGCTATGATAAAAAAATTAGGCTTAGCCTTACTTAAACTGCTTTTAAATTGTTGATAATTCTAAAACTATTGTGTAGAGATTAACTAAAAGCATAAAAATCTTAACTGAAAGATAACAACAGCATAATTCAGTCATTTTTAAAGCAAATGATGCGCAATTTACCAACAAATAAGAACAAACAAAAAAACTGAGTTCACTGAGCCGAGTTGATGCGATCGATCGCAGCCAAAACGGGAGGTACACAACTGCATATTATAGCAGTCCTATATACAAAATTTTAGCGTTCTCGAGTTACTCGTTTTTGAGTTATGCGAGATATATAAACGTACATATACACATCACGAAAAAAATCACTTCTGGATGCATTTTAAATGTATTTGTAAGGTTTTAGTTAAACTAACAAAGTTTTATTTTAATTTAAATCTTTCTATCCCTTCTCATTTCAACTTCCCGTTAGAATAAGCGCGCGTTTCAACTTTATGCTAATTTGAAGTGGAGCCAAGTAGTATTTAACGAAAGGTAGAAACCTTTCAGTGCGAGAGAACTTTTAGTCTCAGACCACGGTTACTCTATTCAACGTTTGCCTGACTAGCTAGCAGTTAAATTCTAAGCCATAGCGCTTTTACGTGATTGCTTATCGGAGTAATTCCAAGTGCGTCAGTATTAGTTAAATCTTGCTACGCACCATTTAGTTTAGAGGCCAACCTCGCGTTATAGCTCTGTGAGCAACGACTAATTTAATTTCTATTTAGTTTTAGTTTAAAATTATTTGATTGTTCATTTTAGACCCAAGTGCGGACTCTACTTTCTGTATCCCTCCCGAGTTGGGAAGTGGTTGTAAATAATTGTGATTTAATTAAAGAGGATTTTAAATCCCTTTAAAGTGCAGTTCTTCTACCACTTAATCACAATATTATACCACAGAATATAGCTGCATTCAGCTCCCTGTTCCAGATCAGGATTTAAGGAGTTCACGAAGATGTTTGCCAAGAATATGCACCGAACACTCAGTCCTAACATATTTTACAATTCGTTTAGGGAAGAATAGTTCTTTTTTCTTTCCTTACGTACAGATGTCAGTCAAAAACGTCGTTAAATTGCATTCGATAGTGGTCGAAATGGATATTTTTGTTTAAATATGGTACTGAAAAATTTTCGCGATTAAAGTATTTCCTTTACTTCATATAAGGAAGTAAAAATTCTTCGGGCACATAACACAAGAATGTGTTTCTGACATAGGAGCAGAAACAACTTGGTTAATATCCTACTGATATTTTTTGCATGTATTGAGATTTACATCTTCGTTCTCCCCTACAGCTGGAAAATTTCCCTCAATTGATTGAAAACTCAACCTCTAGGAAATACTCTCATTTGACCAAGCTCTTGCGTATACGTTCGTACCCACGGTTGGTCCTTTCAGCTGATTAATAATGAGCCTTAATGGTAGCTTGTCACAATGAAATTGGCATATCACCCATTACGAAGGTCTTCCAAATTCTTTACCTGATAAACAAATGGGTTTTGAATTTTATGTACTCACTATGGTTCCATCACCTCAGCTGCTATAAGCTGGGATAAATTAAGGTTTTCATCTTCAGAAAGTTATCATAGCTTCTTTGGTATTTCTTTGACTGTACAAAATTATCCTTATGCAATATATTGATAAACTGCCAGTTTTGTTCATATAAACCGGCTTCAGTTTTATAAAAAAAATTTAAATCGTATGTATTCCATGACATGATAATTAAAATATTATGATTCATGATTAAATTAATAGTAATATCTTTGTACATGTGCAAAGTACTTCAATTTCGTTAGTTTAAAGTGAATATGTTTACAGTACATCGCATAATGCGTTAACATCTTACTGCTGTAAGTCTGCAGTGTTAGTATGAGAAAAAAAAACATACTGAAATATTTTGCTTTAATATGGAAATTTAATGCAAAAATTGCACATTTCACGGCTCTTGCATGGAACGAAAATGAAGTAGGAAAATTCTGAAAAAATTCTCGAGTTGTATATTAGTCAA
Organism: Stegodyphus mimosarum; assembly: GCA_000611955.2. Taxonomy (NCBI): domain Eukaryota; kingdom Metazoa; phylum Arthropoda; class Arachnida; order Araneae; family Eresidae; genus Stegodyphus; species Stegodyphus mimosarum. The sequence continues at coordinate 301,579 of KK113901.1, forward strand.
TACACAAATAGACAGTTAGTGTGCTTCAATAATACAAATTTTATGATTTTTCCCTGCACCCTTCTGGATATTTGGCGAGTTATCCTAAAATCTAGAGTTCTTTTTCTCTTAGAGTTCTCTTTCTTTCTTCCGAATAAATAGGCAACCACACTTAGGCAAATATCTTGAATGATGTATCTTGAATGAACAGAGACATAGACGATTCATTCAAATTCTTGGCTGCCTTGTTTTTCTTTTTATATTTGAAATATGCACTTGTGTCTAATTTTACTATTTCGTTCCATTATTATAAGGCACACTAAAAATTGTATTCTTTATGTTTCTGAATCAGAATATTATAAATTTTGGATTTCTTTAATTATTTATTTAAATTTATTCATTCCTTTCTTTTACAATTTACTTGTAATAAAAAACTGACTTTAATTATGAAACACAAAATTTTCTTCGTGAAACATTTCGTCTGATAAAATATATTATAATAATTCATACATCAAATAAGCGTTTCTGCATACATTTTGAAGTATTAGAAATACTCATACAGGAAATTCACACTGCTGAGTTGATAGAAGAAAATCGGAGATATCTAAAGAATGTTTGTGGACAATGCACATATATATTAGGTAATAAAATCATTTTTAATTATAAAAAAGTGAAACAGAATAAAAGTTTAAATTAAAAAAACTGAATTAATTAATACTGTTGCATGCGTACGGGTTCATAATGGACTGAATGCTTAAGTCGATAAAAAGTTAATAAAATATATTCTTATTCCAAGAAATTAAAGAAAATATTGACATTTCCTCAGAGATATTCGTACAATATCACAATATCCCACAGTAGTTATATTTTAAACTACTAAAATATACACAGAACTTAATTCAAAATGTAGAGAAAGCTAATCCGATCTCACCGCGAATTCGCTACAATCAATAACAGCACTAAGTAAACAACTACAGTTCGCTTAAAATAAACTGAATTGAGATGTTTTCCTCCAGCTTTTATAAGCTTTTTAATCACTCACGAGAATACTCTGGTAAAATCTATTTTCTCGATTTTCTGGATAGCAAAAGCAATTAGGAGATATCTATTTATTAAATGTTAAATGCACGCGCTCTTGTATTTTTACTTTTCCGTCGTAGCTTTTTCTTAAATTTCGTCACGCGCTGCATTGCACGGGAAAATAAAACAATTTCAATTACAATTCTACTAAAAATACCTAAATAAATACAAAATCCGTAACAATACTTTACATCTACTATATTCAAACTATACAAACCTAATTCAACACTGTAAGAAATAAAAACATAATTTTTTACATTTTGATTCAGGTTAGCCTCATAGTTCACAGGCTTAACAGTAACTAAATAGCTAAAGTCAGAAAACTGGTAGTTTCCCTTAACTTCTAAATCCCATTACCATGGAGATTTAGCGATATAAGGCAGTAATAAATGCAAGTCAGTTTCCTTTAAAAAGTGCTCCACTTATACAAGTTTATTGTGTTTTACAACAAATGATTCAAAAGTACTTGGACGAGTTATAGGAACAGAAACACGTGGGTGACATATCTTCTATTCAGATACCTATAAAATTGAATACCGATTTTTTAATATTCTGTTTGAATGTCATACTTCATACTCATGATTTATTAAATATTTCATTAGCAAATCATGACCATTATTTCTGAGAACAAAAATAAAATACTGTTATTCAACATCACTTCTTTAAAAAAAATGCCTCGACAGAGGATCATATGCAACTATGAATGAGTACCTTGTTCAGTGTAGTTTAATTCAAATTACTATTAATAAAATATAAGTATTGAATAAATTTGCAGAATATAAATATACAGAAGCAAAGCTTAAATATTTCAATGATACTGTGCTAGATTTATAATGCATGACATTAAAAAATTAAAAATTTTATTATTAATAATAATATTGCATATGTTACTAATATAATCATGTGTCAGATATATTACTAAATTTTTTAAACATCGTGTAATTTCCCTTAAGCTGTAAACTTTTTCCCACCGAATGACATATACATTCTGCCATCCACGTAAAAATAGGCAATCCAATTCAATTTTAGTATTTCATTTTTTAGAAAAAATGCAAGCATTTTTAAATATAAATAGATATAAACAAGAAACGCAGTTTTTAGTTACAACAGCGAAACAAAAATTTCAAAATTAAAGAAAAATGATATTTTGCTAATATTGCTAAAACCTGCACTCAGTTACTTATTATCAAAAAAATCGGAACAGCTTACTCCAATTTTCTGTCTGAATCTATGCAGAAACGTAAAGCGGTGATTATAAATAAAATTCATAAGACAATTCCTCAGACTTTTCGCTTATTAATTAATCATTTAATACTATCCATTAGTAAACTACAAAATTTAAAGAGTGTTTATAAATATTTAAAAAGCAGCTATTTCAAGAAGGACATGATGAAATTAATTGACAATAATAAATTCACATTTAAAAAAATATATTTTGATTCCTTTAAACAATAAATTATATTGTAGAGACATTAGGTTATTTCGAAGCAGGAAACATGAAAAATTATCAATGCCCTCGCCGAGACTCGAATCTCGGACCTCTCGAATACGCGCCAAGTGTGATGGTCATTACACCACGAAGGCATGCTAAGAAGGCTGTAGAAATACCTTATAATATTTTGCTGCAGTTTGGTGTGAACATGCTGCACTGAAGTAACTATATTTTGCAATTCAAAGTTTGTTGCGGATGTTACTGTATTGAAATATTTGTTTTTAACTTTCAAAGTACATTACATTTGTTAAGGTTAACTATCCAGGCAGAAACGAATTCTATGAAATTCTTTCCGTCTCGCAAAATTAGCTGGACATCTCGCAACAACATACAAAACTAGAAATTATTAAAAACGCAAATTTATTGAATATTATTATCATTGAAATGTGTTCGAAAATTTGACTTACTGAGATTAATACCTGGTTATTCAGAAATAACAAAAATCTGATGTGAACCAGATGACTTCCTTGTTCGGCCTATTGAACTACGCACTTTTGGGCTCCATGTCATGTAAACTTATTTCTCAGAAATTCATTAGAGATATATTTCTCATTCAATTCAGTTCTCATTTTTCGGCAATGATCATCTGATATGAATTATCCTGGAATAAAATTACGTTTCGAAAGGGAAACGTCTGGAAGTTTTTAGTTTATGCATTCATCCTTCCAACTACACAGTAAAGTGTCTTCGAATGCCAGAAATCGAAGTACCGAATTCCTTCATCTACGCATTAAAACATGACATATATATATATAGTTTCAAAAGAATATAATAAAGTTAAATTAAATTTAAATAATTCTCTTGCGCAATTGCTGCAAGGAATGAAATTTGAATTTAACAAAATTTCTATTCGTAAAAAGCAAATTAAAGTAAAAAATTAATTAAAGAAATAGGTTTAAAAGAAATTATAAATAAATAATGTATATTGCTGCGAACTAATCTACAATATCATTTAAATTCTAAGAACATAAGTAAATCAAGTGCAAGCATCAAAATCTATTAACAAATATAAAATCTAATAATTTTTTTTAAATCCTAAAAATTATAAAAATGCATAAGTGAATAATTGTTGAGCTGGCAGAAGACAGACTTATAAAGGGGAAGTTGCCCTCAAACCTAACTCTTCAATTATTCAATTCCTGTTTCGTCATTCATGTAGGCGAGGGTAAAATTCAAAACCAAAAGTAAAACCAAACGATGTGATTAACCAAAAGTAATTCAAACGACTGGAATTTTTAGAAAAGAACAAATTAAAGTTAATATAAAACAATATTTTTTAGAAAACCAATATTCTTTTAGAAAACAATGTAATTTAGAAACTCTTGCCCTCAAAAAACTTCCCCGACACGAATATGCATATAAACAAAAAAGAAACAGATACTATTAACATACAAAACTAACCGGCTAACAGAGTAGGTATATACGTTTGGTGAGGCCGATTGCAACCAAAACCGGAGGTTCACATCTATATGTTATAGCAGTCCCATATACAAAATTTCAACGTTCTGAGACTACTCGTTTTTGAGTTACTCGAGATACATACACGTGCTTATGTCATGAAAAAATCTCCTCTGAATCCATTTTAAATGTACTCCACAATCTATTTTGGGAATAAGAGTCCTTTATTGCGTCCGGATGTAGCGCAAAAACATTGTTCAAATGGAATTGAGGGGGGCCAAAATTTGTATTTTTATTGAAATACGATAGCCGAAATTTTTCGCGATTACAATACTTCCTTTACTTTTTCCAAACATCACACCATACAGTTGCGTCTGGGTAAAATAATAAAATCTGCGTCTAACAGAATTGCTGATATATCTAATTTCGTCACACTTGAATCTACTAAATTACGTAAACAATAAATCCTGTCTTCTCATTATAACATAAATCAACTTTATTACCTTTGAAATTAAGCCTCGCTAGGTAAGTTTACTCAATAACATCTCAATAACGTAATATCACACAGTCTACTGATTAATGCAAGATTACGACAATACATCGATAATATATCAGATTTAATGAGGTACAGAACAGAACTTATAAAGAGATCATAGTAATTGGTATCAAACCAGTTAGTTGCTTTTATATAATATATAAATGCTTACGTTTTGGAGTATAAATGATTTTTCGGAGAGATGTGGTTAACTAGAGATTCTTTACTACCGGCTATCTACATTTCAGGTTTCAAAATTTGCGTCACCTCTCCTGATTGGCCCTAAGGTGCTTGTGCTTTTCAAGAAATAACCTTGGTACTTCGCCCACACATACTTTAGCTTCTGTAAACTTGTGCGCTGATGTAAGCGTTGTAAATTAAACGTTCAAAGATGAATACTATTTACAAGCACCTGCTTCGCTATCAAATTTCAAAGATTAATATTATTTTCAAACATCTACATATTTATCAGCTTTCTTAACCCTTACTGATATATAAACATTATAAATTAAAATTTCAAAGATTAATATTAATTTCAAACATCTACATATTTATCAGCTATCCTAAATATAACATGTGAAAACAGGATAATAATTAGTTAAAAATCTGAAGAAGCATTTATTTATTTAACAGAAAACAAAGAAAAAATTCAAACAAATATCATGATGACTGTATATTTACGCATAGCAGTCTCAGAGTACTAACACAGCTGACGCACTTCTACCAGCATATTTCTAAATGAAATTTATACAAGTAATGAAATAACGCAGTTACATGGAATTTACTGCGAAATTTTTCATTGGTAAAGACTTTTTTTCTAAAATTGTCAGTTGGTTTTTCTTTGAAAAAATGAAACATAAAATATATCATTAAGCATTCTCAAGCGATAATATGAATTTCATTCGTCTAATTCTTGGTTTTTTAAAACTTCATTAATTTATTACGGTCCTTTGATAGTTGCAAAGCAAATAAATATCAAAATATTTTCGAAAGTTTAAAGAAAGTACTTCACAGAAGACCGCTCTAATGCCAGAGCTCTTGTCCGTTCAACAAGATAAATTTATGAGGTTAGAGAAGGCATGTAATATTATGTTCACTTTTTGACGGAATATTTATTAACAAAGCTTTAAATTTACATATGTCATTAAATTTTGATTTAATGACATATGTAAATTTTAAGCATTATATTATTAATAAAAAAATTTACTTACAGAGAATTAAATTTCGTATTTTATTCTTATTTTAAAAAATAAGAATCTTTAAAATATTTAAAATGTATCAATTAATAAGAATCTATATTGCACTATATTATTTTGATTTTTAAATATTATGCTTTGCGATTTATAAAACCAAAATGTTTAATTAAAAATCTTCTAAGTAAATTAAATACTTATAATTATTTATATATACTCTAGATACATTTGCTTCATATTAATATGATTTGGTTTATGTGATTACGGCAGAGCCTGGAAGGCTATCTGCCTAAGGGGGGATGCCTTCATCGAGAACATTCTAAGGGAAATTGGCACCTGTGCACGTTGCGCATGGGGAAGACGAGGCGGCCATGCAGCCAGCCCTTTCGCGCGATACGAGCCTCGAACCGAACTACCAATGTTCGGTGACTTAACCGCTCGGCTTCTGGTGGTCCTTTATACAGTATATTTATATGAAATAAATTAAAGTCCAGATTCTTGAAAAAGCAGATTAGTCCATTTTCATTAAAAAAGTACCGCTGATAAACTATGCGGAAAACTAGAATGGTCACATCTGAAAGCGGTTGTTTCACGACTTTTATTTCACGACAAATTGCCAAAATGCGACCATAAATCTTTTGCGTTTTCGCTAAGCAGTAAAGACATCGTAAAAGTTACTAAGCTTCACTGTAAACAATTGGACCATTGTGCAAAGTCTTTGCTACGCCTTCTGTTGCTTGGCCCAATTATAAGGTATTTCTCCCGCCTTCTTCGCATGCCTTCGTGGTGTAGTGGTCTGCATGCTCGACGCGTAACCGAGAGGTCCGTGGTTCGATTCCCGTCAAAGGCGTTGCTCATTTTTCATGTCTCCTGCTTCGAAATAACCTAATGTCTCTACAAACTATAATTGTGAAGTTCTTCAGAAGCTTCCTCGTAAATATTATTCGGCTAAGACTAATTATACGAATGTTTATATATTTAAACATGCGGAAGATGTTTTTAATTAAACAACATAATTTGTATAGTTATAACGAATAGTCTCTTATTTCTTGATTATTAGTTCGATTTGGTTTACATGGTTACCGCAAAGCACACTAGAGCTACCTACCTAAGAGGAGGCATGCCTTCGCAGAGGATTTTCTAAGGGAAAGTGGCTCGTATATATGCTACACATGGATAAAACCACGGAAACGCCCTTTACTTTAAATGCAGTTCTTCCATAATTGTATTTCATGTACCATGTAATAATTTATGTCCTTGTAAAGGACCAAGAACGAGTTTTTGGTTCTGAGTTTCTGGATATCTTAAATCTAATATATCTTCTAAATATGACTTATATCAAAAGAAAAAATGTCTGATGTTCCGAAAACCCAAGAGCACGTATTCAGGTTTCAAGCTATTACTCTCCAAACATAATAACAGAAAATTTTTGTCCGATTGCTGTATCATCAGCCCATATGCGTTACCAGAAAAATATTTCTCATCTTAATATTAGCCATTTGGGAAGAAGATTCAAGATTATCATCAAATGTTCAGATTTCCTCTTTTCAGAACATAAACAGATATCTAATAACTATATTGATGTCATTTACTCCCACGGTGATGTTATTTTTAGAGCTAGAAATAATTTTCGCAACAGTACCAAGGACAAATTCATCGCAATACTCTACGTTAACAATGTTGAACCTTATCGAAAAACATTAAAATATGTATGTTTGTAAACTAGGTCATTAAATAAAAAACTTTTCGAATAGTCGAACTCGTATCTATTGAATCTATAAAAGGATTTAAGATGTGATTTTACTGACTACCAGGACATAGTAATAAAGCTATTGAATACTGGTAATTTGACTCATGTTAAAATCCCGAACATCAAGCTCACTGCATGGGCGTTTTCCTATTTTTTTCTGTATAACATAATTTAAAACAGCTTACAGCAAAACAGCCTCTTCGAAGGCACACCTGTCTTTAGGCATACAACGCTGAGTGCTTAATCAATCAGTCAAGTGAGATTTTCATATGTTAATTGTGCATGTGATGCTAAAACATTTTTCTACTAGAAATGCTTAATAAATTGATAGATTACGTCAAATTAATTTCCGTATTTCATTATCAGGTTCTGAGTAGCTTTCCTTCTACATGCACTTATTCTTTCCGAAAGAGCTGTTAGGGTTTAAGAATAGAAAGTGGGTTCTAGTTTTAAAATTAGAAACTGCCTCATTCTTTTCTCAGATTAAAAGATTAAAATTATTTTAACTATAAGGATTATGCTGGTGGTATAGCAAGAAAACAAAGACATATTGCTTTCTGTAATAATGTAAAATCATCTTCATATCATTTCCGATTTAAATTAGTTCCTGTCAAAATCAATTGATAATTAGAATCAGAAAAAAACTCATATTTCTTTTTAAAGAAGAAAATTCGGTATATCGGAAGGATACACTTCTCTAGATGCTGAAAAATTAGCATTTTTAATAACAATTATTCATGTTCTTTACGTTATTTATGCTTAGAATTAACATGTGAATTTATATGTGCGACATTTTTTAATTTATTTAAAACTTTTTGCAAAGAACTTTCTTATTTCTTTTAAAATAATTTAAATATTTAATTTTGGTTGTAAATTCTAACTCGCAGTTCTAATTCACATTAAGTTTAGCAACCCAGTCTCTAGTAAATTTTTACTTTCTTTTCTTCTAAGCTTTGAAATATATATATACTGAGATATTAAAAGCATATTCCATTACGATGCGTAGAAAATGAAACCATAATGTAAATTTGAGTTTCAGTCAGAAAACAACGGCGAGAGAAATAGAATTTATGTTTTTATTTATTTTGCATTATCACAGTCACATTAGCTCAAAAATTAAAACATTACGGAAAATGAAGCTTGTTTTCGTATGGTTACAAACAATATGATTCTGTAAATTAGTTCATATAATTACAAACAAAACGGCTCTGTAGTGTAAAGGAAGACGCTATCTCCAGATTTCATTAAAATGAAAAAGTAGAAAAGTTGATGGAGAAGAAAAGACATCAATCCAGTAGCTGTTGCTGTGAGATCGGCGTGTCCTGCAATAAAAGCCAAATCGATTAGAAGCTTTTTCCTTTAAAAGAAAGGGGGAAAACAAAAAGAACAGAAAAAAATAAAATGAAATGGAATAAAATCTAAAAGCTAAACGGGCGTTTTTTACAGACACATACTCGTTTCGAGATCATTTTGGGTAACGCCACACTGGGCTAAAAATATTTAAAAACAGCATATCTTTAGAATTTCCTATAGACAGCCTCGAACGCTGGAGATAAAAATATTTTTTCCACACAGTGTTGCCACAATCGCTTTGAAATTGTTGAGTTTTTAAATAAAAACTTCGTTAAAATTTTACAAAATATGAAATCGACAATAAAACAAATTCCAAATTCGGGCTTCCACCTATGTTCGGGTGGAGAACTATGTTATTCAGAATTTAATAACCCTAGGTATTTTTGTTTTTTCACAGTGCTAAAAACATACATACATTCATGTAGATTCTTCATTATTTAGTTTGTTTAAATATAATACAGGGCGATAATATTTAGTGGCAACAATTTGAAAAGTGATACAGCCGTTTATAGTATTTTGACGAAAAATGCTGTTTCGCGACTAATAGCCCTTCTGGGTTAACGCCCATTTGGGTTAAAAAGAAAAGTTTTGAAAGTTTCAGATTACAGTTTAACATTTCGAAATATTTATTTAATATTATATTTCAGTAGGTTATATAAAGATTTTTTAATCATTAAAAAATATAAAATCATAAGATCCAAAAGAAGTGGTAATCTTATCTTATCAGACTGAGGTTTAATATCTTAGACAGTTTTAAACTAAGCAGTTACGATAGGCCAACTAGCTTTAAAACTAATTTAGTAGAACTTTAAGATATGAAATATAAATTCTTATATTTATTAAATTGTTCAAACTGGCAATACCTAATGGTAGGAAATGTTTGCTATGATATTTTTTCTTTATAAATTAACTCCATGTGTAGAGATGTGAAATTTTAAACTGGATAAATGTTGTACTAAATATATTTTAATTTACTTTTTTTATTATTCTGAATACTTTTCATTCTACCAACGTATAGAAACATTAAATCTCAAATTCAGATGAGAACGTACCTACGCGTTGTGATCCAATTTCTTATCCTTGTACCGGAGAAAATGGCTAGCAGCTATTGGATTCAGCTTTTACCAACTAATCCCTGCTAGTGAGATGACTCTGTTGTTTCTGTTGTGGGGGGACACTAACTAACCAACATCGACAGCAACGAAAGCGAAAAAGACTTTCAAAGAACAGAAGAGAAAATAGGTTCGCAGCAATGAAAGCTTCAAAAACTGAAAGATTCGAATGGAAGACATCACACCAGCATCCACTCTTTTACCTTGCAGAAGAAATCAAATGCACCGTCTGAAGCTTCCTTCTAATATAACTTAAGAATCCACGAAAACTTCCATAACATTTTCTCGTGTCGAAAGATATGCTTAAACATAAAAGCACAATTTCCTGTAGTAGAACTTTTATAGCATTTGTTCAGTACTCAAATCTGCGTTTTTGTGGAACTTATGTAAGCACATCTGGATATGAAAGTAGGTTATAAATCTGTGAAAGATGCATAAATTACATATTTGATAGATCTGAGAAGCACCGTCTTGCATTCGAACCTAGACAGTTACACAAAACAGAACTTAAAGGGAAAGAAAATGTGAAAAAAGTGTAAATAATGTATAAAAAGGTGAATAATGCTTGCGTAGAGAATATATAGAACTATAAGTCATTATAGAATGTTAAATGATATGCTGGAGTATAACATCGTTCATTTTTCTTTTAAAGATCTCATAAAAATGATTCAGTTCATTGATTTGCAAGGAAATTTTAAATTTGTGAATTTCATATTACAAAGTGTTCCCCGCTTTTCAACTGTCCATTTTTTGAGTACCCATTCTTTGACTTTTTCCAAACGTTAACCAAAGACTATACATTTGCTATGCAGTCCTAATATATTTCGTCAAATTTTTACGATGAAATATATACTTCTTCTAATTTTCCGAGGACTTCCTATGATAAATTTAAGGATAAACTTTAGATTATTCTAATCGCATATTTTTATATTATTAGCTAGTGAGCATACTGCTAAGTGATGTGCATCTATATATACTTTTTTCTGGAGTGAAAATACATTTACATATTAAAACGAAGACTAACATGTCGACAATTTCTATTTCATAACAATGCTTTGGTCCCTACCTGTCGAATAAGTGGGGAACACTTGAATACATATTTCAGTTTTTATTGATCTATCTGACCTTCTTGCATGTTTCTCTTCTTTTTGTGCCTTTGAAATGTCTCTATGTTTAAGAAATGTTTTACTTGCTTAAATATAATAATATCACGAAACAGAACTGAATAATGTTAATGAGGTTATTATGCAAACAAAAGAATAAAAATGCTGACGCAGCCAAGTGAGATCTACTTAGAAAAAAGAGAAGTGAAAAATAAATTGTACTTTTCGAAATCAAAACTTTAAAAAGTATCTGTTGATCAAACACACGTGACTACAAAAAAAGAAATTCTGCAACTCATTCATAAATAATAAGAAGAAACCAAGACATGTTGTATCTAACACACTACAGCTTTAACAAATATAACAATGTATACGAATAAGAACTTTCAAAAAAATAAAGAACTAAATATAAAAGAGCAAAAATCTCCTCCTCGAAAAACTCAATGGTGACTTTGAATAAAATCTAGCGGTACTCAACATGCTGTGTTCCAGGGGGTGGCCTGTACGTTTGGGGAACATTGATGGACGCATGTTCCTTAACATAATCATCGAACCTGGCCTTTCTCGTGGTCTTAGGACTAAATCGGGGAACATTTTCCTTATCATGGAAAGAAGTGGGGGATGGAGGAGGCCACTGAATATCCTTCCTTCTAACTGGGGACTGAGAAGTGCTGAAAACTGTTCTGCGACTGAGAGGAGGAGATGGAGAAGGATTCCACTGTATGCGACGGCCAGTCATAGGTGACTGAGGGGTGTTTCGACCGCTCCTCATTTCATCTTCCGGTTTTGGTGGGGGCCATATGCATCTCCTTCCAGTACCTGAAAAGAAAAGGGAACAATTAAACAAACGGTGGAATTCACCGCAAGTAGCATATATAAATTTTGTATTTATTTGAGACTGCAATTTTGTGGGACTCATGCCAATTTTGCCTAGCTATCGGCGTTATCAGCTCATATTTGCAATAGCTTGCTACCTTTGGAAAATAGAGTCGACGGAAGATTCTGGAGTTACGAACGATTTTTGTATGCCTTGAATATTTCCTAAATCTTCTATGAAACCCAAATTGAAGAGTGAATAAACGGAGAAAAAGAGTTTTTACCATCAAAAACGACAGTTTCGACTTGTTAATGAAAAGATCTGCGAGTTTGTTCAATATCGCACTTGCGATGATATCCCACACAGCATTTATGAGGAATTTTTATAAATGCCTTATGAATTAATATTAGATATTCCAGGAATTAATCACAATCAGTTCCAAAGCATAGTTCATAATCAGTTCATCTTAATTTCGGTCTTTCATGGCCTTACTTATCTGATCTGTACGAAAGCTCGTTCCAGAAAAAAATGTAAACTAGCTATGCGAAGATATTAGGAAAAGTTATAGACAGAACTCGTTAACTGTAATTTACAGCTGTGTGATTTATATTTCACTGAAATAAATTAGGAGTAATATCATTTCTGCGCGCTACCAACTTAGGTTTGAAAAAAGTATTCTACGGTAAGCAATGCTTTCTAACTTACAGTTATTCAATTAGTAAGCTGATGGGCATATGTAGAACAGCTCCCCGCGCTTCGTCCTAATAAATTTGATTAATTGTATTAGAACATAGCTCAATTTTTACATGTGAAGTAAAAGGAATGGATTTAAATTTGTTCCTTCTGCTCAATTCGTTACTTATGGTAATAAAGTTTTAGTTACTTTTGGGTTATAATTTAATTAGACTACTTCTCGACTTAGCATATAGCGTGCATTGCCAGATCGTTAACGAAGAACTATATAAAACAATATGATTTTTTTTGCTAAAAGACCTTGCATAATGAAGGTAGGAAAATTTTTTGAAAATGTACAAATATCAAATATGCTGGAAAACGAATCGCATATTTTGAGAAGGTAATGAAATTACGTTAACCAGTAGTAAGCTTCAGATGTTGCATAAGCGATCTAATTTTCTCCCATTACACATTGAACCCGCTTATTAGTTTTAAATTCTCAATAAATTTACTAATCAGCTTGATGACTATAAGCTGCAGAACAGATATTTTCAACAGGACAATGTTACTTGTGCCTCTCACTTAAAAGCATATCTGAAATCAAAAGTTTTCTTGAAGGCAAATTAATTTCAAAATGTTTGTAGGCCACTTTTGATTAATTCTAGAGATATCTTAATCTATAACCACTTTATATTTTCCTGTAGTTGCTTTAAAAATGAAAACTGTTTGCACTGTAGTTGAGCTCGTACCTAATTGATGATTTCTACTGAAACAAACAATTTATAGAGAAATAATACACTTCTGAGAATGATTACAGATATTTACAGCGTACTGTATAGTTGGTCGAAAAGCTTTTGAGTGGTTTCTCACGAAGTCCAGGTCTAAAGCAACTTTATTTTCACCTGTGGTATCATTTAAACTGTATTCGATTATACCAAGACTGTTATCGATCTGCAACATCTAAGTACAAAAAATGTTGCCGTGCTTGTCAAAGTCTTAGTTTTATAGTCATTGAATAATTTTACAGTCTACAATGTTAGTTCTACAGTCATCGTCATTTTATCTGTAAGTTATTCATACGACAAAATAGGAGTGAACAGAAAAAGATGGAGTTGGTCACCTTTCCTCACCATTGATAGTAAGGTTATCAACCAGTCATTCTACCACCTTGGGAAACTGAAACGTACATGGGTCACGAGGGTGTCACATTTACTAGTTCATCTATGGTTCTACCAGGCTACCGAAATAAGCTAGAAAATTCGACTTCTTTTTAATATTAATTAGATGCTGCATTTATTCTATGGACAGTATTTACATGGCGCAATGATTTCGTCTGAATATATTTAAACTAATATAATTATTTTAACATTTGATACTAATTAATATAATTAATATACTATTTAGTTCATATTTATCAATGGAATCAAGTACCATAGTCTATGTTAGATTAACGTTACATTCAAATTAAAGTTAACAATAAGCCTTCAGTTTCTGTACGTTGCTTTCCAAAAATTTGAAGTTTGGTTTCATATTAGCATTTCCGAAACTAGGCTAAGTAAATTTGTTTTGTGACGCTCCCCGCCTATTTTTGTGTACTCATACATAGATATATAAATATAAAACTGTAATAAACTAATATAAAAACTATAATTATAATAAACCAAATTATGTAATACCATTTTAATTATCATATGTTTTAACTAATTAATATATCATTTGGGCATTAAGAAGGTCTGTTACTTAACATTTAACTTTTCTTTACAAAATTTTCTAATCTAAATAAAAAGTAGCAAAATACAGTAAACCCTAGAAAAAACGATTTCTAACAATACCAACCGATATTTATATTCTTCAAAATGGAATGTGTTAGAGGTGAAGACTATTAGTTTGCAGGGATTTATGTTTATTTTAAATAACCAGTTAAATTTAATTTGAAGTCTTTTCGTATAAAAGCTTCATTCCCCTAATTGTCAGTCCAGAATATTTAAATTTGGTAGCGCGCGTGAATTAATGCAAATTCTACCAGCGGGAGAAAATGTTTAAGTTTCAAGTTCTGGAAGGAAAAGTTAGAGAGTCTGGGAAAACTCTGTGCGTATTTTAGCGTGAGCTTCGGCTTAGCAGTTTTTGCTGATTAAACAGGATAGTCTGAGCCCTGTAGCGTAATTCTACTACTTGTTAATATCTTCAAGTTTTGAGTTCAGTTCTTACTGTTTCAGTTTGCTCCCAAGCGAAGGCGTGGTGTGTTAGCTTCGAGTTGACGCATTGTAAATAATTAAAGAGTGTAATAAAGGGTAGTTTCAACCCTTCTTCTGTGCAGTCACTACTCTCCAGATTTCACACGAAAGATAGACAAGTAGACCTTACAAGTGATTCCGGTTATTAATATACTTAAGGAAATATCCTCCTGAAAGCTGTTGCTTTTCTTTAAAATAAATATACTAATGCACAAGTGTTATATGTCGGTTAAAACCCGACGCTTTATTTATGCAGTTAAAAATTAATCACAAATAAAGAAATACAGAGCATTGGAAAATTTAGGAAATATTTATCTTGCATTTAATATTCTGAAGTACCCTAAAAGAATATTTAAAACAAAACAGAATTTTATGTATAAAGGAAATGAAACTAATATTATAAATTTTGTTTAGTAACTGCAAAAATAGTTATTAACCTTATTAAATTGTTTATTCAATGAAATATATCTATTTCGTTTTCTCTTTCAAGACTATGAACTCCACAAAATAGTAAATCAAGCATTTTGTAATTTGTAAAGCTTGCAATGCTTGCTTTGCAATTTGCAAAGTTTGCTTTTGCAAGCAAAAGGTACAGTTATCTATCGTACCTTTCTGTTTATTTTAATTTTCTTACTACAGATCATTCGCATCTTCTTCAGTAATTTTAAATCGTGATTCTATATTTATTTTCCCTTTCCGATTTGATCTAAGGTAATCTTAATCCGAAATCAATCACCCCAGATTTAGGATATTTAAAATTTCAAAAAAGATCACACATATTGTAAAATTCCATAGGTGCATTGAATTGTCAATTTCGAAAAGAGTGACCAATTTCAGTGAACTCAAAGCCAAGAGTAAATTGCCTTGATATCACGCGAATGTGGATTTATGATACTTTACTACCGAAAATAAATAAATTAAATATTATAAACGATTCGATATACAATAATTCAATTCAAAACTGCTGTATTACAACAAACCCATACGATGTATTACATCTCACTAAAATAACAGTAACTTTAAAATTTTGTAAACGCATGAAAAGGTTAGGTTATTCAGTTATGGCAAAGCACACTAGGGCTATCTGCCTAAAGGGAGGGATGCCTTCGTGGAGGACTTTCTAAGGGAAACTGGCTCGTATACACGTTACACATGGGGAAAACCACGGAAACGCCCATGCAGCCAGCCCGTTCGTGGGATTCGAACCTCGGACCGAACTACCAGTGTTCAACGTCTTTACCGCTCGGCCGCTGGTGGGCCAAAAAAACGCATGAAAATTTTTCTACCAAAAAAAAAAAAAAAAGCTTTTGTACAGGAGATAATTCTCCATTTCTATAGTATTTTAAATATTTAGTAGGCTGATACCGAGTATTTATACAGCTGCTTTAACGACAGTGGTCATTTACATGATGGTCTTCGTCTGATTAGACAGTAGTCATCCTAGTAAAGAATTTTATAATTATTGATACTGCTATTTAAATTCTCAGAAACACTGATTAATCAATACGTTAAGCGTGACTGTATTTCTACTTCTTTGTCGTAAGAATTACTTTCTATAGTTGTACATATAGTATTCAATCCTTCAGTAATAATAATAAAAGTGATCAAAATGATTCTAATTTTAATATTTAAATCGTAATAATAATATTTTATGGAAACAGTATTTTTACAAGGAAGAGGGAGAAATCAAAAGCATAAACCTATTTAATTTGGAATATAAGTTATTCTGTAATTTGCATCGACGCTACTCTAAAATTAAAATTAGCACTACTATTTTACTGAAACTGAACGCCATGAAGTTCCCTCTGATGTCTAATAGTCTTTGAATAATATAAATTCCTTCATAGATAGGTAATTTCCAATTTGAGAAACATTGTACTATGTGAGTCTGCCCGTGCGACAAAGAAATAGTGACAATAAATTTCAGATCAGTGGCATAAGGCTTGATGGTAAAGTAAAAATGGGTAGAAGCTTCATACCTTGTTCTCGCACAGCTGCAGGATTAAATCCAGTCTTCGGCAAGTCGGTAACTGTAGATTTCTGAAAGAAGAACATATTTTATTCAGGTTTAAGAATTATATTCATCATTATATAT
>KK113901.1:318413-341900 GCA_000611955.2 Stegodyphus mimosarum
TATTAATATTTGAAGGTTAAACATATTTTCTCCTTGTAACAAAATAAACTGGTAAAACGCAAATTTAAAAAAAATTACAAAATTGAAAGCAGAAAATGTTCGTTTCCAAGAGGAGAAATGATAAGAAACGGGAAAATTTGTACATATTAAAACCAAATGAATAAAAAATCTTTTAATCTTCTTTGTTTAACACTTAAACAGAGTTTGTCAATGGAAAAGTATTTTGAAGCCTTAGACCAAGTTGATTAATGAGTGACGAAAAACATGCTTCGTTCCAATGAATTCCCTGAGACTTTAAACCGTTTTAAATTTATCAAACTTTCTTTTCAACCATAATTTTACTTAAAAGTCTTATAATATTCATTTCTTTCCCCGATATGTTTCCGTCTTCCTATAGTACAGAAATTATAGACAAATTCAAAATATACAAATATTTACAAATATATATATACATACAGAGAGAGAGTTATATGTAATTACTATTAATATAACATTATGAAATTAAAATAAAACTGTATTTCACAATCTCTTTGAAACGAATCACATAGATCTTGTAACATTCAAGCAATTATATTTTTAGGAGCAAAGTCTAGGTATCGAACAATCTCCAATTTTCAATATACCTCAGTTCTATACATAATTTTAACATGACTCAATTTTACATGTGCATTTAATATTGTAAATAACTTTAGAAGGTAAGCTTATTCTTCGAGACACGTTCAAAAAATAGTAATCATTTGCTAATAAAGAAAAGATCCTACGTAATTAGATAAAGAAAGTCTTTTATTTTGAAAATTCATACCTGCGTCTGTTATTCCAAATAAGCTACTATGGCACTGAGATACTTATTGTACCGAGAGAGAGGTTTTATATACCACTGGTAATAAACGTCTTCCACTAATCCGTTCAGAAATTAAGTTACCTTTAGCTGCAAGCCTTCCTTATTAGCGAAGTGCTTTCCACCCAAAGTCTCGTTTAATTCTCTGATATGAACTCAATCGCTAAGAATAAAGTCGGGGCTGTAGGTTGAGTCTCCAAATCTCCTGGCAAAATCCTCATTCAATATTATCATAGAAGCAGCTATTGTGATGATACCGTGGCAAGGGCAGGAGGTTGTTGAGGATCAGACTCAACAACTTCGATTACCTATCATTGCCATGGACGCATATTTGGAGTAACAGTTCGAATAAGTATTTCCAAAATAAAAAATGCTTTTCGACCAACTACTTTCGTTCTTCTCCCATTATCAAACGAGTCCTACTTTCCAGATCTACCTCTAGCTTTGCACATTGTGACCAAGATGCACGTAACAATGTGTAGTTTGAGCATAATTCATAACAACAATAGCAGTTTCATAGTAATAACTAAACACTGAATTCAGTTAGAGATTCCTACCTTAGGGGGCCAGACAGACGCCACATTCCTCATGCCGGATGGTGAAGGTGGTGCAGGACTTCTGAATTGATCATTCTGAGGCGGTGGTGGCCAGTGTGGCTTCGGAGGGGCTGCTGGAGGTGCTTTATACGTAATCGGAGTCCCAGATGTAGAATTGTGCTCGAAAATGTTTTCATTTATAATGTGCGCTTTAGGTTTCTAAAAAACAAAAATGGCTGTATTTATATCGTGTGCTTAGTTTGGTCGAAAATGTTTAATAATTTAAAATGGATTCCAGTAAAACATTCATGCATTCTCCCGACCGCAACGGATTTGAAATTAAACTTAAATTACGGTGACGAAAACATTATCGAATACATAATAAGATCGGATTATATGGACCATTAATAAAATCATATTTCTGCGAACACTTTTAAAATGCATAATTAGTTTTTTATAACAATGCTAGAATAATCAGCTAATAATGCTAAAGAAGCCTTTAATTAACTGACTTAAAGTGAACATACTTACAGTAGTACAGTTTCGAAAGACAAATAGAACCTTCATTTTCAGGTGAGAAGTTCTTTCCCAGATGAAGAAGGTTCTGTGTGAGCATCGAAACTACAGTACTGAAAGCTTACTCACATTACTTTCATTCCTTTTGTTAATTATTGGTTTCTAAATATTTAGTCTTCTGACGGGTTTTTTGTAATATATTCATAGCGATGGTTTATCTTGCGATAGCAGTTTTCTCTTGTTATGTTTTAATTTCATTTTTAATAAATTATATTTCCATAAGCAGTGTTTTTATTTAAATTAATGTAGACTGTCACTTGAACTGCCAATTATAAAATTTATGCTTATTTTGTGTGATAGAAAGTCGAATAGGTTCCTTGGAACTAAGGTGAGTTCCCTTGGAACTAAGCTGGGACTAAGTTCGTGCGACTGGTACTATATTAGAACTAAGCCACTGAGACTAAGTTCTTAAGTCGGAAGACTTTAATTTTGTTAGCCCAACATATTACAGTACGTATCACACATTGTTTGAAACGTCATCAGCATTTTGTGCTTGGGTTCTCTCAAACATGTCTTTGCGGATTTATCTCAAGCTGAATGATTACTAATGTATCTGTTGTATAATGTGCACTATTGTAAGTATATGTTCTGCTGCAAAGGAATTTGAGTAGATGAAATAATGTAATATTTATGTAAATTATGTAATTATGTCCTGAGCCACAACGGCTACAATTGTACCTCCTAATGCTAGATATGCAGGGACGCAAGACAATACCACCTAACCTCTTGGTAGAATGATAGTATCTCCTTCCGTCAACTGTTACTTCGACCAAATTGATTTGTGCACAAACGAATCATGTTCGATTGCTTACCGATATTGTGTTTCCCACGTCAGTTCTTCGTGACACCAGATTCCTGTATAACTTTTTTTTCTACAGGTTTTAATAGATCTGAGTTTTTATAAACCCATCTCTGCATAAAAATAATACTGCATCTACAACGTTTAAGGACTGAATTATTTCCTAACAATCCTAAAAAAGCTTCTAAAATTATTACTAACATATTCCCTTTGCTTCCAATAAAATAACACTCTCTTAATCCAAAAAAGTAAATGTACTTGTTTGTTTGATTTTGCGTAGCTTTCCCTAATGTGGATTCAACAGTAAAACAGCAAGAAGAATGGAGGACTTCTTTGCTCAATGCATCTGCTGACGAACAGTGAAAATGGCGAAAGTTATCTTAATCATTTACCCTCCTGAAGCTGATGAAGAAATTTCTATGCAAACCTTCGAACCTAGTCCTGCAAATTTATACAACTTAGGATGATTTTTATTGCTTCAATATCTTCAATATTTGTTCTTCGGCCTGTTACTTTAGTTAGTGTTAGAAGGAATTTATACACAGAGGGTGTTCGTACATTTTTGCAACGATTTTTTTTTCTCTGTGAATTTAAATATTAATTTTAAAATAAAAACGGGACTGGCATCCGGTTGGAATAAGGTTTAATTATTGTCTTCAGCATTAAAAATATTTTTTTCTTTAAAATGTTGCTTAAACAACGAATCGAAAGCTATATTTTTGTGCTGTCCGAAGTGAAATACTTTTATTCAATTGTTAAAAAAAAAGATGTGAGAAGCATGGTTTTAATATTTCTACACTAAAGTAAGTGACGTAATTAATATAAAAGAAAAGAAACGGCAAAGTTTACATCTGACTGTAAAAAAGGCAAAAAATGCATACCAACAAACGTTATTAAATCTAAAGTCGCATCTCATATTTTAAAGGAAAATCCAGCCCCCAAAGAGCTATTCCAAAATCTTTAAATATCTCTGTAGCAACTGTGAACAAAATTATAAAATCTGCTTTAAAGCTCATCAAAATAAAACAAGAGTTATGTTTAACACCTAACGCCGTAACATGTTTCTTAGCGTAAGACTATGTGCAGATTGCTATATGAAAATTATTTGGCATATAAAAAATGGAAATCGATTGTTGCAGTTAATGAAGCTTGGATATACTTATCCGGCTGCAATAGAAAATGATTGATTTACTACCTAAAATTAGGAAGAAAATATTTAATATATTGGGTGAGAGAAAGCAAAGAAAGCTTTTCTAAATAAGATTTTATGGTTATTACTGGATTCTCTTATAACGGATTGCTTAAAATAAGCAAAGTTGAAAAAATGTCAAAATTAATTCGTATTACTATTATAAATATATTTTAACACCTATTTTTAAAGAAGAAATTCCACCTCTTTATCCAAAGAGTTTTCACTATGTTACGTTCCATCAGGATAAGACTACAAGGCATACCTTTATATCTACTGCTCTAGTTTTTGATAAAATGAGAAATGAAACCAGAATTCAAGCTTTAAATGCATCCCATCAAAGTTCCCTGGTGTGTTCCCTATGGATTACTGTGCATTTAGACTTTTAAAACAAGCTGTTTATAAGCGGCATCCGAAAACATTGGATGGACTCTGGAATATTGTGAAGGAGAAGTGGAATAAAATCAGCCTCGATGTTTTAAGAAAAGGACTTCTATCTTGGATATCAAGATATGCTAGTTCAACAAAAGGGCTATCAGACTGAACATATTGGAAAATAAAATTCTAAGGTTTGTTTATATATAAATCTTTGCAAAATCGTTACAAAAATATGTGAACACCCTCTAAAGATGGCTAAACAATATTAAAGAGGTTTTTTTCAAGTTTTGTGTTTTCGTAAAATCAGTTCAAAAGTTTCATAGGTACGTTGAGGATGCATTCAATGCTGTCAGTAATATCTTTCCTGAACGTAATTTATTCTGCAGCGAGGGTTGTTAATCATTAGGTTTTCTGAGGATCAAATATTGCAAGTGGATTTCTTGCAAAAAGCGACGATCAACCCCTCGTTGTTAAGATCAATCATAAAATACGAAACTGTTGTTTTGGACTTCAAAAAAAAACTAACCGATGTTTCATAGTCATCGTAGTTGTTCATGTACATCTGCTGTTGTTCATACTGCTGCTGCAGATGCTGCTCGTATTGTTGCCTGTATACGGCCGTCATATCTCCGGTGTCCTGTTGCTTTGTTGAAGAACCGCGAGGAGGTGGTGGTGGGCCGACTAAAAAAGAATAAAGGTTTAAAATGTTTGCATAATTTTGCACACACACAAAAAAAAATCTTGTGATTACATACCAAGGTATTCAAGTAAGACACGGAGAGTGGAATATTTGGGAAATAGAATAGTTGCATATTTACAAAGCATGTCAATGAAAGTCAACCCCACTCCCTAAAATACAGATTTCCTATATCTCTAGAAGCTGTTCTGTCTCATTCTCAATGAGAATGTGAGGTTGGGAGAATTCTACACTCGGTACAGATAACTAAATCCAGACTACAATCGAGAACTGGCAGTATGTTCCTCACACTTATAAGTTACACATATTGTTCTCCATATCATCTGTGGAATGGATGTGTATTTAATAGTTCCATGGTGTTAGCAAACAAGTGTAATAAAACATTTTGTTTTACCAAAAACGGAACTGTAAATAGCTAATTAAACAAACACTTACTTCCAAAATTTGTCAAGAAACTCTAAATTTTGCTGTGGTCAGTAACTGGCAACGGAAAACGATTTAAGCCAGTAAATTTGTTCGGGAACATCTGGGAATATTTTGCCCGTTTAAACGTGTCGAAATTTTTTGCACTTAATTGAAGCATAATGAACATTCTATTTACTAATTTGTTCTCTACCTCAACGATTTAAGAAGTGAAATTTTATACCAGAGAACACCCTTTCGCCTCGATACTGAAACAGTTTTGATACTATATTTTGGAATCGTAATGAATTACATCACTAGATACTCATCACTACAAAGAATTAAACCATTGTTTGTGGAAATGAAATGTGTAGCCGCTTTTATGACGCGTCGATATATAACATTAAAGAAACTGGTTTTCGAAAAAAGCTTTAAAGTGATATTCTTCTCTGTTGATGGGTAAAAGTATTAAAACCGCTATTTTTAATTCGAAGTGACAATCACTTTCTGTTGTATTTTAAATTTCAGCTTTATTCGGGGTCGAAGAAATGGAAATTCTAAACAAATACCGTAGGAATTAACCTTAATTAATAGAAATTAATATTTTTACGTAATTCCGTCAGCTACATACACGATACATTTTTCAGGGGGTTACATAAATTAATGAAGTAATAATCTAGCCGCCCGGATAGTATAATGGTTAGGGAAGCCTACTGTGGTAACGAAGGGCCTGGTTTCGAATCCCGGAGAAGGCATGGATGTTCGTAAATGTATAGTGCCATTATGGCGTGGGGGCACTCTAAATGTATTGCGAGCCGATAGTCCTATCGTGTGGCTTGGTGGTAAGGGAAAGAAGTCGAAGACCCTCGGCCCTACCCGCAGGGTGCTGTTCCTCAAAACTGGGGTGGAAGTAGAAGTCCAACTTCCTTGAGGCTCTGGTAACCATTCTTCCATAAAATACATGAACATGACAATAACAATACAACAATTAATAATCTAATGAAGAAGGTCTTCCAGTCTTGAATTTCAAAAGGGTTTGAAAATATAATGGAGCTAAATTTTTCCATTCATAAAGAAATACATCAAGTAAAATTATACATGACACAGAAAAAAAAAAATGTTTAGACACGTAGTTTCTGATCGCCAAATACAAACATTCTGACAAAATTTAGCAGCACTGTGAGATGCTGAAAAGTCATAAAACATTAAGCATCGCTGAAGCATAGTTACATATATAACTTTTAATAGACTTTTTACAACAATCTAACAATTAATTCGGTACTTTTCTATTAACGGGGTGCAGTCAGCGACAAACATAAGCGTTGGAGCAAAATCTAACAAGATGGAAGCAATTCTAACAGTACATATGCTGCATTAAATAAACGATCTTTTAATAACAGTAATATGTAATATAATATAGGTAATGATTAATGAGTGCAAGGCCAAAGCCAAGCGCAACGCCGAAGTTGTGCACGATTTTGTGCTTTGGTTGCCCGTAAATTGAAGAATTATCGTTAATTCTTTTAACATTAACTATTTCTATATAAGCAGATTTTTTTAATGTTCTGTACCTTAATATGATAAATGATATTGACAAAAAAGAAAAATACACCTACTTACATGAACCTGTGTAAACGTGTTAGCAGATGCAGAGAAAAAATAAATATAACCAAGTATAATAAATATAAGTGAATGTTACTCATATATGAATAGAATACACAAATTAAGATTTATGCATATATTTGTTTATTATTTTATATATTTTATTCTGACCATCTGAGTACTTTGGAAAAAGAACTCTGAAGTTTGTGGAAATCGAAAAGCTAAGCTGTCCTGTCACACATCGTTACTTTAAACACTTTAACACTTTAAACACTTTTATGCCTATCTTCAGTGTTTTAGCAGTAAATAGGCGTGTCAGACACATACGAATTCCTATTTCCTTGTAAATATATAGTTCAAATTTTTACCGTAAAATGACGCTGTTAGTACTACTATATGAACAGAAATATGCTACAATATACAGGATTAAAATTCTATACCATTTTATAATCTGCATACAACGCCATCTAACAGCGAAATTTTACGCCACCAAAAACCACCTTTGTATTAATTCTTTAAATGCGAGCCGCACTCTTATGCATCAAATTTGCCGATTTTATTTGTTTTTTTCATTTTTTTAATATGTTCAGATTTCGAAACACCTGTACGTATTTGAAGAAAAAAAAAAAAAACTAAGAGTTCAATTTGATAGGCGTTCCTTTTTAAGACACACAAACATAAATTATTTTGACATGGGAATTTTATTGCCGTTATAACCAGGGCTATTGTACAGTATTCAAATGGATATACGAATTTTCTTTTTCAAACCTAAATATAAGTTTTAAAAATCACCTGTCTATGTTTTAATGCTTCACACATACTCCACTTCGGAGTTACTTTCGCGTCTTTTGCTAGCGTGATTTGGTTTATTTAATTATGATAATGTATGTGATGACTAAGTGAAGGAATGCCTTCGTGGAGGAATTTCTAGGTGGAAACTGTCTTACATCCAACATTACACATAGAAAAAACTATAAAATACCCATAAAAATAGCCTGTCGCCATGTATAATATCAAGATCCGATTTTCCTTGATGTCTATAGTTTGTCTAGAAAGGACAATTTGTAATCTGAAAACAAGCAGCTCAGAGAAATGCTCATATAAGTCAGTATACTGGGTTTATATTTTTATTAGAATATTTTATGTTTCATGCTATTCTTTTACAATAATATTCATTTATATGATTATTTTAAAACTAAACTTAAATATTGTTTCATAATAGCAAATATGTATTATTTGTACACAACATACCGCACATACATAAATCATGATTTTCTTTTAGCTGAAAATATATTCATTTTCAACTGATTTCGAAATAAATTGTCATATATTTTTATTTTTTGTGTCTGTTGACCCTGAATATAAAAAATCCAACTTACTTTTAAATACCGCTTTGGATACTGCAGTTGTTGGTTGCTCAGTCTTCTGGGGCTGGTAATTGCTTTGATGGGTTTGCGTCTGGTAGTTGGTCTGGTGCTGAGTTCCCTGATAAGCTTGTCCTTTACTTGGATTACTTTGGCTTTGTTGATAATTTACTTGATTCAGTGGCTGAAATGTAGTGGTTACGGGCGACTGATAACCGGGATACTGCTGCTGACTGCTCTGATTGACTTGCTGATGTGTTTGTTGATAACTTTTCACAGATTGCTGATAACCGGGCGACTGCTGATAACTGTTGACTTGAGCGTGATAAACTTGTTGTTGATAGTTATCTGCAGATGGTGAATGGTATCCTGGGGATTTCTGATAAGCGCTTGTCTGATAAGTGGTGGTTTGTTGGTACTGGACCGGGCGTTCTTGCTGGTATTGGTGCTGTTGGCTGATGACTTTTTGTGTAGTCTGGTATTCTACTCGACTTGTTTTGTGCTGATCCTGGTACACTTGATGCTGCTGCTGTATCTGTCTATCTGAGTCGTAACCGTTGTAGAGGTATTCGCTCGATGGTGGTTTAGGTTTCGGTGGAGGCGGCGGAGGAGCGGTCTTCGGCTTGGTTACAGTGGCGCTGTAAAAAGATAAACAAGATGTAAAGTATTTTTAATGGAAGTTTTTCATTTTATAGGGCAACGAAAATTCTTTTTTCAGGTACTAGTATGATTGACCCAGAAACTTTTTAAGGATTAACCCAGAAAATTAGTTTCGAGTAAGTACGCGGTTGTTCAGAACCGTTATCTCATTATATATATTAGAGAATATTAGTATAAAAAACTGAAGCTAACAAGAGCCTCTTGAATAATATCTCCAAATCTACAAGGTGAATTTGATTCAATGTATAAAGATAATTAAATAATGTATCATTAAATAGCATTAATGATGACATATAAATTAATATATAAAAGCAAAATGTACAATTTCTACTATATTCACGCTCATGAAAAATATTCTGTTTTGTAATGTATCAAGTTACAAAGCATAATGAAGCACAGCTTTCATTCTGATAAAGCTAGGCGGAAGTGTCGCATATTCCAAAGCCGTGTAATTGTCACAGTGCCCCCTTATGCTAAAGATGAAGTTACGAGATCATTGAAATGCCGTTAAAGAAATGTAGTAATTGAAATGCACTGACTTTGAATGTAGCTGGACGTTTGTGGAATTAAATTGTGCTTTTAAGCTGTAACTTACTGAAAATTATGGAAAGCTCTAAGACGGAATTAATGTTGTGGAAATAATTCAATGAATTTGATAACAGAGTCATGGAGCTCAGATAATACCGTTAGAGAAGTTAATAGCTTTATGCGTTAAGAGGTAGCTGCACATCATCAAAACCATGAGCTCTAATTAGATACAGGGTGTCAATTTCTAATAGCCAAATAGCATTTTATTGATCTCAGAGCTGCCTTTAAAACAAAAATATTTAAGTAAGTTGTGTATAGATAGACGGCTAGTAGAAAAGGGTTTTTATGTTTGGAGACCAAGGATGTAAATCCATTCATCTGTCCAAAGTTAGCATCTTTTTCAAAGTATGCAGCTGGAAAAGAACTCAATAAGTTCCTATTCTGTTACCTAATGAGAGCAGTAAATAAAAGTGAAATGAAATACACGAAATGATCTTTGGAGTTTTTTTATATGAAACGAACACAAAATATTTTTTCATACATAAAACATACGAGAAATACACAACTGTGATGGAACAGTTACTTTAGTATGGGATGATCTCATCCTCTTTGATGGAGGAAGTGTGGGGAGATGAGATTTTAAACTGAAATAGCATAAGATCTATCTGTCTACAGCGAGGGATTGTTTCGGATAATTAGGGAAACTTAAGATCTTGGAAGATATTTAAGGAAAATAAGCTCTTAATTTACGTTACACACAAGAAAAACCATGGAACACGCCATTCCGGACTGGGGTGAGACCTTTGCACTTTTATACAATGCCTTTCGAGTATGCCATCGGAATGCAGTTCTTTTTCATGAAATGTGGTTGTTACGTCATTATCTGCACCTACGTACCGCAGCCCTCTAGCGGCATTTTTGTATATACTTAAGAGAATAAATTTATTCATTAGCGGAAACTGGTAACGTCGTGCTTCGCGATGTATACCAGTGATCGTCTTGATTTGGCATTAGCGGAATACAGTCTATAAATAGCGTTCCGTCTCGGACGAAGATCAGTGCCCATTCAAAGCGGCAAAAATAAAATGGATAACTTAACGCAACTAAATCACCAGAGAGGCGTTATAAAAAGCAAAATTACAAAACTGAAGAAATTCGGGAATTAATTCAAAGAATCCGAAGGAAGTTCAGTTGAGTTAGAAGTAAAATTAGAGCACGTGAAGGAATTAAAGTTGACATAATTCACCTCTACAACGACTACTGCAGTGTTGATAAAAGGGTAGATATTGATGAAAGCTTAAAAGGGATGGATGAGCTGGATTCATCATTGGATAATATGGAGGTAAGAATTAAATAGCTTCTTCAATAATTAAATAATGCTTCAAAAGTTAAAGATGGGTGGTGTATTAGTGCATAATGAAAGTGAAACTTTCTGTAACGTAAAATTACCTGAAATTCCACTGCCAATATTTAAGGGAAACTATGAAGACTTTAAATAGCTTCAAGCAGCAATTTATTTCCTTAATTAGCTATAATAATAGACTTAGCGATTTATTTGCTTCCATTATTAAAGCTTCCATTATTTAAGGGTCGCCGTAAGAGGAGAAGCCAAACAAATAAAAACAGATCAAGATAGTTATAATTCACTTCTTAACGCTCGTTTAGAAAATAAAAGATCAATTGCTGATTCTCACATACAAAATACATTAAATCATGAAAAATCAGCAATGTATCTCGCAGGGAATTGCGCCATTTAGTGGATAATACGTATAAAACGTAATTGCGCATATTAAAAGTTCTGGAATTTGAGCACAGCAACTTGTGTGATGCTATATTAATGAATATATTGCTTCAAAACATCGACAAGGAAACGTGCAGACAATTCGATTGACATTAAAAACAAAAGAAGTACCCGCTTTTGATAAGTTCTCAAGTTTTCTTAAAACAGAACATTAGTATTAGAGAGTTTGTATAAAAACACTAATCAGGAAACAGTACTGCTTAAAAGTATTATTTCAGATCAAGGGAATATAAACCTAAGAGTTAAACTGTAAGTGCATCGAGAAAAAAGGTGAAAATCGGTGTTCTCTGTAACGCGAAACATTCTTTACGCAAATGTTTCAAATATATTCAAAATCCGAAGTTTCTCAGACTGTTTCAAATGAATCTTGCAAATAGTGTTAAAAAACCTCTTAGCTTCAGGAGTTACTCTTCAACCAAATTTATCTATGGAGTGATTCAACGATTGCGTTAGCTGGATCAAGACGTCTCCTGAAAGATTAAACCTTTGTATCTAATCGAGTTGAGCTGATAAATTCTTTGTGCCCAAATTTTGACTGGAGGTATATTCCAACAACCGATAATCCTGCAGACATTATTTCTAGAGGTACTTCAGCTACAGTTGAGCAATCCCTTATGGTGTAGTGGCCCTACATGGGTATATTTTAACAGTTCAATGCCAGGTGCTTGTGCAACACCAGTGGATGAGAACTTTGAAAAAGAACTCAAATTGTCTACATTACCAATTTTATTAATTAATTCAAATTGTGACTTTATTGATAATTTTTTATCTTTAAGTAATAATTTCTTTAAACTTTGTCGAATATTAAGCTTTATTTTCAGGTTTTTCAGTAACATGAAGCATCCAGGGAACCCAGAAATGGTAAGTTAAGCGTAGAAGAACTGAATCAAGCTTCACATGCATTGGTAAGATTAGTGCAAAGTAATGAATTCTGTGAGGAAATTTCTTGTTTAAAGAGGGACAAAGATATTAAAAATAGTAAATTAAGTAATCTGAACCCCTTTTTTGGATGAGAATGAGATCTTTCGTGTAGGTGGACGTTTACAAAATGCAGAATTTGATCAAAACAAAAGGCATCCCAAACTTTTGCCTTCTAGATACAAACTTACTAAAATTATTATGGAATCCCTGCATAGGAGATATTTATATATAGGTCCTGAAACGTTATGACATTGCATGAGGCTGGAATTTTGGCCAATAGGAGGAAGAAACTTAGCTCGTAAAATTGTAAATGAATGTATAACGTTCTTCAAAAATAAGCACAGATCCTCTGAGCAACTTTTGGGAAACTTACCTGCAGAGAGAGTTAACCCCAGTCCTCCATTTTATAACTGAAATCGACTTCTGGGGCTCATTTTTGATTAAAAACAAGGGTCAACGCAAGGGCACATTTCAAAACATTTATGTCTCAATTCTTGTAAGCTTAAAGGCTATTCATTTAGAGTTAGTAGCAGACTTATCTACAGTAGCTTTAATTGCAGCTCTAAAACGCTTCTTCGCAAGACGAGGAAATTTTTCTTGCTTATATTCGAATAATGCTCGTAACTTTGTTGGCGCAAATTCAGAAATAAATAGGTTGCATAATCTAATGAGCTTTCCCCACGAAAATGTAGCTTATTATATAAGTTCAGAAAAAAAATAGTTTGAAGTTTATTCCCCCGAGATCTCCAAATTTCGGTGGACTGTGGAAATCTGGAATGAAATCTTTTAAATACCACTTAGAACGATCTGTAGACTCAGTTAGACTTACGTTTGAAGAATTTTTAACTATAACCACAGAAATAGAAGGCATACTTAATAGTAGACACCTTGTACTAATATCAATATATCCTAATGATTATTCAATTTTGACATCTGGGCATTTCTTAATAGGCCGTCCATTACTGTCTATTCCTGAGCCCAATGTAACTGACATTTCAGCTAATTCTTTATCTAGATGACAAAGAACAACCAAATTTGCGCAATTAGATTGGAAAAATTGGTCCCGTGATTATTTAAATTCCTTGTAGTTAAGAAATAAATGGAAATATCCAAAGGATAATGTTAGTCCAAATAATATGGTCTTGTTAAAGGATAATAATTTACCACCATACAAATGGAAGCTAGATCCCATACAAGAGGAAATAAAGGGATCAGACGGAAAGGCTCGAGTAGTTTTAGTAAAAACATAGGAGGCTGTTTTAAAAGAGTTATCAGTCAGATTTGTTTGCTTCCGATAAATGATTGAATTTCCATTTTACATTGATTATTGATAGTGTCTGACATCTGCATATGTTTATTGTTTTACATATTTGACTTTGTTCACTTAATCTCCTTATTTGTTTAAAAAAATGTGTTTCCTTGTCAATGTTGAACTGCAATGTAAATGTAAAATTGAAATTGAGATTTCAACGCCGGGTGTATACATGTTACGCCATTAGCTGCACTTACGCACCATAGCCTTTTAGCAGCATTTTTTGTATATACTTAGGAGAATAAAATTATTTATTAGTGGAATACAGTCCAGTGGTGCTACTAAGCACAGAGCTTGTTAGGTGTTCCTGGATGAATAAAGTATTTAATGTATGTAAAGGTCAACTATGTATTGTAGGTAATGGTTAATTTTGGATCGCAGCCTTGAGGAACATGTGTGAGATACTCTTGAGAGGACGAGCACATTAACCCTCTCTTGGGCCTTCCATTAGTTAAAATCTATTGCTATGAAAGAATGAAATTTGATGCTACAAATATCTTAACAAATTTATTAACAACTTGAAGGCTCTTGTTATGACTGATATGGTTTGTATGGAGGCATGTTTGTACGGCTAGTAATGAGACTTGTTACGTTAATTCCTTGCCTAGGCACAAAGAAGGAGTATGCATCAAGGCAGGATATTCGTATTCAAGCAAAGATTTTCTTGAGAATACCTCAAGACAAATTTACATATCTCAGGAATTTAGTCTCCGATTCTTTTTTATATGGTTATATTAATCTTGCATGATATGAAGTATCTCGGCATCAAAAATTATTTAAATTTACACTACAACTTTTTACTCAGTTTATGTTTGTTACCTTACCTTTGGTTGCATTTGTGTCTTTATATACTTAGGAATTCGTACCATATTACAAAATTACATCTATTTGTTTATTTATCTTAAAGAGGATAATGAAACTTATGAAAAATTCTAAGTACGATAAATAATTTCAAGGTTAATGTATATAAACTTATTATATATAAACTTATTATATATTAATTAGTTTGGTTTTATAGATAATTTCACTGCATATCATTCTAAGAAATAGAAGAAAGTTTGATTTGTTCAGGGAAATAGGAACACAGTCAGTTATGACTGATACTGACTGACTGACTCTCACTTGTTATTTCAGTGATAATTATTAATGAGCTGGGAACTGAACACAGGATACTTGAGCAAGATATTGTGTTAATGCGTCTTTAGGCCTGTAGAAGTTTATATATAGTCCTTTTGAGCAGTTGGTCGAAGGAGAAGAGGAATGTAAGACACTTAGATTTCTACACTTGGGATGTTCGTGGTCAAGCATAAGACAATAGGATGGAATAAAATATTATCATAAAACCTTGTTTATATGATGATCTTGTTTTTGGAAATTTCGTTCCAACTGAAAATTATTAATAAATTTAATACTGCTCTAGTATCATTTTGTAAACTGGAAGTGAATGCATTCTTAATTTCTACAGTAACGATGATAATACTCGTAGTATTGGTGCATAACTCTACCATTTCATTTTCGTAATTTTAATGTAAGACTTATATTATATATAATGTAAGACTTATATTATATATAATGTAAGACTTATATTTTAATGTAAGACCCCTCTCCAAAACGAAAGAAAAGGAAGGTGACAAATTAAATTCTCTACGAACTCTAGATCTTCAGATAGGTGATAAAGAAAGAGATATTGTCAAACTTGTTGCCCCGTTTCTAGAGAAATACTTGAGTCACTCCCAAGCGCTTCCTGCTTATTTCCTTAAATAAATGTTACTCAGTTGGAATTTTTTTTGAAAGGGGAAGTATGTCTCGGCTCATACAAACACACGTGCTTGTGCACATTTGTTGCAAAAGCAAAAAGTAGTATTCCTAAATTCTCAGAAGATAATAAAACATTAAAGCATGTTCTGAATTTTCTTAATCAACTCAAGCAGAAAATTACTTTTGATTACATACTGAAGGGAAACATACTTTAAAATTGGGCAAAACTTAATTTTATTCTGGCATAAATTATGTCACTAGTGCAATTTCTCCGCATATGTATTCCTTACAGTTAATAATTAAATTATTAAAGGTCATTAATGAGATTAAGATCTAGCTATTAAAAATATTTGCAGTGAAAGCTTTGTGTACGCATGTAATCAAACCATTAAAAGATCTGAAATCAAATCGGGAAGGGAAATACAATAAGTAATTTGAGGTAAATGAATCTCAACCAAATCATGAAGAAAATTACGAAGAAATCATTAAAAACTTCGGATGTGGCCCCATCTTTCTAAAAAAGCAGATGTGCTATGGCTGGAGTTTATTTCACGACAATTACGAATTTATATGGAATTTAACACAACTTGTTGTCCTTTAGCTCTCTTTTGAAGATATATTTGCTTCTTGAGGAGGAGGGAACTGTAACAGATTTCTCCCGGAAATACGTAAAACGTTCCTATGAAACCAGCATCTACATTTGAAGTGATTAATGTCCAATATTTCTTAAGGCTGTGTTTCATCAAATATTAAAATGATTTTAACTGATACTTTAATCAGTAATTATTGCTATTTATAATTTTTAGTCATAAAATTCTATTAATTAAATTTCACTTTTCGTTTGATAAATATAAAAGAGTATCTGAGAAAAAAAGTAATAATATAAAAAAATAACATATAAAAAAATCAAAAAAATAAAATACGAAAACTTTCAGATTTTAGATTACGCCCAAAGAGGCGTTTTTTAATGTTTGGTGTGCTACCTTTATTTATTACATATCGTGTTCATCGCACTTAAACCATAAAATTTAGTTCAACAGCAATTTCGCAAAGTAATTTTAAAATGAGCATATCTTTAGAATTTCCGATAGACAGTCTCGCGAGCTGGAGATAATTTTTTTCCGTACAATATTGCCATTGCTCGCTTTGAAATCGTTGAATTGCTTAATCAGAATTCGTGAAAGTGTTACAAAATATAAAACTAATAATGAAACAAATTTCAAATTCCAAATTAGGGCTTCCAGATGCCCATATTCACTGTAAGATTACGTTATTCAAAAATTGAAGGCTGTAGGTACCGTCATTTATAACAATGCGAGAAACATATATGCATTTATACAGATTCTTTATTATTTAATTTCTTTAAATATAACGCAGGATTCTAATATTTGGTGGCAGCAATATGAAAAGTGAACCGACATTTGTAGTGAACCAACGCAAAATGCCGAAACGAAATTAATAGCCCACCTGGACTAACGCCCTTTGTGCTAAATACATATAAAAGAGTATCTGAACATAAAAGAGTGAGCAAACGCTCAAATACGCTTTTATATTCTCATTTAAAAGACTGAAATTTGTGTAATCTCTTAGAATTTTTCGAATCAAGGAAATGGAAAAAAAAAAGCAGTGCACTCGCCAGTTTTCGAACTCTGCACCTCCGGCATACGCATCGAGCGTGCTCTCAGTTGCATCACGAAGACATGCGGGAAGGAGGAAGAAAATACCTTATACACTTATGAGCAATTATTTTTAATTAAGATTATATTGTTATAATTATTATCAGAAACAAACGCTCAGCGTATCAGAATTAACATAAATAAGCATGAAATTTATTGCTGCCTGCAGTTTCATTGAAACTTAGACCAGTTTTATAAAATGGTATAATCAGTTCCAACAAAATTGACGTCCGTGATAATCTGATGCTAAATTTTGCTTTGAATTTCTTCATTTTGTTTCGTATTAAAGTGAACAAAAGTATTTTTGTTCTAGTGTTTTATTTAATAATAATTACTAACATTTTAAGCCAGTTTTTGCGCTATCAATATTATAATGTGAATTTTTTACTTAATTTAATATCTCGTTTCTTTAATTTGCGAAATTACGCCATTACAGATGAAAAGAGAAAATAAATATAGAGTAGTTATACCACAGGATTCCATTTCTGTTCGGAACGAATATCAGCATAACGTCCGATATGAGATTATATGGATCCTTATTTTATTCTCAGCAAAACGTTTGCTGGACAGAGAGACAGAAATATGATACACATTTAATCCCATTATGTGATGACATTATTTGTGTCCATGAGAAGTGAGGCAGTGCGATTGGAATCAGTGGCGTACTGCGTTTTTCCCCGAAGGGGACTAGGCAGGAAGAAATCTTTTAATCAACTCTACGATGAATAACCCAATAAGCAAGGAAAAAACGTTTTACCCTCTTTAAGACGACGACCCTTACTTGTGTGAGTAGTGTCCTAAGGGAGATGACCTAGCATTTATTTATGTAAACTTGTATTTATATATGTGTTTCGTACTAATAGTAATTTATGTCCTTATCAAAACTGGGCATTTTTAGAAGTGGTAATTTAGGAAGATGTCCTTATAGCGGGGTTTACTACGTTTTGAATCAGTACAATAATGCATAATATAAATTTGCGAAAATCCGATTAAGAGGGAAAATCAGAATGGTCATTCTGTAATAAATGAATCACGAAGAGTTCTTAATTTCATGGGTGTCATAGACCTTAAATACTTGATTAAAAATATTTGGAACAAAAGGCCAGCAAAACAGATTACTTCTTAGTTTGCATATAGTTAATATTTTAACACTGGACATAGTATTCCACTTTGTAAAGACAGGTAAAATGTTTCATGTTCTTAATAATGAAACCGCATGAACCAGATCCACATTGAGTAACTATTTTGTGTTCCCTTGACACCAGTTGAGATACAAGTATCGAGACTTTAAGGCTGTGATACTGATAGTTGATCAACTAGCGAGTTCTCATAAAACAGCTTCAAAGGTTGCTTACGCATGATCCATAAGGATTTCTTGTACAGATTATGTAAAGCTCTTGTATAGATCTCTTGTATAGATGATTCCTATTGATTTGCATTTTTGGAACTATTTTGAATTTCAAAAATGAACAAATATTTTCAGTTTTCCGAAATTTAAATTTTTATTTTAAATTTGATAAATATTTAAACTCATATATCAACTTGCTTAATCGTCCATTTACTCAGTGTAATATATATTAAAACCAATTAATGGCTTAAAATATTACTAACTCTCCGAAGATATATTATTGTTTTCAATTTTGATAAAACTGCGTCCGACATAAAAAGCCAACTTTGCCAGTGGCCGATGAATAATTTTGCCAGTCATTTACCTTATGTATTATAAACGTGTGTTCCTAAATACAGCATTAAAGGGATTATTGAAAATGTTGTCTTGTCTGAACCTTTTAATAAACACTTTAAAAACTGACAATTTTTATTTTACGTCCCGAGTGCCATAAATAAAATCCTCTTGGCCCAAAATAAAATTTTTAATTTATTTTAAAGTTGAATAGTAACTTACAAACTGAAAATCTTACGTATTTTTAACTCCGTTCGAACGGAGATGTAATTTTTAATACTTGACGTTTTTCTGTTTCAGACAATTGGCGTTCAAGAAAGATATACAGAAGTAAACGACGAAGTTTTTAAAACTGAATTTTCTTTTGAATTGTATTTTTATGCATCGTATTCATAATAAAGTCAAATAATGAGGACGAAATATTTTAGGAATACATTGATTGAAAATCTACTGAATATGCTTCTTTCCTTTGAACTTTACTTTTTAATATTTCTGTTATGCTTCTTTAATATTTACGTACTTTTCACTTCAGTCAGTTTCAATTTAGAAAATAAATTCAAAACGTTCCCTATAATTTCCAAATTCATTTTAAATTGCTTTCTTTTGATATTTTTATATTTAAGTAAAAATTTATTTCGTGAACTGGTAGCTGTAGTATTACTTTTAATCTGAGAAGAAAAGCAAAATATATTCAGGATTATTATTTTTTAAGTGTTTTTGAAGTTTTTAACAGTAAGCTTTTCGTTGAGATAACAGACTGCAATCGGGAATTTTTTGAATGCAATTTATTTTAGCTTTTGCTGCTTTTTTAAGTATGATGAATCTCTTACCTCTGTGGACTGCCACGAGAATAAGACTTCGGAGCACCTTCTGTAAACAAAACAAAACTTAATTAGTAAGTAAATTAGTATAATTTTAATTTATTGATGTACTCGTAAAGATATATTTACAATAAAACTTCATATATACGAATGATTTACAAGTGCGGATTAGGTAAGAAAATAAAATAAGTCTTAAAAACCACAGAAAATGTAAGTGAATATAATAAAAGAAATAATAAATAAAAGAGACCCTCAAATAAAGTGGCATCAACTGCTGTATTCTCAGGATGAAAACTCATGCATGGCAACATAGGAATTTCACATTATCATTCTATTTTCTCCTTATTCGCTTTCTTCGGTAGTATAGCATAATTGCGTTCTCGAAGTAAGTGAATAAATAACATAAGATTTTAATTAGACTTTCCTTAGATTTAACAAGATAGGTGAAAAATGCATTTCAACCTATGCCATGATGAAAAACGTGATGAGATGAAATGCCGGCGTCATGTTTATCGCGTCCACTTGGCATTGTATCCGTCAGCAGGCACTTGACTATGATTTAATGCGTCGTTACATAGAGGACTCCAGCTGCCGTTCGTATCTTCAACAGCTACATCCACGTCAACATTCGGTGTCTCGAAACATCGCTCCACAATGCGAACACCACAGTAACAATCACGACCTCAGCCACAAGGATAGCTGCAAGAACAGCCACGTTAAGTCTGGCTTCTACTGTGTATTAAAAGCATAGTTACAGTTCTCTTTCTTTTCCGCATTGCGCAGAAGCGATGGGGAATGAAAATTTCCCAACACGTTCTAAGTAAAAGAGATTTTTAATGATGAACTTCGAACCTTAGCAGAATTTCATTTGCTGTAAGCCCCTTACGTAGGCGATATAGTAGGGAAAAAATTAACATCTGGAACTTGAATGTTTAAATCTTTGCTCTATAAAAGAATTAAGAAAAAGATTTTAAAAAAATATGCTTTGAAAAGAATGGGATTGAAACTTAAATCATTAGCTTACGCTGACAGTTTTGTTTATTAATGCCAATGGCATCGAAGAAATCAGTAGAACATTGTCTTTTATACACTGGTGTGCAAAACTTAAGCAACAATTTAAAAATTTAGCAGATAGCCATAAAATTGCAGAAAAGGAGGTCTGGAGACCAGTACAATGAACACGTAAATCAGTAGAAATGTCATGCGTATGCAAATATCAGAAACGAAACGTCAGAGGCGACACGAGCGTACACAAAACGCGTGATGTCGGCGCGTGCAGCTCAACAATAGAATAAAAAGAAGGACGGAGACGCAATTCAACATATTTGCTGCAAGCGCCAGTGAGTCAGTTCGTGAAATATGGTTAGAAGAAATCACCTGGTCGACTTCTCACGTGGAAGAATGATCGGAAAGCTGGAGGAGGGGCGTACTGTCACCAGTGTAGCTGCAGAGTTCGGAATCAACAAAAGTGTCATTTCGCGCGCTTAGAAAGAGTTCCAAACCACAGGTACAGCTGTTAGAAAAGTTGGTGGTGGCCGCCCGAGGACGACATCTGCAGGGGATGACCGATATATCGTCCTGCAGGCACAAAGAGGCCGACAGCAGTCAACAAGTGCCATTGCTCAGCAACTCTGTACAGCAACAGGGCTACAAGTGTCGCGGTTTACTGTGGCCAGACGCCTTCACAAAGGGAGCCTATTCGCCCGCCGTCCTGAACGCTGCCTCCCGTTGAAAGTTTGCCAACCACGCCATCGTTTACAGTGGTGCAGAGAGCACAAAAACTGGACAACTGATCAACGGAGTCGTGTCCTCTTTACGGATGAGAGTCGGTTCAGTACCAGAAGCGATTCTCAACGAGTTTTGATTTGGAGAGAGGTCGGGACCCGGTTTTATCCCAGTAACATCAAGGAAAGACACCGTAAGGGTGGTCCTGGAGTTCTTGTCTGGGGAGGCATTATGCTGAACGGGCGAACTGAGCTCCATGTTTTCGACAGAAGGTCTGTAACCGGAGATCGTTATTGTGAGGAGGTACTCCTTCCCCATGTGCGTCTGTTCCGAGGTGCCATTGACCCAGACTTAATTTTTATGGATGACAATGGACGGCCACATCGGACTCTTGCTGTTGAGGAGCTACTGGAAAGTGAAGATATCACTCGAATGGATTGGCCAGCGTACTCCCCAGATTTAAATCCCATCGAACATGTGTAGGCTGCTTTGGGGAGACGCATTGCAGCACACTTACATCCTCCTGAGAACACCCAACAACTCAAACAGGTGCTGATTGAGGAATGGGCACTCCTACCGCAAGAAATGTTGCACCAGCTGGTTCTGAGTATGCGGAGACGGTGCGAAGCAACCATTGCAGTGAGGGGAGGGCATATCCCACATTAAGGAACATCTGCTTGTTGTTCTTCCTCTTGGATAGACAATCATGAGCCACGATACTATGCGTTCAATAAAGCTTGTTTTTGTTTGATTCCATACCGTATGCATTGTATTCCTTTTTCAGCTCCGATGCTTTCGTCATCCTTTACGTACATAATACTATCCTTCATTTCTGCATTTCATGTCTCTCAGTTAATTTCTCGTGGAGTTATAGTAAAAAACCCTGCTGTTGCTTACGTTTTGCACACCAGTGTATAATTTGAGCGAAACCTCATTCAAAGAATTTTTCGAATCAGGAAATCGAAAAAATCCGCAGTTAATTGCAGTCCGGACCTCCGGAATATGCATCGCGCGTGCTCTCGCACCACGAAGACATGCGGAAAGAAAAAAGAAAATACTTCCCCTCCGGGGATTCAGTTGACAAATCCTGCTGGTGACGCAGCACGTTCACCACCTTTTAGTTCGGGCGTCGCTTGTAGAGACTTGTAGAAGTTTTCGAATGAAGGAAATCAAAAAAGTCCGCAATGTTCTCGCCTGGATTCAAACTCCAAATCTCACGAATATGCATCGAACGTGTTTCCAGCTGCAACACGAAGTCACGCGAGAAGGAGTGAGAAAATATTTTACAAAGTCATAAATGATGGAAATTTCGCTTTCAAAATATGATATTTGTAACATTAATTTGTGTGACATACGGTGAACCACATTCCGGACGAATCTACTGATTTCTTACGAATTAAAACTGTACTTTGAGCGAAAGATCAATTAATCCCATCGTCTACGCCTGACACGTCATTTAAGTCAATCCATTTCTCACGGATGGTAATCTTATTATCATTCCATCATTATCGTTAGGGTCATTATCGTAATTAATGGGACAACAGAGTTTTAAAAATACAGGAGTAGTTTGATTGTTTTTAATTGCGTTACACTTTCCTTTATTTTTTATTGCTTATTAATCTACTAAGACATCTTATTGTTTGAATTTAAAATCGTGTCCGACATAAATTCACATTGCTGTCAGTTGATGAATATAAGTTTTTTTTTAATTTACTCATTTTTCATGTTAGAGCAGCACGTCGCTCAACACATTTGTAACGAATTTTTCTTCTTTTTTGTTAACTTCTTCGTACTATAATTGAGAGTCCGTGCGGCTAACAATCCGGAGGTACAAAGTTCGAATCTCGCCGAGGGTATTGCTGACTTTTAATATTTCGTATTTAGAGAAAAAACCTCACTGTCTTAAGTCAATCTTAAGCACAATCTTAAGCTTTGGAAACTCATTTTTAATAACATTTTACAGCAATTGTTCATTCAAATGCTAACGCAACTAGTAAATGACTAATGCGAATCGACTTTGCTTACTTTAGCATTTAGCTCCTTATCATGTTTTTCTATCACAACTTCTGTTTTATACCAAACATTCCGTACATAAATAGATTTCAACGACTCTGTAATAGTTCGATTGCAGATATTTTACTTTTTATTCATATTTTCTCTATGTTAAAAACAAATTCTGATGTCTGAAAGGAAATTTTGTGGAAACATACAGACTGTAAGCCT
>KK113901.1:341934-353518 GCA_000611955.2 Stegodyphus mimosarum
AAGTATCTATATATATATATATATATATATATATATGTAAAATGCATAAATCAGCTTTATAATTTAATTTAGTAATAGCTTCTTAATTCCCCATTTTCAATTTGGGTATTTCCTCTTTATTCTAAAAAAATTAATAACATTTCTGAACTGAGCCATTTCTAGATTAATCTGTGTCACATGATTTGCGTTACCCTGGTGACATAGTTAATTCAGTACTTGAAATCAAGATTTGAACTCAAGAAACGAAATTTTTCTAACCTAAACCAAAACCTTCCTCTTGGCGATCTTCCATATTGGATAGATGTGCACTTAGCTTCTACCTTTGTAGCTGATTTGACGCTATTTCGATGTGCTCTCTTTCTATCGCAATAGTATCAAAAATGTGAATATTCTGGAAATAGGCACGATTAGAGTGCCGTGTAAATTGTGGCTACAAACGTCAATTGGAATAAAAATCGACAGCCAAGTTTCTTAGTCACTACGAATTTTACATTTTGAAATTCTAAGCAATCAGAGTTCATCCTCTTCAATATGCCATCTGCGTACTCCGCAATCAACATTGTTACGTTTCTACGTCTCAGTGTTCCTGCATCAGTAATTCTAAATTTTGCTTTTATTGCATATGTATATATATATATATATATATATATAATTTTTTGGAAGAACAGTGGAGATGGCAGAGTATTAAGGCTAGAGGAAAGAGTTGATACCAAACTACGAATGTTTAGAAGCTATTAATTTTCTATATGTGGATAGAATGATTCTTATTAGAAAAAAAAAATCAAAGAGTATAATATATCATTCTATAAAACAGAGTGGTATACCGTATAGTATAAAAACTACGCATTTTCTTTCCTCATTCATCATTCACAATTTAAATTTAGAATTCCTTAGTTTCACGAGAAACGCGTAACACGCAATATATCTTACATTATTCTATCTATCAGATCTAGAAAATAATGTAAAGTAGTCTACAGCATAATTTATTTTATGTTAATAAAATCTAATTTGCATGTTTATCAATTAAACATACCATAATTAAGCACTTCATTCTATTTTTTGGTTTTATGCAGCGTTGCTATTATCCACGATAAGTCTTGTATCATATTCACCGCGAACATCGGAACTATGATATATTTTATAATTTATTAGAGATTTTAATTTTTATATATTTTAATGTTTTATATTTTTAGAGGTAGGCACGTTTTAGACACTATATTGAAATCTAAAGTTTTGAAGTTCTAATATTTTCAAACTTGACAATTTAAATGCTAAACAGTCTTAATGATCTTACCTTGTTTAGCTTGTTCTTCTAATAACTGAAATACAGCAGATTTTTGTTTGAAACTTAAATTTTCTGGGCCTTCCTCTTCCCTATTAAAAAACACGTTATGTTATTACAAGAAATGGGCACTTTGCGAAACTTAAATTTATATTATAAATGTAATTTAACTACTGTTATTGATTTAAATAAGTACATGATTTATTATTTAAATTTTTTGAAATTACTCAAAATAATCTATTGTTTAGGTTTACACGCAGATAAAAATCGAGTGGTGCACATTGCACATTCAAAAGACAGAATTAATAAAGAAACATACTCTGAGACTTGCCCTTCCGTCAAAACCTCTGTCTGTTTAGCAAGGGTTTCGGCGATATTTTCTGTCGAGTACAACGACAGAGGCGAGTTGTAAGGGTTGTGAACTACAGCTTTCACTACTGGAGGCTCCTGAAAACGAAAGAAAGCTGATATTTTCTGCCAAATAAGGAATAGATTTTCAATGTATATACAATGTACTGAAACAGATTCCCACTGTACATAGCTTTAAGAAGGATAAAAGGATATTCAAGTTGGGAATTCAAAGCAAAATTTTAAACAGTAAAAAGAAATGAAACAATTTTCTACCAGGTACTTAAGGCATGATATTGAAAATATCTTTTAATAATTATAATTAAGTAGCTATGCTGCTACGTTCGCAAAAAGTATTAACTGATCAAAGTCTGATCATGGATAACCTACGCTTTGATAGTCATCTGTATGAGGCAGCGCAAAGTTTCATACAGTAGCAGCACATGTTAAAGCATGTAAACGATAAAAATAAATGCATAGTAGTTTAACTTAATGCAAAATAAAACACATAATATAAACTAGAACTCCAACAGTTTAGGAAAGACTTTACAAAGGCCTTTTTAATGCCAAAACTTCGTGCGTTAATACAAGTGACTTTTTTTCAATTCTGTGACGAAATTTATTGATTACTGATCGCAGGCAGACAGCATTGCAGGAAATTCATCCTAAAACTGTAATTCTTTTCTGAAAATAGATTTTTTTGCAGATCTTTAGAAATTCTTATGATATTTCAAATTAAATAACCGAATTATTCGCATATAAAGAGATATAATTCACCTACTTATTTTAGGGTGGAAAAAAACAATATTTCAAATATCGCTAAATTATTTCATGCTACATTGTGCTATCATGCAATCAACTACCTACCTTGGGAAATATTGAAATTTCCAGAAATATAAGATCTCTTTTGTCTTCCCTGAGCCCTCGAGCATAATTCTCAAAATTTCATAGTCTCATAGTTTCTCCGCTTGGTGAAACGTAAAATCTTTAAATGCTCTTTCATATTTAATCAATTTCTAATTACTTAACAATCGGAGCGATTTAAAAGCGATAAATGCACTTGTTAATAATTTAAATTTTCCTTTTGTTTAATATGTCTGTTACATATAATCTTCGTAATATACGAGTGGTAAGCTTTTATAAGATCGTACGAAATAGATTAAAAGTGCTTTTACTTAATTTAATCATTCAAAAGAATCACACGTATGTGTTTTTATTGCGCGCGTTGGAAAGTAGTATCAATATTCTCAATTGCCAAATTTCAATATTTCTTCAATACACTCATGTCCAAAATTATCTTTACATACCCAAAAATGATGATATTCAATGAAATATCGAATCAATGTGATCCGTATTTGCAGGGAATGTATGAAAACCAAGCCTAATTAACATTATCCAATCAAAAGTAATCAAACGGTTTGTGATATGCAAATCTAGGCGTTACGTCATCCAAGGGTGAATCAAGCGCTTTGCGCAAACTGAATATTTTAGTAAATTTCTGCAACATAGCGTTTGATTTCAGTGTGTAGGGACTCAAAGCGGTTTGTTACGGCTTCGAAGTATCATTTGGAAGAATCTGTAAAGTGGAGACTTATCGGCCGTTTAGAAGCAGGGCAGTCAATCATGGAAACAGCCACATGTCTGAATATTTCAAGACAGACAGTCTCTAAGCTATGGAAACAGTTTCAAAATGATGGAAGTGTTGTAAGGAGGCCTGGACAAGGTCGGAAACGAATGACAACTGCTTCTGAAGATCGGTATCTGGCATTAACTGCCCGTCGTAACAGAAAGGCTACTGCTCGCCAGTTAAGTTCAGAGCTTGCAGCCGCCACTGGAACTGTTGCATCACGGCAAACAATATACAGAAGGCTTAATGAAAAAGGCCTTTATGCCAGAAAGCCAAGGGTATGTGTTTTACTGTCTTCACAGAAAAAGAGGGATCGCTTTAATTGGTGTAAAGAACATCAAAACTGGACTGAACATCAATGGTCCCATGTTCTCTTTACTGATGAGTCGCGGTTTAGTTTAACTGGTGATTCTAAACGTGTTTACATCTGGAGGGAGTCAGGAACACGAAATGATCCCTCGAACATTGTGGAACGTGACCGTTTCGGTAGTGGAGGTGTGATGGTATGGGGTGGAATAATGATCGATGGACGTACGCCCCTACACGTGTTCAGCAGCGGATCTGTGACAGGCCAGATATATCGGGATGAGGTCTTAGATCCTTATGTAAGACTTTTCAGGGGTGCATATGGACCTGACTTTTTATTTATGGATGATAATGCCCGTCCACATCGAGCAAACCTCGTTGATGAATTCCTTGAAAGTGAAGACATTAAGCGAATACCTTGGCCACCAAACTCTCCTGACCTTAACCCGATAGAGAACTTATGGGACTACCTTGGAAGAGCAATTGCACGTATACATCCTCCTCCTAGAGATGTAAATGCTCTGAAGACGGCATTGCTGGAAGAGTGGAGATTAATTCCCCAAACTGTGGTTAACAACGTTATTTCCAGCCTTAAAACACGTTGTGATATGTGTGTACAAGTCAGGGGAGATCATATTCCATATTAAATTCGTAAGACTTAATTCTTTTTCTGAATCATTCCTTTTTTTCTTAACTCTCTTTGTCATACTTTATTACCATTTTTATTGTTTCATGCTACAATTTTATATCATATGAGGTGATCTTCAATTTTTTCTTTTGCATTTATGTGTCATCGTGTTATGTATGATTCCACGAAAATTCATTAAATTATTAGTCTCTGAGAAATCCGTGAATTTATGCACGTAAACATAATTTTGGACATGAGTGTATTTGCGTGTCACAGATTTGAGAACAATATCTGGTAAGATCTCGTCAGTAGCAAGATATTAAATTCTTTGTATTTCTTTGCAACTCATCTGTGGGGACAATGGATTGGTAGAAATGAACTTATCTTGCGGTCAATGAAAAGTCTTGAACTTACCAC
Organism: Stegodyphus mimosarum; assembly: GCA_000611955.2. Classification (NCBI taxonomy): domain Eukaryota; kingdom Metazoa; phylum Arthropoda; class Arachnida; order Araneae; family Eresidae; genus Stegodyphus; species Stegodyphus mimosarum. The sequence continues at coordinate 346,543 of KK113901.1, forward strand.
GCTTCTTTTATTGGACTCAGTCAAAAATGGTAACTACAGAGAGAAAATTGATAATCTTGACCACCACCATCCTGAGGACAGAATCATAACGCGCTGTACCAGACTTTTTAGGAGAATATGATTTAAAATTCAAATACCTCTATGATGTCTGTCGTGTTAGTTAGTGGCGCACACATTGAAAGATATGAGTTTTGTTCGTGGTATTTTTGAGTGACTGAAATGAATAAAAGTACTTTTAATACACTTCCCTTAACACCAGCATTTTTTCTTACAAACGCTGAGTAATATGTCCATATGATTGTTTTCATGAATATTTACAATTTTATTGCAATTTATGGAAAATATTTCTATATATTTCTAAATATTTCTAATTTTTAGTCCGAAGAGGCAATTTGCCCAGAAGAGCTATTAATTTCGTTTTGGCATTTTGCGTCGTTCACTCTAAAACGGCGTTTCAGTTTTCAAATTGTTGCCACCAAGTATTATTGCCCTGTGTTATATTTAAAGAAATTAAATAATGAAGTATCTACATAAACATATGTATATTTCTTGCATTGAGAAAAAACAACGGTACCTAGAGACATCAAATTTTGAATAACGTAGTCCTCCACCCGAATATGGGCATCTGGAAGTCCAAATTTGGAATTTGTCTTATTATCTCTTTCATACTTTGTAAACCTTTAACGAATTTTTGATTAACAAACTCACCGATTTCAAAGCGAGCAATGGCAACATTGTACAAAAAAAAAATTTATCTCCAACGCGCGAGACTATGTATCGGAAATTCTAAAAATATGCTCTTTTTTCTAAAATATGTTTTTCTTTTAAATTTTCCATTTGTGAATTTCTAGGATATCACTATGAAGCCCATTATCTTTATATCTGAAATAACAACAAAGTCCTGAGAAGGTTAAAAAATTACCTTTTTTATTTTAAACAGAATTTAGAGGGCAAAGGAACTCTCTTGTGCTACAATTTCCACAACACGTGGGGATGCAGCATAAAATAGCAAATCAAAACTAAATGAAAAGGAGAACAGTAGTCAGAACTACACAATTAAATATTATTAGAACCTCAGAGAATGGGAAGAGAATAACAGTTACTAGAACTATAGAGAGCAAGTAAATGTTATTAAAACTACTACTGTTAGTGAGAAGTTGTCTCAGTAACTCTATCGAACCGCCAAATTGCCGGCAACGATAGAACGCAAAGCGGAATAACTTCAACTATCAGAGCTGCGGGACACTAGCACTCGTGGAGTACGCGCAATGCCAGAAGCACGCACTGTCTTACAACCCAAAAATCTCAGTTTAAATACCGGCTACTCATTTGCGTTCTGGTGAGGAATAAAAGGAGAATATGCAGTAAAGGAAATAACTGAAATTAAAAGTAACTGGTCAATTGATACAAAATTCCCTGCAAATTTAATACTAAATTTTTCCGTTCCTGCATTTCCACAGAGCTTTTATAGAGAATTAGAAATACCGGAACGTGAATTAAAAATTCTGAATTATCGAAACTGGAGGTACTTTTCTAAGCCGTTGAGGTTTTCTGTAACAGAATTCTCAACCCAAGTCAATGGATATTGTCCGTAGCATATTTTCTAAGCATCTAGATATCAAAATACTGCTCATAGCTTCTAAATCCTATATTTTACTCCATTCTTTAATTGCACTCAATAGCATTCAATGAATAGTGAAATACATCGCAATCAATTTGAGATACGCTGGCAATTAATTCTTATTTCAAGACAGAGATGTATTCATTTCTGAATGTCAAAATTTCGTTTGATGAACGCATGATTTGTAATAAAACTCTTGACATGCTTTAAAGTAATTACTGAAACTGTTTGATCAAATTAATTCACGAATCTCATTCCAAACATCAGAAATATAGAGCATGTAAATGTCGTCATACGAGATTTCATTTCCAAATAGTTCAGTATTTTGATGTTTCACTTTAAATAATGTAATCATTTCCGTATCAAGAGACTGGATATAGTTAAATGGCAGCAATCGAAGAAATATAGAAACTGCTGTAATAGAGGGATTTGGATGCAATTCTATATTCGCTGCTCAGGGAAAAGAGATTTATTAAATAAATACAAAGAAAAAAAAGAAAATTTTAGCCATCGGGTATAAATGGAGCTCTGGAAAAATGATAACTGTAAGACAGGCGGCGAGGTTTTATTGCTTTATATAATTACACATACAATTCATAACTACAGTTTACTACAAATTGATTAAATTTGAAAATTAAATTCAAAATTATGTGCTTTACTAGATAGCAACATTCTAAGAGTTAAAATTTGTATAGGTCACGTATAAAATAAGTTAAAGATCTTATGACTAAATTAATTAAAATCTATCTCTTAATATTATAATTAATTATTTTACGATCTTGTAATTTTTTATGCAGTTATAATGTTATCATATCATATTATCTGTCCTACCATAATCCTATTGTACGATGAATCAACAAAGACTCCAATTATTATAATATTAATAATCAGTTATTATAATATTAATAATAATAATTCATATAAAATTATATTTATCAGCAGCTGTGATATAGCAACATGTCGCGTTATGTTAAATTTCAATTAAGACACGCGTTTCTAACGAATATAATTTTTTAAGTCAAACAAAAGTTACAGGGGCTGAAATTGGAGGGACTATAGATATGTATAAGAATCCTAAGGAGATCACACGTTCTAAGATAAATTTGTCATGAATATAATAACGTTTGAATAATAAAACTGTAATTACTAATATAAATTATGTCCCCAAATTAAGCATATAATTATTGTCAAAGACCAACTTATTATACCTCGAGATGAAAATGCTGATAATCATAGTTATCTAATAGAAATTCTGCTATCCATAACTTATTTAATAAACCTGAGTGAATACTTTTGATTCCAGTAGCACATACGTTTGAAGAATTTTTTAGGTACTTATTTTTGTGTAATTTTGTTTGCAGAGAATTTACGTATTAGGTGGAAGCTAGAGGATACTAAGGCAGTTCCACATGCTTCAGACTGTTGAATGTTTCATGCTGGAATTCTTCCGGCACAGGAATTGACTTTGGATATTTCGACTATGTTCTCGGGATGCTCTTTGGATATGTTTTTCATGTGAAATAGATAATTCCTCGGTCCGTGTAAAAGATAATTGCTGTTAAGTATTATCAAAGAGATTCAGGCACTTAAAGTTTAATGAGATTTGCATTAATTACGCCATGATTAGAGTCTAAATTTAATCCTCAATGGTTGTGAGACAGAAACGCCATCTTCAGGAATGAATAAGCCTGCAATCAAACACCATACTTGAAAACGGGATAAATCGGGTCCCAGAACGCAAGGGCTCTCATGATGATTTATTTTGCAAGTGTGTAACCATTCATTAATGCTACCAAGTATGTAACTCACCCTAATATTCTGTAACAGTGATAAATGCTTATAAGAGGGGAAATAAAGATTGAGGAAATGGTAAATAAAAACAGAATGAAATAATTCGTGCCTAGTTCCTCTTGAAAATTGCATTGCATTTAATCCAAATATACAGATTTAATTTCGTTTCATAAAATATAAAGGCAAAAATCAAGTAATTTTTATATCATTGTCACCACGTCAAAATCGTGAAACTGGAAAATAATTGTTTTGAGAAAAAATAATTTAAAAACAAAAATCTGAAAGTTTTCAAATTTTGCATTGCGCCCAAAATGATGTTTTTTTTTTAACTTTTCTGTGTTACTTTTATTTATTAAATATCATGTTCTTGGCACTTAAACCATAAAATTCAATTCAACAGCAATATCGCAAAATAATTTTTAAATGAGCATATCCTTAGAATTTCCCATACACAGTCTTGCCCGCTGAAGATAAAAATATTTTTCACATATAATGTTGCTATTTCTCGCATTGAAATCTTTGAGTTTCGTAATCAAAAATTCGTTACAAAATAGGAAATCGATAATAAAAGAAATTCCAAGTTTATGCTTTCAGATGCTCATATTCGAAGGAGAATTACGTTATTCAAAATTTAATCGCTCTAGGTACCGTTGTTTTAGCACAATGCGTGAAACAGGCATACATTTATGAAGATTATTCATAATTTAATTTCTTTAAATACAACACAGGGCGATAATATTTGGTGGCAAGAGTTTGAAAAGTGATACGGATATTTACAGTGAATAGACGCAAAATGCCAAAAGCAAATTAATAGCCCTTCTGGGCTAACACTTCTTTGGGCAAAAATGGAGCATATTTATAATTTCCAAAGAAATCGAGCGAGAAATTTTAGACTAAAATTCTATGATATGAATCCCTGTCTTTTCGCCTAAAATTCTAGGAAATGCATATTAGAAAATCACTAATAGTGACAGAATCTTAATTGTTGTATTTTGCCGACGATATAAAGGTGAAAGAAAAAATTTAAGGAAATACTTATAAATTTTAAGTCAAGGATTTGATACATTAAACGGGAATTTTAATTTAATGCTCAAAACAACTGCAAATTTTGCAGTAACATTATAAAGCTTTTTACCTAAATATTGTAACAAAAATTCTCACCTTTCCTTTTCTTGGTGAAAGAAGATCTTCTCTGGAAAGAAAGAAATAAAGAAAATAAATAAAAATACTTATACATTGACGACATTAATATAAGATTTAAAGATACATAATAAAAAAAAATATGAAAGATTTCAGATTTTACATTACTCCCAAAGGGGCGTTTTTTTAACGTTTTGTGTTTTATCTTTATTTATTAAATATTGCGTTAACCATAGAATTCAATTAAACAGCAATATCACAAAATAATTTTAAAATGGGTATATGGGTATATCTTTAGAATTTCCGATACACAGCTTCGTGCGCTTTAGATAAAAAGGTTTTCCCCCCATAGAGTGTTGCCATTGCTTGTTTTGAAATAGTTGAGTTCATTAATCAAAAATTCGGTAAAGTGTTACAAAATGTGAAATCGATAATGAAACAAATTCCAAATTAGGGCTTCCAAATGCCCATATTCGGGGGAGGATTACATTATTCAAAATTTGATGGCTCTATGTAGCATTATTTTATCACAATGCTAGAAACACATATACATTTATGCAGATTTTTCATTGTTTAATTTCTTTAAATATAATACAGGACTGTAATATTTGGTGGCAATAGTTAGAAAAGTGAATCAACGCAAAATGTCAAAACGAAATTAATAGCCCTTCTGGGCTAACACCCTTTGGGCTAAAATTATTACTGAATATTGTAATATTTTATTTGCTCTCTGATTTGTAATAATTGTACATTAGTATAATATCCATATCTCTTAGTTATAAAATGCTTAAAATCGTGACATTTGCTTTCGCCATAAAATAAAAAAACTGTAAACAGTGGTTATAGAAATCGATAAATCATTGCAAAATCACACTGCATTTTTTATTGTCTTTCGAGCTATACGTGTTATTTCTGAAAGGAGAGTATAAAACCAGTACATTCTTAGTAATATCCTGATACCTCATTGGGGCAATAAGACTATTAATAAAATATCTGCCATATTCGCGTAGTTTGTAGTTCTTTACTTTACTGTCTATAGCTTGTAGTTTGGTTAGTAAAGTTTAATCTTATAATTTGTAATTGTTTGTATCATTACTGCTACTCCATTTGCAGTAACTGCGGATATATATAATATTGTAACATGTTTAATACTTATAATATTGTAGTCATCTATGACTCCCAAATAATAAAAGTTGATAAGTGAAATATTAATTTTATGGAAGGTATTTACATCCTGCAATTATTGTACAAGTAAGCAGAAAATGTAACATTAATGTTCATTTATTATAAAATAATTAATGTAGGATTTGACTATCATAATAATTATACAATTATAAATATTATATTTATTTTTACATACTTTTAATATATATTTATATTTTATTCGCAAAATAATGTAATTTAAAAATAATGCAATAAATTTTATCAGTATATTTTGAATATTAATTATAATAAGTCTCTTAATTAGTATTTCTTTAGTCAGACTATGGTCGTAATTTAAAAATTCTATTTATGTAAAATTTGAAAAATAACTAAATTTGAAATTCATTTGTGGTTTTAACCACATCTAAATGAATACTGTTAGTTTTCATTTACTAAAACAAATACAGAAACTGGAGATTAATTCACTTAAATATGAAAACATTAACTTATTTAAATTTATTTTTAATTTAACAGTTAATTACTTTTAGTAAATGAAGCTATCTGACTAACAGTGTTAGTGCATTAAATTTCAGTTATTTCCTCAGAATGAAAAGAACGGCTTTCTTTCCCAAGTAAAAATGTTTTTCTTTTGTAAGCATTCTTTTAATAAAACTTTCTCGTTTAATTTTTTAACATGGAAAACAATGAGCTAAGGAGCTTGCATTGCAGTGGCATCGTGTCACATTTCCTAATCAAGGAAAGAACTTAAGAGTTTTAAAAGGCAGTTCGTAAAATAAAATATAATATTTAATTAAATTTATTCCTTCTTGAAAAATGAGTTGTATTTTTATTAAATTATCCTCTTTTGATCAAAAGAATATTGTTTGAACAGTACAAGATGGTAATCTGAAACCTTTATTTATAACCGCAAAGAACGTTTTACCACTAAATGATATAAAAAAAGAAAAGAAAACATTACAAAAGAACGTCGCTGTGGGGATTATCAATACGTTAAAAGATCATAATACTGTCTAAATCAAATTTTTAAAAAATATTACCTTTTCATAGGTATATCACAACAAATTTTCATATCAATCATTAGATTTTTATCTTGGATGGGAACGATTATAGACACAAATTAAAAATCTTTTAGCTGAAGGTTTCCGTTTATTAGAAACCTTTTTCATGTATGACATTTGTGGTATAAAATAACACTTGTTGCAAAACTTTGTGAAGAATTCCAGATAAAATAGCTTTTTCAATGATTAAGTTACGGAGTAT
>KK113901.1:353608-387985 GCA_000611955.2 Stegodyphus mimosarum
TATCGAAACTGAAGATAATAATATCTCATAGATGTTTTTCTTCGGGGAGTTAATAATCTATATCAAATAACCAGAATTTTCTTTAAGTTACGCACATGTGTGGTTGTGCTCGAGAGGGTCACCAACCATTTTTCTCTTGTACTTTTCGCCTATATTAAATCTTGCCGAGATTTGACACATTACTTTGACTACTTTGACTAAAAATTTCATTAGAGTTTTACAATGTAAAAAACATAGTTAACTAATTAAGGGATAGATGGCAGCACTACCAATCTTTAAAGTAAACTGAAGAGCAGCCAAAAGATGAGTAATAAAGTGCAAAAAACAACCGAATGTCGTCCAAGGGCAATCCGAAGGGAGGTAAGGTGTATTTTGACACCTAACTTAGTTTTCCTTTTGGGTAGAAGCAGCTGTCGTCTTCCGCACTGCAGCGATCTGTCAAACCGCGTTTCTTCCGTAATTCCGACTTTCAATTTGTAGTTAAAAATGTTGTTTATCTTCACTGTTGTTCCGTTGTTCCCAGCCTGTTTTTCTTTGCAATCTATGTCATTGCAGCTCTAAAAGTGTACAAAAGAAGTGCATTCCGTCTTCGTTGGTCTCAAATTTCGGTGGTTGTTGGTTTTGGCTGCAAATTAACTTTCGGAAATGTTTCGCTATTATGAACTTAGCAAACAGACGCAAGTATTGTCCGAACAGTGTGTTAAGACATATTTGAAATTTTGCCGCAAATTGCGAAGGAAATTTACCACATCCCCAGAGACAATTAAAATAAAAGCGTAACTGTTAAAATTGTACCTTAAAGTTACGCATTCTTAGGTTAACAGTTTAAGGGAAAATTAACACCTATTGAATTTTTTTTCTACACGGCAGGCACTAGCCCTTATTAGGCTTCCGCCGCTACAAAGGCCCGAAGTGGTTGTCATTTTATTATGGAGACACCTCATAGGTGGCTACCGTTACCTCCTATGAAGAAGAGACAGACAATTTACTTCCATGCCATCTTCGGGATTCGAACTAGTCCTTTTGTATCGCACTAGTCTCTCCTAACCATTACGCCGTTTGGGCGGCGTATTAAAAAGTGTTTATAGATTTTTAAATACTGAACGGACTTTTCATAAAACATAAAACATTTTGCTACTTCGATGGGGGGGAGGTCCATCAGCGGTAGAGAGGTAAAATCTAGGAACACTGGTAGTTTAAACCTGGGGTCTATTCAAGGCTGCTGAATGGGCGTTTTCATAGTTTTTCTCATGTGTAACGTGTATATGAGCAAGTTTCTCTTAGAACGTTCTCCATGAAGGAATCCCTCCCGTTAGGCGGACAGCTCTAATATGCTTTGCCATATTCAACTAAATCAAAACCAGTTTGTTCTTTCAATACAAGAATTTACTACCTAATATTTCATCTTCTCATTACAAGTATCAATGGCGGACCCTGGCGCAACGTCTAAACTTGCGTGAACGGTCTCACCTGATATCTCGGTAAGAAGCATGGCGGTCGGTGATGAGCAGAAAGGACAGGAAAAGTGTGAAAGGACCTTGTGCCTCGGTAGATGCAAAGACCATAAGGAATTGCATTCGAAGCTAATGAACACATGTTCTGTATCAACTGTTAGGAGACGCGGTCGCCTCTTAACATCCAGGAAGGAGGAAAATGTATAAGTGGTTCAGGAAATACTATTAACTCGAAGTGGTCAGAAATCGTTAAAACAGGCATCTCGCAAAATTGATTTAACACAACACACATTCCGAAACGGGATCGTGCCGGGATAACAGCTGAACCCGTTCATACAAGTTTAGACGTTGCGTCATGGTGCGCCATGACACCTAGAAGGATATGGATGAGATATCATGCAGTAAATTTTAATATTCTAAGGCAAATATGTTTTTTGTTTCACGAAAATTTGTTAACTATTTAAAAAGTAAGCAGTTAATTCTTGCCAGTATGTAGAATTAATTACAGCCTGTAGATGTAACTTGTTATACTGTTTTTCGCAATATATATGATCAGTGCAGAAACAACTAATGAAACCTGCAGTCCAAAAGCTCCTAATTACAGCCTAAGACTTCAAAAAAGAGCTTCAATGATTTTTTAATTGTAAATTTTAAAATATGAAAAACTATATAGGTATTTTACTTTAAGTAATATACTGCAGTAAGAAAGTAAATCTTTATCTCTGATTAAAAGCGAATTCAAGCAAATTTCCGTTTTAAAAGCTCCGCTGGTTTCTGCATTCTTTTTTTAGCTTAATATAGTATAAGCAGAAAATATCGAAAAATTTTTTAAATACTTAATAGCTTTAAATAAAATGAAAACAGAAGTACTTACGAGAGATTTGCAGACAATATTTTTCTGCAAGCTATTAAACTGCATTCTGGAAGCGGACCATTTTATATATATATTAAATTAGAAAATTTGCAGTTGAAAAATTCAAAGATGTTACAAGTCTTATTTTATTTTTAACACTCATAGGGCAAAGCAATGTTTTTCGTAGAACATTGTTAAGAAATTTGGGTGGAATAACTTTTTAAATAATTAACTTAAGCTTAACTAAACAACGCGTTTAATGTTATCGAGGATAAATGAAAGCTCCTACTCATCGTTGATTGGTAACAATGTTTGTTGATAATCCTACTCTATCTTTCTTAACACTTTATAACACTTTCATCAGATGTTAAAAGAATGAACTTTGATTTGAACTCATTTTCTACAAGAATACCGATTTAAATACATCTGAGATCATGAGCTGGTAGTTGAAGGATTTCTTTCAAGCCAAGTTTAGTGTTCTTTTTGGCGACCGGGAACCCATAGATGCACGGCCATCAATGGCTTTGAAAGTTGAAGGTGTTTTACAGCAGAGTTTTGATCCTAGAAACGCCATCAGCATAGTTTTTCTAAAGATTTTAAGTTTCCCTGTATTACCACAGATTTATGATCCTTATGACTTCGTAAGTGTTATCACTGTACAAATTATAAGATCTCCATGATCGCTTCAGCGCTTCCTCTCAACGGCAAAGTGTAAGTTGATTAATTTTATTTTCAAATTTAATCAGTTTGTAATTGCTTAATAAATTTAGTGATTCAGAATCAGTAAATTTCTTGATAAGCTGCGGCACTGTACTACACAGGTGACTAGCAGATGACTCAGAGACTTGATGGTCGCCAATAACCTTGAGTTTAATTTTCGTTTAAAATGAAAATTGAAAACTTTGAGTTAAAATTTATTTGCTTGTACACATTTAACTTTTAATGATATTGAAAATAATAATAGTATTTCTTGTAGAATTATTAAAGGCTTTCAATAAATAGCTTTTAAATAAATGCAAATAGTTTTTTTTTCCCTTAGCTATTACAGAGAGCCCTTTTAACGACTAAACATCTAGAAATCGAAAACTCCTTTCGTTTTGCTTTGACGTTATTTTTATCAAAATAAGTACATTTTTCAACATTTCAAATTTGGGAAATGTATATAACGTAGTTCTACTGTAAAATTCCCCTTTGACTATCCTTGATCATCAGAAATCATCTACACCCATTTAGGAATTTATATTTGTTTTAAATAACTAACTTAATGCCAGAATATTTAAAGTTGATAGCGCGCGTGAAGCAATGCAAATTCTACTTTGAGAAGAAAAGGTTTAAATATCGAGTTCTAGAAGGGAAAGTTAAAGAGTGTGGACGAACGCTGTGCTTTTATAGTGTGAGCTTCTGCTTAGCATCTATTGCTGGTTAACGTGGCGTAATAGCTATTACTTTGCTACCACTAGATTTTCCACTCTGCTTATCTCCCGAGTGAGGCGTAGTATGTTAACGTCAAGTCGGCGCATTGTGAATTTTAAAAGAGTTAACAAAGGGTTCTTTTCACCCTTATCCTATGTGGTTTCTACACGCATCTCAGTTATTACATTACAAGATAGACCAGAGGGTCTTACACACAAAACAATTTTTTTTGGTTGGAGGGGGGAAGAGTCTAATGGCCAGATATTTGCACGAGAGCATTCGTCAGGAACGGAAATGGTCCAAACTATCGGTCATTAAACTACTATATTAAATTGAATAGTTTCTGAACCACTCTATCTAATCCGACGAGAATAATGCCCAAAGTTCTTCGCAAGGAGTGGCCCGATATTGTGCCTGCAAGAAGGCGGGTAGTAAATACACATATAGCCAAGGCTTATACAGGACTGGAACGCAGATTGTCTGTTCGTAGGATAGCACTCTCTCCACTGAAATTTATACCCAACAGGACGGCAAAAAAAACAACCTCATGCTCGCGATAAAAACCTCCAACTGTGCAAATAATACAGTATCTGTGTGTATACAATATGAAAAAAACAAACCCAGAAAATCTCCTTTCCCCTTTCCGCAATAGGTTTTTCAACTTTTTGAGTAAAACAAAACTGCAGTCTGGAAACTTTAGGTTACAATCTAACAACTAACTTTAGGTTACAAGCTCCAAGAAAGTACCTTCAAAACTTTCAAAAGACCAAAACTCATAAACACAAAAACCAAAAAGACCAAAAAACGGAATTCAAAAAAATATATTTCAATCGGTTTCGATTAAATGCAAGCGATGTAAATAGACACTGTTACTACATGGCGATAATTAAGATTTTTCATTTTTTCCAGATATCATAAAAGTAAGTTGCTGAATACAGCGTTAAGTTCATTATATAAAACGTCTTTTTAGCTGGACGCTTTAATAACATTTTTGAGAAATATTTTATTATGACATCATTATCATAATTAAATAAATTTTTAGCATTCTATAATATGCCGAATGAAAAAGAAATTTCGATCTTTTCTTCTTGTATATATTATCGTCTACGCAACAAATAAAACCTAATATAAATTGTACATAACAGGTTTTTCCTTAAATTTCGACTTTTTTTTAAAACACGAATAAAAGCTGTTTGAACGGCACTAGTATTCCAATGCAATTAAATGCTCAGATACATTTTGAATGACTTATGTCTTTAATCAAACTTAAGAGAAATACCACAAAATTTAAAAATGAAGCAGAGAAGGTAACGTCAATTAGGTGTATATTGTGAGTAAATTTTTATCGATTCCGACGGCAGTCATAGCGGCCGAAAGGTAAAGACTGATAGATTTAAGACTGATAGTTCCAACTTGCGTTCGATTGCAGGCGAACGGGCTAGCTGCATAGGCGTTTTTGTGATTTCCACCTCGTGTAACGTGTATACGACCCCACTTATATGAGAAAGTTCTCCATAGAGGCATCCCTTCCCTTAGGCAGATAGCCCTAGAACGCTTTGCTGTAATCTGAATAAAGCCAATCGAAAGCAATCAGATCAACAAACGTCCCTTTTCCACAAGTGCAAAAAATTTTAAATAAGTTATTTTTTGCTGCTGAAAAAAGGTGCTTCTTTTTTGCTCCCGTGGAACAGGAACCTGTGTCAAATCGTTCTCGAAACAGATAGATTTATTTCAAATGTGTGAGACATTAAGGCTGATTTTTTGCGTAATTTTAAATTGTTTGCTTTTTTAAATAAGTGCATAATTTTGTACATGACATTTAATTTATCCTGAAATAAAATTATAAGAATTTTTTTCTCTCGTTTGGCTTTTTCATTTTGAAAAGCTGATTTTAAATATAAGTTTTTAAGTTAAATGTATATTCATGCAAGATAAAAAATATGTAAATCAAAATTGTATTTTTAACTAACAATAGCCCCGTAATTTTTCATTTTAATTTGTGTATCTCCCATTTCTGTTCTAGAAGTAGAAATTGTTTATAATAAATTTAGTGGATTGCGTCTTTTCAAAATTAATCTGTTTGATGCTTACGTATGTAAATCTGCAATGAGGGCAGCTTGCATGTAATCACAGGTCAAGATTATACAAAACTGTGATGTGTATTTCGCATCTATAAGGATGCGTGAATGAGAATGTGGATTTCATGAATGTCCAGCAATAAATTATACCTTGTCTTTGGCCTAGCCTACAAGGTTTTCTTTCCTGTTATGCATGTATGACGCTACCATCTCTTGCCAAGATAATACAGCGAGTCATCATTCTAGTAACGTAGTTAAATCAAGTGCCTAAATCCTTTGTAGTTATCACTCAAACATCGGGATAATTTTCAGAATTTATTGCGCAAATAAGGTTGGCGGTCGGGCTGATTCTTAGGTAATAATAGGTCTATCATAACAGCATATTATAAAATGGTTTTATGCTTTAAACTGAAATTTCCTTGCAAAGCTCAGATTGGTTTCCTTTTATTCTTATAACTTTTGTTATATATAAACTTGTAATTTTTAACCCAAAGGACGTTAGTCCAGGAGATCTATTAATTTCGTTTTGGCATTTTGCGTTGTTTCACTATAAATGTCGGTTCACTTTTCGAATTGTTGCCACCAAATATTAAAGCCCCGTATTATATTTAAAGAAATTAAATAATGAAGCATCTGCATAAATGAATGCTTGTTTCTCGCACTGTGAAAAAATAATGGTACCTAGAGACATCCAATTTTGAATAACGTAGTTCTTCACTAGACTATAAGCATCTGGAAGCCTAAATTTGGAATTTGTTTTATTATCTATTTCAGATTTTCTAGAAGTTTAATGAATTTTTGATTAACAAACTCAGATTATTTCAAAGCGAACGATGGCAACACTATTAAAAAAACATTTTTATCTCCAGCATACGAGAGTGTGTATCGGAAATTCTAAAGATTTACACTTTAAATTATTTTGTGATATTTCTGAGGAATTGAATTTTATGCAAGTGCGAAGAACATGATTTTTAATTAATAAATGTAATACACAAAGCGTTATAGAAACTGTCCTTTGGGCGTAATACTGAAAGCTTTCTGACTTTTTCCTTTTAATCTTGTTTTTTTTAATTGGTAAATTGTTTCAGGTGTATGATAAAGATTTAGTTTTATGAGTTATCAACAGTAGGTATTTTTGTTTAAGGAGACAAGTCAAATATTTGTGTAATTTATTTTACATTCTAAAATATTTTATTTATTTAAATTTTTCTTTTTTTCGTTTCAAGTTGCAAACTCTTCACCGAAGTATAAGACTATAATTTGATATTTTCAAATTGCATTTTTCTTAATCTGGCTAACATTTTAAATGAACAGAGTGACTGTCATCAGTGACAAACGCGCTAAACTAAAATTAGATGTGCCGGAAGAAATCTAGTCATCCCCGTGCGACGAAACTTTGTGAGTCACTGTAAAAACCGAGGAGTGTTATAAAACTGTCACCCTTCAGACTAACCGCAAATTTCTTTTCCGCAATCTCATTTACAGTCTTTTAGAAAGCTTCATTTTTATTTTTCATTTGATGAAACTTAACAAAGATTTTTATGTACGAAATTGGTGAATGCAGCTAAAGCTCCACTGGACATAAAAAAACGTCCTCTGCGAAGTCTTTGCAAAATTTTTAGAGCTTTTCGTAACGCTACCATGCATTTATCATTCAGAAGATTTAGTAAGCTTTGGCACTGTATGAAACATTGTACTGCTTTACACAGGTGTCCAACTGCTTTAACAGCGATTGCTGTCACTCGAATTACTTTTAAGTAATTAAGTCAAAAACGGAGTCTTCAAAATTTTCAACTTCTGTGTTACTCTACCATGCATTTATGGTCCTTGCGACATGCTAAGTACAGCCAAAGAGGAAAACGTTTTAATCTAAAAGAGTTAATAATCTCGAAATGGGATTTTCATTGGTTCACCATAAACGATGTAGGACTTTTTAAACTCTTGTCACTAAAATAGATATATACAACTCAACTTGAAAGCGAGCAGTGGCAACACTACTCGAAATGAAACACATTTATCTCCAGCGCGTGCGACTGTTGCCATTCAGAAAAAAATGTAAGCTATTATCTTAAGGCTTTAACAAGCAAACTCAAAAGCAATGTGTTGCAGCGGCCGGAAATAAAAAATATTTTTAATCTTTCACGCGTCAGCGTGTTGTCATTTAGTTTAGCTTAAGACATTTTCAAATTTAATTGGAAAGTTATTGAGTAATAAACTAACGATTTAAAAGCTATGCAGTTCTTAATGTTTTTCTGCTTTTTAATGTGATGGATTTAAATAAACATGTAGTAAAATTAAGAAAGGTTTAATTCGAAAAATTCAGTTTTTTTTATGAAATTGCGCTAGCTGAACTCATTAAAATTATTACATACGTTTTCTTTTTTATGATAACTTATCTAAGCGCACGAGCGGCTAGTTTGAAAAGAAATAATACAGCGAATAGAAATTTATGTATGGCGACCTCTAACTTTCTAAAGATGAAATTCTAAAGATGTGCTGTTTTTAAATATTTTGAGGTATTTTTTTTTCGAATTTTACGTGGCTTAAGTGCAAATAAAGTGATATTTAATAAATAAATTCAACATATGAAACGTTAATAACAAAAACCCCAAAATATGTTTTGCAAGCCATCTTACTAAGAAAATTAAATGTTGATATGATGAACTGAGAAAGACTTAACATTGCATCAGGAATTTTAAACATATGATGGTAGGCAACTTTTAAAAAATTGTGATTTTTTTATTGAACTGTATGTAGCGTAAGTGCAAAAAAGAAACTATGCTTAATAATAAAACTAAAAAAGAAAAAAAAATGGGTTAGCAAGCGTGAGTACAGACTAGGGCACTTCGAACTCAGCAAGAGCGTAAAAAAAACCTTTAAAATTTCTTGGACGACCTTTAAAATTTGAAAGCTTTCAATTTTTTTCCCGGCGGCTTTGTAAACAGTTTCTCAGAATGTTTCCATTTGACAAAATATAATATTTTTAATTTCAATCTCAGTCAGAAACTGCTTAACAAACTGACCAATATAAAAGCAATAATCGAGCTTCTTGGTAACATTATTTCATAAACAGCCGGTGATCAGTAGTCTTGGCACTCACTTTTACTTCAATATTATTTTTATAGCCTCTGCGAATTGCGTTCTTTAAATGCCTTTGTAAAGTTTATTTTAGCTAACACGTTAATTCTTTTCTGTAACTTCTATTTCTTTCACCAGTTTTCACCAAAATTCAAATTAGATGGAGTTTAATGTATAATTTAGAGAGTGTAACGGACAAAATAAAGCAATTTGTTTTGTGAATTGCCCATTTATCTCGATTTGGATCTGGTGTTTGGGAACTTGTATTCACTAACGGTTAGTAAGCTAGAAGTGGTGGATAATTGAAGCTGTGTTAATTAGGTATTGACGTTTTTTGTGTTGTAAGTGTTGAAGCCACTAAATGTATAAAACTTCTTAAGAAAGATGAATAAGTTTATTAAATTTTTAATTGTATATACAAGACGCAGTTTTAATACACATTTTAGTTTAAGTTTTACCTGTTATCCTCTTCTTGTAGTTTCGCATTTTGTGTTAAAAGTGAAGACAGGAAATTATAGAAAGCGCAGGAAAGTCAAATAAGATATGATTTAACAGTTAATTAGGTTTAAGTAAAGAGTTGATTTACAAGCTATCTAACTGCTAACTTTTATAAACATTTGCAGCATTATTTTAATTAATAAAATATGTTTCTAATGACATACATAATGCAACTGATGCAAAATAGTTTGATATTTTTATTTGGATAATATAACAATGGCCTTTATATGCTGCTTGGCGAATTACATAAAATGTGAACCCAGAACAGGCTAAAAAATATTCTTGGCTCGAAGTCAAGTGTTCTTAAATTAGGAATTACATTTTGCCAGGGATAAGCGGCTGCAGCATTTTTTTTCTCACAATTGCCCGATAAATAAATCCAGCCATTTGCATTTCAGAAGAGTAAGGTTTCCCGCTCAGTTACGATTTCAGACCCTTACACGAAATCGCAGTTCCTTACAAATTTAGTTTAAAATTTGTTTTAATGGGTTAGTTCATGGCTAATTATATCGGCAATACAAACGATGTTTATCTAAGGAAAGAAATGCCTTTGTGGAGGGCTTTCTGAAAATAGCTAGCACATATTCGCGTTACACAGGAGGAAAAACGTTAAAACTTCATTATAATTTTCTCGCTCTCCATAAGACCTGACTTCAGTCGAAACACTTAACAGTCATTGTTGATAAAGCTGTTAAAAGATAAAATAAATATCAAACTGTTTATAATGTAGCTATACTGAGATTTCCTGCCACGAAACAGAATTGCTGTCTTCAGTTTATAGGATGATTCGAATATTAAAATTCGTCATTACTTGCAAATCCTTCCCATGATTTTTTTAGCACTTTGATGTTTTTGATGAAACGTTTGAGCTGGTTGAGTTCTGAACAAGCATAAACTCAGAACAACACTGGGTTTTGAAATATGTTATTATTACGCATATAAATCAATTCCATTTCTTCGTAATGGACCTATAAAAAGTCCTTTTTGCAATATATTGCTACTGCCGCACTGTTGCCGGAGATTGTAATCAGTCTGAAGCACCTAATAAGTCAAGCCATTTACAAGCATAGTTTCCTAGTATTTAAGTAAATAGGAGAGGCAGTATACACATGAGCAATCTGCGTTATAACTAAAATAAACAGTTAACACAATGCATTAGGAATGGTCTGATGCAAATATGTTTCTGTCCGCCGCATATAAATTTACCTTCGAAGTGAACCTGAACATGTAATGAGTATATGTTTTTGTAAATTCGATATATATATATATATATTCTAACTCTCAATTTTTTCTCCTAAAATATACCATAATATTACAATGAATTTTTAAAAAAAAATTAATGCATTTTTAAATCCTTAATTTTTTTCGACTACACCTTAATGTTATTTAGCGGAATCCTGAGACTTTGAAAAACACTTTATCACATGATTGGGATTCCATAGGAAATACTGTTGCATCTTACTGGTAGAAACTTTAATCTCTGTGGCCATCGGCTTGTGTTCCGCTTATTCCAGAGTTTTGTTTTAGGAATTTCGTAAATCAAAATCAAAATTCGATATATTTTTACTTTCTTGTACAAAGTAAAGGAAGTATTATAATCACGAAAAATTCTGGGTATCATATTTCAGTATAAATATCCATTTTGACCGTTCCCGAATCCATTTAGGCGATTTTTTGTGTGACATCTGTACCAATGGACAGAAGAAACGAATCTTTTGCACAAAACGTATCGTAAAATGGATTAAGAATGGATTAAGGGATTTTTAATTAAGGGATTTTTTCGGGATATTTGTACATACATACGTATATATATATCTGTTTAGTATATTTCAAACATCATTAGCAGTAGAACGTTGAAATTTTGAAATTGTCACTGCTATAGCCTTTAGTGGACGTCTTTTCTGCGCGCTTCTCTTTTTCATGGCAATCGGTGGTGCCAAACGTACACACACCTATATATATTAATAAAGATTTTAAAAACGTTTTGTTTAAATTTTAATATTTCCAAAAAAACTTTATACAAATTTTTAAACTTTTGGATTTTGTTTTGGCTCATTCTTAACTTAATAGTTTCGAACGGTTTTCAAATTAAATCATTTTAAAAATCCTCTTAATCCTTTATTTAAAAATATTTTCCCCGGATAATAAAATCTTTTTTTCTGTTTTCAAGTTTTATATATATATATATATATATTACTTTCACTAAACATATTGCGACCACAAACAACTTTGCACATTATTTGTGCCTATTTCAAGAGGTTTACATTTTTAATAACTTTGTAGGAAGAAGAAAGCAGCAGACAATTGTCCAACTAGGCCGAAGAGTAGCGAGCAAGTGCATTATGTTCAGGGTGAAATCTTAATTCAGACTGATTGAGTTTTGGCTCTCATTGCGGTTTGATTGGATAGTTAATACTTCTGTAAACTTATTATTGGCTGCTTTAGTTCCATTTACATCACCTAAATTATGTAAGAGTCATATGACATGGATTAATCTAGAAATGACGTAGTGCAAAGAGAGGTTACTATTTTTAGAATTGAGAAGGGAAATTTATGTTGCTAATTTAATCTTTTACATATTCTTTACTTTCCTTGCATATATATGTAAATATATATATATATATATGTACTCACACACCGATGATTGCGAAAATAAAGGCCAAATGAGGACTTTTAAGACGGGTTTAACTGGCTTTTATTTCTTGCAGTCGTTGGTTGAAGTCATAAACTTTCAGCTCCAGGAGTGCTTTAAATGACTTGTAGGTATTTATATTTATTTTAAATAACCAGTTAATTGTAATTTTAAGCTACTTTCCTATAAGCCTTCATTCCCCTAATTGTCACTGACAGAATATTTAAATTTAGTAACGCGCGCAAAAAATGCAAATTCTACTAGTGGAAGAATATGTTAAATATCAAAGTTCCAGTAGAGGAAAGAGAAAGTCCGGGAAATTGCCGTGCGTGCTAATACGCAAACTTCTGTTTAGTAGTTACTGTTGGTTGACGTGGCTTAGTCGTTATTATCTTGCTGTCACTAGACTGATCTACACGCTGTAGGCTACAGGATTATATGAGCCCTGTAGTATAATTCTACTATTTGCGAATATCTCTTGTTTTAAGTTTGATTATACTGTTTCAGTTAACGCCCAAGTTTAGGCGTAGTTTGTTAGCGTCAAGTTGACACATTGTAAATAAGTTAGAGTTTAATAAAGGACAGTTTTAACCCTTCCTCGGTGCAATCACTATCTCTCAAGGTTCTACACAACAGCAGTACAGTAGAACTTCACAGACTATAAAATAGTGATGTTTTTTGGCAATGTCAGATAAAAAAAAAATAATAACTTGCTTTGTGGGATCGGTTAATTTAGTTGAGTAAATATGCTTAAATGAAGAACAGCAAAAAATATGTACAATTTAATAGGCCGTACAAGGAAGCCATGTGGCGTTCACATCAGATGTTTTTTAATAATGTATAAGCGACAAAACTAAATATAACTAACATAATTAAATACGTGTTTTATATTTCCGTTATCATTGTCACCTAAAATGGTTTGAGATGTATTTACTTCGAGTAAATTTATAACGAAATAATCTCCTTTTCATTTTACATATAAATTTATATGGAAAATGAAACGCAACTTTAATATATTTTGAATTTCTTTTAAAAATCAACTTCTCTGAACTTAGTAGGGGCTTTAAAGAAAAGAGTCATTTATAAAGCTAAACGTGAATAATACCGCCTTATGTAAAATAAGTGATCCTTTAAAAAACCAAATAATTCTGAATTAGGTACGTAATATATGATGTAAGAATTATTTTTTATTGATTAAAATAATCTTCGTAAAATTACATTATATGTGCTTAAAATGTCTTAAAATTACATAAATAAATAATTTATTAAAGTCAGTTTGAACCGAAAATGACTATCAAAGTGGTTGGACACCGGTGACCTCAGTATGGTACCATGCAAAAAACACCAAGCAGTGTCTTTACTATTTTTTAATTAATCGCTGTATTTTAAACAATCACAGATTCATTAAATTTGAAATATAAAGTAGAGAACTGGCTGTTTGAGAGCTAACATGAAAAATTTAAACTTGTTACGTTTCGCGCAATGGCAATTTGGCAGTTCCTAAATGAAAGTCTTAGATATCTGCAATGTTAACTGCATGCAATAAAATAAATAAAGAAATAACTGAGTGGTTTATGAAATGGAACAATAGCATAATTTTGAAAAAACTTCGCTAACGGCATTTCTCATATTAAAATCAAACCTAAGGATAAACGATCACCGTTAAGAACATTCTTTACTGTGTCAAACCTATCAAATGCTTCAGTAGTTTAATAATGTTTAATGCTCTTTTATTAATACTCTTATGCTCTTATATATTAAATATAATGAATATAAAATTACTTCATATTCGAAATTATATGACAGAAATAAAAAACAGGATAAATTGGAGCGTAATTATTAAATTTAAATAATTTTCTTATTTTTTCACCTTTGAAATAACTACAAGAAGGCCATAGGAAATATTTTCAAATTATTATTAAAGAAAGGACGAATATTAAAAGTTTTAACACCTAGAACAGGCATTGTTATTTATAATTATTCGTATTCAAATAGATGCTGCCGGTAGTCATTAATGCGTGAGATCTTTCATTTATGTCAAATGTTATGTCAAATGTCAACTATTTTGCTTGATATCTCGTAATAATAGTTTAAAAAGTTATTTGATCTACAGTTCCTGAAGCATTTTACGATTCTATATCTTAAATGGAATCAATAAAATATATGTTTTTCAAAGTGTATTAAACAGGTACATGAAAAAATTATTTCTTCCATAAAAATGTTCTTACCTCATATAAATGCAGTCATCTGTATCCGAAATAAAATCGATAGATGACGTTTCAATTCACATTTAGTCACATTTAGTTAGTGTTTTGGTAACTTTTCGCTTGTTCCTTTTACGTTTGAAAGGAAAAAGCAGAAACAAAGAGCGGAGGTTTAAAAATTGAAATTTAAGTTAAGTTTTAATTTCATTATCAGAGAGTAAAAATTTAATTTTTTGAGTTGCAAAACAGTAGACACTATTTTTATTTTAAAAAGGAAAGGCAAACATCAATACAATTTTTTGCATTTTTAACTTCTGAAATTAACAAAAATTGTTTAATAGGTAAGTGTTTTTCTTCTATTGTTTGAAATTTTCGGATTACGATTCCTCCCCTTCTCTTTCACATATCTCAAATTTTCAGTTAAATCATAAATCTTTCAACATTTATCCTATGAATACACAACTGAGCCTAGATCTTCCCACTTGTTAAAACTTGTTTTAGATAGTTTTCGGCGAATATTATGAAAATTAATAGGATTAAAAATATGCCACAGATGTGGTGAGAAATATATTTTTCGAAATCACCTCCAATTACTAATTTTCTCTGTTATTCAATAATTTAATTCTTGCGTCTTAAAGAATGATCATAATCTCTGTTCCTTTATTCACTTATTTGCCTTGTCTTCGCTTGCTTATTGCTAGCTTATGTTTTTATTCTTTGAGCTGACGACAGCTGTTTCAAGAATATATTAATGAGTGCCAAATACCGCATCTAATCGCAAAAGAATTGTTCCCTTACATAAGTTAACACTTAACCATTTTTAAAAAAGGCAGAAAAATCAATAATTGCCAGAACACCTTTATAACTACTGCATTTCTTTAATTAATACCTCGAAAAATGTTTACTCATTTAGTGTTCAAACAAAATATATTTTAGCTGCCAGAAACGTTTATTGCAAATCTCGTGCGCAAGCAATCCAGTGAAAAGAAAAATATATGCACAACCACTTCTTGAATAATGAACATTTCCCTTCCTGAATTAATGCAAAAATTTCCACATAACGGTAGATTATAATGGAATTCTAAATTACCGTCACAAGAAAAATTTTAATAACAATTTTTAATTCACAAGTCACAAGAAAATTTTTAATGCTAGACATATATTTAGCATTAAAATGAATGAAATTTTAGCTGTTCTTACCTAAGTACTAATACTATATGGAGTTAGTAACATCTTTTCCTGTTTACAGCAATATTGTAAATTTATATAAATAAATAATAAATAAATAAAATAAAAATCTGGGAGCTTTCAGATTTTACAGTACGCCCAAATATGCGTTTTTTAACATTTTGTGTGTTACCGTTATTTACTAAATATCATGTTCTTCGCACTTAAAACATAAAATTCAGTTCAACAACAATATCGTAAAATAATTTTAAAATGAGCATATCTTTAGAATTTCCGATACACAGTCTCGCGCGCTGGAGATAAAATATTTTTTTTCGTACAGTGTTTTCATTGCTCGCTTTTAAGTCGTTGAGCTTGTTAATCAAAAATTCGTTAAAGTTTTACAAAATATGAAATCGATAATAAAACAAATTCCAAATTTGGGCTTCCACATGCCCATGTTCGGGTGGAAACGTACGTTATTCAAAATTGGATGGCTCTAGGTAACCGTTGTTTTATCACAATGTGAGAAACATTCATACATTTATGCAGATTCTTCATTATTTAATTTCTTTAAATATAATACAGGGCTCTAATATTTCAACAATTTGAAAAGTAAACCGACGTTTGTAGTGAATCATCGCAAAATGCCAAAACGAAATTAATAGTCCTTCTGAGCAAATTACCCCTTTGGACTAAGATGAACCCTTTGGATAAAGATTTGTTGGGAATAGGACATCAAATTAAAGGTATTTTAATTATATCTATAATATATTTTGTTCAAAATAAAGTGAAGTTTATCAAGTAGTTAGAACTTGAAGGATAATTTAAAAATTTTACGTCAAGTCAAAAGGCAACACTGCGGAAACTGTGCAACTAAAGGTTTCCATGTGTAACTGAAAAGAAGCGTATAAAATTCGAACAACTTATACTTTTTAAAATGCAGATTAAAACTCTTAGGGCATGTCAAATGACAACATTGCTAGGCATGGGTACTTTTTTTGGTTGTGCTGATAATAAATTAAAGATCTTATGAAAATGAAATGGCCAAAGCATTTGCCAAGCCGCATACCATTTGATGGTACAATTAGCAATTATTGCTTTTACTTTATTTATTATAGGTTTTCTTAGCCTAAAATTAAACTTGGACTAACATCGTATATTAGCAAACAGTTTGACATTTGTGTCATGAAGCTCATTAGTTCAGAATGTATAAACATTTATATTTGGAAGTCTATGCACGAATTGTTAGGAGAATTCGTTATATTTGGTATTCTACGCATGAATTGTTAGGAAATCTAGATAAAAATGAATTTTCAAATGATTGCCTTTGATTCATTGATGAGCAAATCACAGAATCCAAGACAAATGAAAGATTTATATACCTTTTGCTAGAAAAAAACAGCTTACCAATATAAAGAACTTTAGTTTGACTGTCAAGGACTTCTTGTTTTGTCATTAAAAATGTCCTTATCATAGAGCCTGTGCAAAATTGTTGGACTGCGACGCTAAGTTAAGTTACCATGAATTTATTACCCATACTGTTGGAAAATGTTGCCTTTATGCTAAACTTGAAATCCTTGATTTCACGCGGATTAGACTCTTAATTTATTTTTTAAATTGCAACTGCTGGACAAATTGAATAATTTGAAAGTAATAAATTAATTACTTAATAATTTAAATATTATTTTATTTTTAATAATGCATATTATTCACGCAGTTCAAAATACATTTAGTTTATAACAAAGATAGTTGATAATAATTATGAACATTTGAAGCAATAATGCAATTAATAAAAATCTTTCTAAAGCTTTATATTACATACTTCAATCTACAATTATTTTGTTGTTTTTTCAGGAAAAAAACTATTTAAATGTGAGTTAAAATTTTCACATCAAACGTTTTCGGATTTTTGGGACACATAATCTGAATGTTAATCAAGAGGATTTTAAGGGTTGTGATAATTAAATAAATAACATTTTGATATTATGATATTTCTTCGATTCTAGGGTTCATCATTTTTTCTCATAGAACGTTACTGAAAATAAGATGTGACTGAACCTTTGCGGCATTTTAGAACCACAAACGTTTCCGAGTTGCTAATTATTCTGAAATAATTAATTTTCATATAATTACTAGCTTTCATAAAAAACACTGTTGTTGATAATAAATCAAAGTTGATTATTAAAAACTATTTCCTTGATGTATTTTAACTTTAACGTTTGCCTAGAATCAAAGTCCTTTTTCAGATTTATAGTGCTGAAATTAAGAGATGCATCTTATGATGCATGGTGATGATGTTTCTAAAATCGAAGAAATAAGATAAAATAAATAAAGGACCTCACCTTGTGGCCTACTGAGAAATCAAAAACTGTATTTGACAATCTGTCCACGAGTTGCTTAACTTGTCAATAAAAAGGTTCACTTTCCATATAATAACGATTCTTTGGGCCAACTGCAATGTTGCCGACACCTTCTTTTTCCCGGATGCGGCAGGATGGGAGTCAAAAACGTGGAATATGCCACCCACCACTTGCCAGCCAGGTGTCGCTCCCGACTCGGTGAGTGAATTTTTATCCGTGACGCACAATTTTATGTTTCACGTCCCAAAAATGGGCTATTTTTAGACGAGGATGGGTCAAAATTTGGTGACTCTCAGGACGAAATATTTTCCTCCATTGTGTGACTCAAAGAGTCGTTTCTTTGGCTTTCTGGAGCAATGCAAGAAGGGTGCTAATCGAGATGTCGAACATAGACAACCCTTTTACTGTTTTTGTTTCGTTAAGTAGGGCACAAAGTATTGTAGACACAATGCTTTCTTTCTAAGTTCGTTTCAAAATACGACGGAATTACAAATATGCGAACTAACTGGGACAACAGCTAATCCGGATAACAGTGTTATCCTTTCCTCTGTACGATAGGTATATGATTATTACTGTTGATGCTTGTTATATCCACTTCTGGCGTCTTAAAGAAAAGATGCATTCTAATGAGTTATGACTGTAATTAAAATGGATTTAATATGCTCCCATCAGCTGAGGACCTTTTTTACACTGGTTGTTGTAACGGAATGGCCACTATAATAAGCTACCGTTGTAACAAGCTTCAATTGAACGTTACAAATAGGGATATTTCAGTTTCTTTCATTTATACTATTTGATTTCAGCATACACAATTAAATACAATGCAATTAAAATACTGAAATCTGGAAATTACAGTTTAACATATCCTAGAAGAGTTTGCCACTAGATTTTTTTAACTAAAAAGTATGAAAATTTTTTAAATACATGAAAACAAAATCATAGAAACGTTCCTCCTTTTAAACAAGAATTTTCCGCTTCTCTAAGCCTAAATCTTTTCCGTAAAACGATGTTAAAGTTCACCTATAAAAGTTTCTAGTTTCCAAAGTTCATGTTTATTTCAGCACTTCTTTTTAAAATGGAAAGTGTCAGAAACAAGAATCTGTCAAAATAATTTTTAAATGTTTATTACCGTTGAAGCAAAAAGTTTTTTTTTTTTTAAAGAAAACAAAAGCAAAGAAATATATATGTAATGGCTTGCAATCTGTGCTTTATCATAAATTTCAGTTTTAATATATACGATTGCTTATACAAAAATGGGTTAGAATTTATGTACTTTTAAATAGTTTAGAAATTATGCAGAAGATACTTGGTTTAGAGAATTCAAGTTACACTATAACACTTGTTGCAGCATGTTGTTCAGAAGCCCAGATAAAGCAATTTTATAAAATGATTGACTTAACTGTGTATATAACGAAAACATTTTTATAATGCTAAAGACAAATCAGAGATCTTAGCTACCGTCGATAGGCAATAACATTTGTTTATTTCGGAAATTATTTCGTTGAATCTTAGCCATTGGAAACAATAGTGGCTAGAATATTTCTCCACGAAGCTTCCAGGATTTTATTCAGTAGTATTTATAAAAGCTCAGCAGTCACTTCGCGTCTTTTTTCCATTCAGTTAGTTAGTTCTCCCTTTAAAATTTCGCTTTTACACACCGTTTGCTTTAAGCAATTTCTCAAAGAAAAAATTTCCTAAAAGATAGTTGTTTGTTTAAAGATGAATAGTTACGGTATGAAAATTATGGAACGCAAAATTCGATAAGAAAGAACAGAGAAGATACTTTTCCCAGAGTGCTATTTTAAATGGTTACAACCGAAAACATCGCGGGCGAAAACGTCGTGGAGAAAACAACGCAAGGCGAAAACGTCGTGGTACAAAGCATCGTGTGAGAAAATAAAGCAAAGGAAAAAGCCGTTCAAAAACTTCGCAGTTTAAAAACATTGTCGTCGAAATTATCGTGGTAAAAAATAAAGTACCTACAAATCATCGCATGACAATAACATCACACGCATGCGTTTTTCAGGTTTCAAAAGCTGTGAATGCATATTTGCAAATTAGTTTGAGAGCGCAGGAAGGAAAGAGGGATATTTTTACTTCTATATTTCACATTTTTGAATGAATTAATAAATTTTTGTTGAAAGCGTAAGAAAGAAACTTAAGTATTTAAAAATTGAAAATAATTTTAAAAATTAATACAACTTATAGCGCTTAATAGAATTTTAAATTTACATAATTAACAAAGGTCATTAATAAATTAGTTTTTATAAAGTTTTGCTGATAAATTTTTATGAAAAATGCAGTTTAAAAATATTTAGAAAAAGGAAGATAAATAACAGCATGAGGTTGTCTCTATAAAAATTGCTTAGTTAATTATCAAATTATTTTATTTAAATTTAGGATAATTTATTAATTCATTCAAAAATATGAAATATAGAAGTAAAAATATTCCTCTTTCCGTCTTGAGCTCCCAAATCATTATGCGAATATGCATTTACAGCTTTTAAAACCTGAAAAACGCAGGTGTGCGATGTTATCGCCATGTGATGATTTGTAGGTACTTTATTTTTTACCACGATAATTTCTACGACGATGTTTTTAAACTGCGAAGTTTTTTAACGGCTTTATTTTAGACCACGATATTTTGTACCACGATGTTTTAGAACTGCGATGTTTTCTCTTTGCTTTATTTTCCCCGGCGATGTTTTATACCACGACGTTTTCGCTTTGCGTTGTTTTCTCTGCGACGTTTTCGTCCGCGATACCATTTTAAATTTCGTCATAGGTACCCAGGTACCCTCTAATTGATGTATAGAGAAATTTCTTGTCTTTGGCATAGTTAAAATGAAACATCGAAGGTAATTATACCATGAGATGGGTGTTGAATAATCCTGAAATGATTACGGCCCTTATGTTCAATAACAATATTGCAATGAGTTTTGATTGGAATCCATACAGTGAAGAGACGTTGACGATCACTAATTGCGTTAAAAAAGCAGAATTTTCACTGCTAGATATACTTGATTGCTTACTGATTTCCCCGTTATCATTCCGAACAGTACAGAAGATACTGTTGGAGGATGAAAAAAATTTAGACATAGCAATGTACCATTATGCAAATATATATATTGGTGTTAGAAAACTTTAATTGATTAAGGTTTTCCATTTTTAATGCCTAATGGGAAATTTTGCAATTTGAACATGCTGAAAAATACGCTTTTTTGAACGAAACCAAAAATTTTCTGCAAAGTGAAAATATTTTCTAAATTTTTATAATTTCTGTCTCCAAGCGTCGGACCCGCTTAGCAGATAAATTAATTAATTGTTATTATTGAATTCCACTAATTGGCAGAATATATAATACCGCTGAACAATGGTAGTTTGACTCGGGTTTACTTTCTCAGCAGACGAGCTGGCTGTATGGGTATTGTCGTCATGGTTTTTCCTATATGTGACGCTAATGCCAACCAATTTATCTTGAAATCCTCCCAGAAGACATCCTTTCTTATACATAAATAACTTTAATGTGCAATGTTATAACTCAATAAATCTCCCTCCAAAAATATCATAATAAAAACTATTCAACAGTTTAAAAAATTGCTTTTTCTATGCAATTAGAAGCTTAAATAAATTAATATAAAATAACACATTTTTTTCTTCTTTTATTTTTATTTATTTTTTAGCCTAATTTTATTTAGGTATTTAATTAATTTTTTTGACTGAGCAGTTTTTTAATAATTTAGAGACTCTTGAAATTTTATAAAATTTCAAGAAATAAATTAATAACGCTATCGCTGCTAAGATTAAAAATTTTACTTTAACAAAGACTATGTAAATGAAAGCCACAGTTTTGCTGGAAATAAGGAAACTAAGTGCAGGAAAACTGAAAATTTTGATGATACCGATATTGCAGAAAATAAAAAGAAAACAATTGTTAGCATTTGTGATAGTTTTCCAGTTAATATTCGAACACAGTCATGGAACAACATTTAATGGACAATGTCACTTCTAATAATTTATATTATTTGTATCCAAGTTATTTTCATAAACTATTATAATAAACTACGAATTAATCCGTTTCAAAGCATAGCTCGTTTGGTAACTGTGAAACTGAATACTAGTATGACAAAGGAAATATTTGAGATAGAATTATTAGAGTCTACCAAATAAAAAGACTCTTTTTCTTAAAGCTTTATATTATCTCGAAAATAGAATAAAAAAATAAATAATAGAAAA
Organism: Stegodyphus mimosarum; assembly: GCA_000611955.2. Taxonomy (NCBI): domain Eukaryota; kingdom Metazoa; phylum Arthropoda; class Arachnida; order Araneae; family Eresidae; genus Stegodyphus; species Stegodyphus mimosarum. The sequence continues at coordinate 375,585 of KK113901.1, forward strand.
TAGAAAATAGAAAAAATCCTACACGTTTTCTGTAAATCTCAATTAAGTGAGAATAAATTTTAAAAAGTGCCTTGACAGAGCGAAGCAAACTTTACTAACTGTTGGTCTTTCAGCTTATGAGAATATATATCAACTGTGTGAAATAAATGTTTGGCTCACAGTGGCAAACTTAATAAAACAAAACCATGTACAGAAGACTAATAATTCAACCTGAGTTCAAATCCCGATAAACGGATTGTCTGAGTATTTGTGATTGAGGATTATATTTGTAGATTTCTCATGAGTAACCCAAGCATAAGTCAGTTCCTTTAAAAAGCCCTCTACGAAAACATCCTTCCCATTAGGCAAAGAGCCCTTGAGCTCTTTGTCTTAGTTAGTTAATAAACCGAACAAAAAATTCCATTTATACTTCTTTTCCATAAACATACAATACTTTACAAAAAGCAAGTTGAGATGTGTTAGTAGTCAAGAATACTAGTTAGCGTTTGGCAGCTTCAAGGGATTAGTCGAAACCTTCAAGCCTAAACGTTTTTGATGCCTAGTGTGTAATTTTCTTACTATGTTCATGGTAATTAAAAGCAAGTAAATCATGCCAAACCTCGGAACTCTCATCCAACACTGTTTATCCAATTTTCTTTTTTTCACTTCAGAAACATAAAAAGATCTTATTATGCAATTACGAAATGGCAGCTTGGGAACTCTCCAGGAAAAGAATCAACTGCAGATGAATCGTTTTATGTTATCCATGTAACAAGACCTGCGAGCACCAGTGGAAACAACAGGTGCCTTAGCAACTTAAGATAGAACAAGGACATAGGGGGAACCACCTGTTTGTATCTGTATTCCTACAAAATAGTTTGTCAGATTGAAGTTGAGACAAACTTCCTCTAAAAGGTCTCCGTTGAAACTCATCACTTATTCTTTAATGAAACTTTTCAGTTAGACATTAATTAGTGCTTCTTTGTTAAGGATATGTCATGTGTACCTAATTTAACTATTTTCACTCTTCTGGTAACGCTACAGATGCAGATTTTAAACAACGTAACATTTTGTCTCCGGTTCGGTGACATACGAAATTAAAATATTCCTACGGCGCCACAGGAACTCAGATACTATTTGTGCTACTACAAATTGATCTTGCACATGACAACATTTACAGCTTTGTAAAATGATAGGCTCAATATTCTTCTGTATTTTCAAACCTTAATTTCGAATGATTGAAACACGCTGCTCTAACGGATGAATATGGTATAACTGATCTTTGCCACATTTAAACGTTATCGACTCTATATCACCTCGCACGATATTTTAGTGATGAATAGTAATTGGAATTATAGGTAAATCTTTGCAAATTAGCAGGAGTTATTTGAAGAAATCGCAACTTGTTTTGTACTTTGGAAAGTATTTCAACATAAGTAAACGTTGCATTGCTCTTCACCCTTATTGTCAACAACAAGCTATCGGTAACTCTTTAGACATATGGCACTGATGACATTCCGTTTGATTTTATCTTAATAATGTATCAAGATTTACTGCAACCTCCTAAATCAATACTTAGGATTGACTGTTGGAGACTGTCAACTGATAGGTTACTAGTGATCAACAGGGCGCATTAAAAAGTGGACGGAGCACCATATCTTCGTCAGTGACTTTTGCAGGTATTGCTCCGCCGCACTACTGTATTCTTTGACCGTTCGGTTAGCCCGCTTCAGAAGCCAGCCTAGCAATACATTTACAGAGATACTTTACATTAGTTCTAGACTTTTGTATTGAATATACAATTACAATAACACTTTATACAATTACTACAATGAACTTAATCGATTAACAAAACTAGTGATTAACTAGTGATCAACAGCCTTTTCATCATTAACTGCTTGCAATGTAACTTTATATTTAAAAAAAAAATTCTAAATTTACAACGTAAACCGGTGACCAATAGCCTTCAATATCATCAGTATCTTCCTTTCCCCTTTATTTTAAAACCTAACTTTACTGTACCACCTCACAAAAACGGCGACATAGGTCACCAACGGCCGTTGTCGTGACCGTAAACCATGTTTATTTTTATTTTATTTAATGATATAGTTAATTCAAGTAAATTGAAAATGCATTTAATTTACAGGTTTTAAATAAATGGTTTCTATCAGCATTCGCAATATTATTTTAATTAATAGTAGTTGCTTCTGACGCTGTATATCCAATACTTGTTGCGGAAACATTTGGTTTTTAAAATTAAAAATGTCTTTTCAGCTGTATTTCGACTTTTTCGCTTATTTAAGGCAAAGCTTGGATTTTGAAATTTATTATTTATTAACGATGCACAGCCGTTCATTCATTTGCTTAAGAAGAATTCTTGCCCAGTCGTTTATTGTAGTGTAATAAAGAAAAGTGATTCAGAGGGAGAGAGAAGAAATAGAGAGAGAGAGCAGGTTTGAAAAGAATTTAAAAGACATTGATTTTAAATTTAGTTAGACTTTAGTTAGTTGCGTTTAGAAGTAAATATCAAACGTTAAATTTTATTAGAGGAGTCAAACATTGAATTTTGTCATCAAATAACTTTCGTTTCATTCTTGCGAAGACATTAAGTATCAGACATTAAGTATCAGACAGAGATTTTATGGCCTTTCCAAGAATCGAACATAGTATTTCCGAACAATCTTCTTTGCACTATAAGTGTTGCACTTCAAGAGGGCTTCAGAGGAATGTTTTTAATTCCTTACTTTCTTCTCCCACACTAAAGACGATCGAGGAAAGAGATGATCCCCAGTCAGACAATCCACTTCGATGAGGAATTCTTTAATTCGCGCATTAGATATAACATCCTAACTGAAACTATTTATCAACCACACCAAATAGCTTATAAAGCACTTTTCCCTCCTTTCCGCATGCCTTCGTGGTGTAACTGGAAGCAGGTTCAACCGATGCGCTGGAGTCCCGGAGTTCGAATCTCAGTGAAAGCCTTGTAAATTTTTCACATTCCTATATCGATATAACCTCATGAGTCTACGTGTGGTGTCTCCGCCATATTTCGAGCTTCGGACCTCCCGATTGCTCATCGGACGCGCTTTTAATTACACCACGGAAAGGGAGAAATGCTTTATATAGTCTTATATGTATGCTTTATATAGTCTTTATATAGTGCTTATATATAGGAGAAATGCCCTTTTATAGGGCGACTGGGGATTAAGAGACCCAGTGGCCAAATCCTGCTGATGACGAATTATGGTCTACCATTTTTTAGATCAGGCGCCACTTGTAAAGTCACTAGGTTATACCGATGCAGGACCGTGAAAAATGTGCAACTTCCTTACCCGGATTCGAACTTCGGACCTCCCGAATACGCATCGAGCGTGCTTTGATTTACAACGGGAAGGAATGCGGAGAAAAAGGAAAAAATGCCTTATAAGCTTGTAAGGTTTATCCCAAGTTTATTAACAGTTATTTTAAGTTATGATTCTTTCCTAAGTATTCTAATTTCAGCTTACAATTTCCTGCCGGAATGTAATTTCAAAAACGCAGTGAATGCAAATGAGTAAGAGCACTATTTAAGTCGATGCTTCACCGACTTCTAGAGAGAGAGTCTGATTTTCCTGACTAGCGCGCGTTTGCCATTGGACTACATTCTTTCTTAGCTACTACGCTCGGCCATACTTTAGGCCTTTGCTTGGCTTCGCCGATTTAATTAATGTTTAGGGGCCAACTACTTAGAATTCTTATAGCTTCTGCTATATGTTTGAGATAGCTTTAGTTAAGCTTACTTTAGTTCAAATTTATAATTATTTAAGTTTAAACCCAAGTGGTGGCTCTATGTATACTCCAAGTTAGGAGTTGAATTTATTTATTCTGAGAAATCAAGGGTAGTTCATCCTTCTTAAGTCTTACATGTTTATTCACATATTTAAGCGATTATTCGCTTGTTAGTGTTCGTGGGGTTCTAAGTCCGAACTTTGGAATTAAATAAGTAAAATCTCACAAGCCTCACTTATCAATTGAAACTATGATATTCAAGTGAGAAGAACTGAACAGAAACGACAGTAAAAGAACTGAATCAATTTCCCCTTCTAGATCATCAATAATCGAGCATAATTTTGTTAATGGTATTGAAAGCTCTTTAAACACCATAAATATAATTTAATAATATTTTGACAACAGAATTAGGAAAACTTCCTTTAAGATTGCGAATAATTTCACATATTATTTCTAATTTGAGAAATTAGAAATAATTTATAATTTTCGAATAAATTTCTAGTCAGTAGTTCGATCAAACACGAATGTGAGTTACTTTCATTCATGAGGTATTCGAATGCTCGATTTCTTCGAAGCTTGAAAACGATTTGAATCTTCGCGCTTGTTCCACCATTATAATTTTCCTAACCTGACCTAAAAGACCATTCAGTATTTTTATTTAATAATTTGAAAATATTAGTTTTATGGGTATTCTGTAGAAGCATTTGTTACGTTTTTGTCTTATCTTAATCTTCAGCAATTTGGAATTAAGAATTTAATTAATAAAATCCAACACTGAACTTTTGATATTTCCGATTTGGAAGAGAGACTTTAACATTATATAACATATAAGATTCAATGCTCAGTTCTGAAAATAATGCCTCCCTCAATACTTGTTTTAATTTTAAAATGTCGGGGAACATTTTTGTAAATATGAATTGTTATTCAAATTTTTTTATCAAATTAGTTTTCAGCTTCAGTTCTTAATTATGTATTTAGTTATGTATTTTAATTATGTTTTAATTACGTATTTTATTTATATCTGCTTGATAAATATAGCAAATGCATTTTTGGGAACTGCGTTCTTGAATTTGTTTTTCATTCAACGTGCGTTCCAGATTTTACTTTTGAAACAAAAGCATTTTTCATTTTTCTTATTATTAATGTTCTTATCTGATAGATTCTAGAGATTCGAAAACGTTTTAAACTCTATGATTCGAATCCAGAGCTCAAGCTTACAAAAATTTAGAGTTAATTTAGAGTTAAATTTTTTCTATAATTTATAGTATATGCGAGTCTATTTGTACAAAAATTTGTACGAAAAACCTAAACCTAAACATCTATTTGTATGAAAAACTTAAACTCTTTCTTGCCTTATCTAATTTGCATCTTTTTCTCCAACGAGCTCAGTTCATTCATATAAAATCGTGGGTGGACAGAACACTATGAAAATTAAAAACATGGTTTAGGAACTCAAAACAAATTATCAAATTCTTACCTCGTTTTTATCCTTCTAGAATACTCCATTCAAAACACTATAAGGTCAATCTTATTTCCAAGCTGAAGATACAAAAATCGTAGTCCAACATATCACACACACCTACTAATTGAAACCCCTCCTCTGCGAACTCACCGAGCAATTAAAATTTCAGGGAAAAAGAAAGAAATTTATCCGAGGGCGGAAAAACTAAAACCTCCGCAAACGGAGCTTTTTATAAACATCTTGCGTCTTTTCCTCTCGCTGATCCAAACTTGGGACCAGTAATTTCATCCACATCTTGTGGCTTATATTCGTCTTCGGCGCAGTTTTTAAAACAAGCTAAATGTTGATTTGAGGGCTTATTCCTCAATCTCGAGGAATCGTACTTTTTTACTTCATAAAATATGCCTAAAAAACTGTCTGTTCATTTAAATTTAAAAATATTTTATGTGGACACCACATGACTTCCTTCCTTGTACAGCCTATTAAATTATGCGTATTTTTTCTGAGATTCATTTAAACTTATTTCCTCGAATTTCATTACAGCTATATTTTTAATTCAATCAATTCAATTCTCCCTTCGAGGCAATGCAAAAATGTATAAAAACTCAAACCTCATTCACAATAAATTGTAAAATACAGAAAAACCCAATACAGTTAAAAAGCAATTCTTACAATTAAAATTAGAGCTTGTAAGCAAAAACAGGCAATTCGACCAGCGGACAGGAGGAGAGATTTTGGGGTGCGCAAAACTGGAAGCTTTCGTTTCGTCCCACTTGGCAAAAGACACCGAAGTTGGTGCACAAACTAAGTTAATTCATTATTCTACTAAGAGCTTCAAATGAAAATAATATTGTTGCGTTTTACGGGTTCGTGGATTTGAGAGTATCCGATGAAAACACGATGCGGAACAGTAAAAAGCACAATTTATTTACAAGAATCACTATTTACAGCACAGTTCCAAAATTACCTTTAAAATCGTCGAAAATCTACAATAAATACGCTGAAACAATCAGCAACACAGCTTCAGGCTGTAACTGTAAAGGTAACTTCACGGCAACACTAAACTTATAATAAACACCGTGGAACAATCACCAATACACTGTCAAGCTATACTGTAAAGGTAGCTTCACGGCAAAGCACTATCTCGATCGCTTTCCGTTCACAAAACTCTCGCGTAGCTTAGTACTCGCAGTAAGCAGCTATTCTCACAACTCTCGCAACTAATCACACACTTAATCACACTCTCTGCCGGCTCTCAGAAACGCAAGGGTTTATATAGCTTTTCATTATGTTCCACAGGTTTCGAGAAATATCTCGACAGGAAATTATTCTAGAAGCTTCCCGATTGGACCATGGGATATCGCCTATTTGGTCGCCAAATGGGCGATAAAGTCGCCAATCTAGCAACCCTACCATACACTATTTTATGGCAACCCTAGTGCTATGCCGGAAAGCTTACATACAGGCGCAACCGCCGAATGTTTCGCAACAATATCAAAAATTTTAAATTCGTGAAGCTATAAAACATGGTTTGCTTTCAGATGCATATATGTACCCAAATCTTCCATGCATAGAGTATTTTTTCAAAGAAAAAAAGCTGAATTTAAGAGTTATTATCTTCTTTCTAGAGTGAGATAATTGTTGCAAAAGTCATCAGTAGTATCTGATTTCTTTTAAAGTAAGAACGGTACAAAAATTTGTGAAACTATTTTGAGTCGGAACAGCAGAAGCATATCAATAGCATTTTCTTGAATTCTTTAATAACTCTTTATTGATCTTGTGTTATCACATTGTATTTTTTGTCGCATTCAAGAAACGAAAGCATATTGATATTTATAAATTTATTCTTAACAAAAATCTATTAGAAAAGCTGGTGATATAGTTAATTTGAAGCATTTTAATAATTTTCAATAAATTTCTATTCAAAGCAACACAAAACTCAAAGTGTAACACGTATTAGAAGAATTTTAAAACTGCAATGTGAAAAACAACGCAATATTATCATACGTAGAAAATAAACGAAAGCTAAAGGCTAAAATCGTAGTAAATTGTTTTAATCTTGCGCAATATATTTTACTAGGTTTTATTTAAATAATCAGTTAGTTTACTCTAATTCTGTTTTGTACGTGCCGTGAATTCACCAGAATGCAAATTAGGTAGCGTTTCATATGGGTATTGTTTATTTACTTTGAACAGGTTTTAAGTACGCAGAATTTCTCTGGTAATTAATTCAGAACTTTGTCACCTCCTTTTTAGCTCAATTTCTTGGTGCATATTTGACTAATATTGACTGATACTTATTAGCTTATTAGTATATTGATGACGAGAGCTAGCAACTGACAAGCTGAAAGTTGAGACACTGAATAGGACGTGTTATTCAGCTCAGATATTTGATTCCAATTTACTCTTCGCAAGCAGATGTGGTTACGTTTTCAGCTTTCATTTTTGCGAATCCTTTAAGTCGTAGAAAACGTGTGTACAGACATTAGGATTTTTGAAACAAGAAGACACGAGAAAGAAGCAATGCTCTCGCCGCGACTCGTACCTCGGACCTCTGGAATACGCGCTGAGTGTGCTGGCCATTCCACCACGAAGGCATGCTAAAAAGGCGGAAGAAATACTTTATACATGCTGTAAGTTAAACATAAACTTTAACGGGTACTTTCCTTGAGTTTAACAAAATATGCCAACTTATGACCTGTGAGGAATATACATAAAGCGAAGAAGATTGGAGTTGGATAACGGGTATGACAGGTATGTCGTCAGGTATTTGGGTGTAACGATTCCATACGATACTTCATATAAATTCATAAGTTTGGAACGTTAAACGAGACTTTTATTTCCATTTTTATTTTTGACAGATCCTTTTCATGTCAGTATTTTATATATCAGATCGCCATACCGCGCTGAAGAAAATTATGCTTACGAACCATGTAGCTAACCTGGACCTCGAGAGGATACACAGAGTTCTCACAGAGAGAGAGAGACCTTCTTGGGCTTCTACCAAGAGACTATACAAAGTAGAACTTACTGCATCTTCAGCACAGGGCAGCCGCGAGGGAGAAAGGTAAATTTTCCAACAGTTAGAATGGTAAATTTATATCATGGGCAAGAAATCCGAAGAAGAATTTCAGAAAGATAAATTGGTTACAGTTATAAAAGATGGTCAAATTGGAATTATATTTTTAAAGTGCATGTCGCACGTTACATCCATAATCTTAACTTTATTGGCAATATAATGAGTCGCAATAAAGATAATGATCTTTTGAAACGAATCGTGAAATCAAGTCTAAACTTGTAAAAATATTACGAATACTACCACGAAATTATTCTAATCATTCTGCTATACGAGATTCTAGCTGCTTTTTAACTGCTCTATAAAGATTAAAATTACATCCAGATTTGAATACGCTTAACGAGAAACGAAATATTAATTTCGAAAATAAAGAATTCTTTTTAAACAATGATTGAAATTAGTAATAAAAGATGTGCGAAGCATAATTAGGCCAAAACTCGAACTTGACTTGTAACTGAAAGAATAAAACATAAAAGGTGACTGAAATCCAATAGAATATTAGGAACTATTTTTAAAATTTGTTTTTTTAATTTTTACTTGATGGAACTGTAAGTGGCTTTTGGAAGTATCGTATTTTACTACATTCTGTAGTATTAAGGCATTTATTGTATTTTATATTCAGTTTATATTTCGTTATTTTATGAAGTGTGTAGAAGAGTGTGAAGTATCTCTAGAATTTATTATTAGATGTAATGGAGTTATTTTATTTTGTGCGTAGTATATTAAAATAATTTAACTGCTTCGTCTTTAGGAATCGCATTAGGGTCTCGTTCATCTTTCGAGATATTGTAAATGACACTTTTAGTTAGCAATTGCGACAGCTGTTACTATTTTTACTGACTCATTGAGTTCTGATGCAAATAAAAACAGAAGCTGTTAGCAATCTATAAAGCCTAATGTCTTTTACTTGTCTCCTCTATTAGAAATGTGTGTTACAAAGCCAGTTGTTGGAAAATCATTTTGTTTGAACTTTTTATCAACATTTGCAAAACGATTTACTTTATACCATTAATGTCATAATTTATTTTATTTCTTATATTCATGACAAAAAGTCTTAATAATTTAATAATTAAAATCTTCTCTAGAATAAACAAGGTACGATATACAATAATCTTGTAATTAATATTATGTTCATAAATAAGCTTCGTACATGATAGGACTTTTATTTGAAAAGCGCAGAAAAAAGAATAATTTTTAAGCTTTCTCTTCATTAAAAATACTCAATAAGCGACTTTTAAAATTGTTACCACATGTTGAAAATAACGTTAGGAACATCATTTTTAGTTTAAATAATGCTATAAATGTTTCTTACCAGTTACCACTTGTGGATGTCATAAATTAAACTATTTCGACTAAGATCGAGTAGATACATAATTAAATTGAAATTTCGTCAAAAAAATCTATTCTTATCAGAATGGTTGGGAACAGGAGATTTGCACATTGGACAGCCATTCGTCCATATATGTCACAGGTGTGAGGCAGTAAATGATAATAGACTGTTAAAACAAAATTAAATCGAAGGACACTGGCGATCGTCAAGGACGTTAGTCACTGATGATGTGAAAGTTAGCAATTCCGGGTATGGGACAGTTCAATACTTCTGGCACCGTTAATAATTTCCAAGGTGCGGGAAACGATAAGGTCATGGCAGTGTAATGTAGCAATCTGAAAATTTTTTAAATACCCTACATTAAGGACGTTTTTAACGTCAGAAAATACAAAACTGGTGTAATTCTATTCTTTGTTTGAGACCAATTAAATATGAGCATGAAGAACCTACCTAGATTTCGAGTGCAAAAATAAAGCATTGTAATAATCAGAAATATTCTTACTATTGTCAAAATGCTTGCGAATAAAAGTTCTTAAAGAGTGAAATGAGCAACAAGAAGTAAGAATTTTTAGCTAATGCTCTTAACGCTTTAGTCTAAAATGTTAATTATAAATAGATAGTTTGGATGCCAACAAACATGTTTTTTTATTTATATTTCAAATTGTATCTATATTACTCAAAACGCTGAGCAGTTTAAAAGCCACAAACACAATTTAATATTTTAAACCTCTATTTTTACTTTTGAACAGTGTATCTAACTTCCGTATTTTAAAATAATCTTTAATTTACTGTTTGTTCACTTATATATTTTTAAGAGAATTTACAACATTATTTTAATCAATAATAGAAGTTTACAATTCTATATATTGCACAGCACTGAATCATTTGTAATGATTCATTTGTTTTTAATAATGTAGCTAATTAATTTAATTTTAAATACCATCTACGAATGAGTTGTTTCTTCATGGAAGAAGTTGTCTTTAAGCTGTGTTGTTAGGTAGTTATTCTTTCGGAAATGAATTCATTTTCAGAAGTTGTCATTTTAGGGATGTAATCAGGATTAGAGGGTTCATTGTGTAAATGATCATTTTATGAATATCTGCGCCATTATTGTAATTAATGAAAGATATTTCTAACATCGTACGTCTAATAATGATTTCTAAACCCTGCCACTTTAATAACCCTAAATAGTCTTTCATTTTACATTCCAGCCATACACGTCAACAGAGCATGGGACAATTTCTTGCATTCGCCAGTTCCAGTTTTCCGCAGTTTTAAATTATGTTGCAGTCTATTTGTTTGTTCTGTCTCAATTTTCAGTTTCAATCCATCAACACCCTTCCGTAGAACGAGTGATTCAACGAGCAGATAAACAAACGATGAGCGAAAATTGGCGCTGAGGAATCATACAAGCAGCTCGCTCCTCGCTAAATTTAGGTACTTCTGCGTTTGTGCCCTTCTAGTTTGTTCTCCATGGAAAGAAGTTGGAGTCTTACTCACTCATTCCCCTGCCTCTTCGCATATTTTACTTGATATATATCTAAGGCCCCTTAGCAAATCTGGGATAGATTGCACCAGTTGCTGAAGAATTACAATCCTAGCTTTAGATGTTAAAAACGTCCTTAATTTACATTATGTTACGTTACACTACCGTGTATTTTTTGTTTACGCATCTTGTGAAATGTTGTAGCTTCCTAAAATATTACGCAGTCCCACAATGGAAACATTAAATTTGTAAGTCACCGATGATAAACAGCTCCGATTAGGACCAATGCCCTTCTTTTAATTTAGTAATAATCTATCTAAATTTACAGCGCCCTCCCTACCAGTGCCATCAGCCATAGATCATTGATAATCAAGGGCCTTAATGCTCACTTAAGTTTTAAATCTACTTGAGTGATAAACTTTTAACACCTTATAATTTGCAATGTGTCCAACTAATAATTTTTATGAATATTTTCAGCAATCTTGTAACTAATAAAGGACATTTCTAATACCATATATGATGTTTTTAATGCAGAATCACTTGGCTTTGTTAGTTTAACAGAATATGGCAAAGCTAATAACGGCTACCTGCCTAAGGGGAGGGATGACAGAACTTTAATTAACAGAACTTTCTTCAGGAAACTAGCTCGTATTGACGTTTCACATAGGAAAAACTAATCATGCAGCCAGCCTATTCTCCTAGAACAGCTGCCGAATTCTCAGTATTCAGCGGGCTTAACCGGTCTACCACCGCTGGAGATGGAATTTGTGATAAATTTGATAGTTTATCTACGTTAAACTACGCTTAACCCAAAACATGTAAGCTGATTGTAAGATTTTTGTGGTATATCTTGTCATTTTTTAAAGAAATTTGTAAGCAACCTCAAAGCTTTACTGTTGCTCAAGGTTTATTTAGAGTATCAGAAAACTGAGTGACTGTCTAAATTTGAATTTTCTCTAATTTAACAGAAAAGTTTTGTTTACAAATTCAAGTTTTTTTTTTTATTTTTTTTTTTTTTTTGAGAAAGAAAAGACTTGAAATCCAAAAACCTCAGATTTTATAAATAATACCTCAAAGAAGAATTTACCACCATTTTTTTAATTTAAAAATATGTTTAAAAAGTTTAAAATGAAATTAGTATATAAAAAGTTTAAAATGTAAGTATTAATACAAGCATTAACATTATTTATCTTCAGTAATAAAAATATCTATTCTTAAAAAACTCATAAAACTGCACTTGTATGGCTAATAATATCAATCTTTCCTCCAAAAGAATTTCATTTTTAAAAACTCCGCG
>KK113901.1:388007-427959 GCA_000611955.2 Stegodyphus mimosarum
TACACACTCTACCTTTAATTTACAGGTGTCCCTTAACTCTCCATTTATATCTGGTTATTTCTTGTCTCCATTCTAAAAATAGTAACTGCTCATAATAAATTCTCTAAGCTTCGTCATTTCAAAATTAATCTCATTCGTATGATACTTACATAACACTAATGACGCAGGCATTTATATAACGTTTCAAGTAATAATGATTTAAAATTTGAGAACCAAAACTTAAATTAGAAATTGGCGAGAAATGTGAACTGAAACTAAATCATTCTGCAAAACACTTTTGTCTTGGTTATGTAGCATTCTCTCTCTCACTTCTCTACTGTGCTTGATATTTCCTTCTTTTTCGTCTGCCTTCAAGTAGCTTTTTAAACTTGATAAGGTACCGAATATAGTTCTTAAGGAACAGGCGCTCTTTCTGCCTCATTGGTTGTGTTAAGAACAAAGAAATGTTTAAACGGCCTTGATGACAGAAACTACTTCTATGTAAGTAAATATCTTAGTTAATACATATATATACTATATGTAATGAAACAAACTTAGCTGTAGTGTTGTTGAATGAGTTGATGGCGTAGATGTAGAAATATTGTGTTTCATAATGAAGAGCAAACTTAGCAACAGAGGCAGATTAGATATCCATCTTTATTTCATAAACATATTGCTACCACAAACAGCACTCTAATTTGTGCCTTTCGCGGTTCTGCATATTTTATAGCTCTGAGGTATAATGAGAGCAGCAAGCAGCAGTCTGCCTAGGCCGATGTGCAGAAAGCAAGTGACATGTGTTCAGGAAGAAGTTTTGATTTAGAATGAGTTAGTTTCGGTTTTCAGTACAGTTGATTGGATAATTAGTAATGATGTAAAATTATTATTGACTGTTTTAGTCCCATTTACTTCACCATCTATTGCAAACATTATATGGCATGTATTAGTCTCGAAATGAAGCAGTGGGAAAGAGGTTACTATTTTTAGAATACGGAGGGGTAATACCCAAATTAAAATTAAACATTAAGATGCTATTGTTGATTTAAATTATAATTTAGATTTACATATTTTTTATCTTTCTTGATAATGTAGCCTTGATAGCCTTGATAGGCATAAACCCTGACAACCAGTGGTCTTTAATTAACTAGTATAATTTGAAAAAAATTATATCCAAATAATTTTTATATGTACTTGTAGAATTAATTAGCAATAGATGTTTCTGGTGTCACACATATTTCCTTCCAATCACCAAATCGTTTAATTTTAAGTTTTTTTTTTTTTTTTTTAAATCTCCAAAACACTGATACGTTTATTTAAGTGTTTCTTTTTCTCTCCTTTGTTTAGTTTTTTCCTTGCGTTAGGCATGCAAGCCTCAAAACCATGTCTATTTACGTTTATTGCCAACTCGAATCTCAAAATATACCTCCGAAATGGCGTATCGGTTAAAATATCTTTGATCGGAATAAATGTGGAAGCACTTATTCGCAGCTGTTGCGTTCTAGAAACAGTGAAGCTTTTCTGTCTTCTGATAACATTACGTGCATGTATAGATTAAAATAATGCTGGCACAACTTTCTTGGTTTGTGACACAGAGTCTGCATTCATCCTGGAAACTTTCCACGAAATCAATGTCGAGTTTCCGTCAGCGTCGTCACTCCTAACGACGTTTCATTCAGCCTCGAATGCATCATCCTTCTACAGGAGGTAGTGTAAAATAAATTTAAACTTTTTTGCTCTGCCCTCTTAATAAAATTACGTGATATCTTATTGGAGAATCTCTCTTCCCTCAGAAACTACGCAATCGAGAAGCATCTGCAATAGCTCTGTCATGGTTTTTTTAAACAAGTTACCACGTTATTTACAATTTTTTATAATCAGCATTCTTTAGTTCCCAAGAAATTTGTCATATACCGCCTTAGGTGTGTTTTCTATGCTTCCTTGTCAGCTTTATTCTTTATCGTTTGAGAAACTGAAAGTTGCATCATATCTCCTATCCATTGGCTAATAAAACCTCTCTATCAGATAATTATTTAAAATTTCATTATGAATTATATCTTGTTATGGGCAAAATAATTATATTAATAACAACTTCTAATAAAAAAAAACTTTTTTAGGTTTTATATATACACTTTATTAAATGGCCTTTTCCGTTTTTTCTTTTTTCCTTTTTACTTTAAGCAGTACTAATACTTTCCCGCTTTGTTTTTTATTTAGTGCAGTTTTATTAAAATGAGGTGACGTGAAATAAAATAATCCTGAAATAAAATAAAAATTTAGTTATCACGATATTCTAGAGCAATGAACTCAAACTGGCGACTTCGAAGTAATTTTTCGTGGTCCGAGAATTCATTTTCAGCAAAATGATTAGGGTTATTTTGACAAGAATTTCACAAAAGGATTATTAATTTAATGATTTGTATTTCAGTTTTGCATTATTCATTATCTGAGACATAAAAGGAACTAACAGGTTAGAAGATCTACAAATGAAGCTAATTAACTTGATAACAATGAAGCTAATTGCGCTGTGATATTAGTCTTATTTAAAAATATGAAATAAAATTTTATTTATTAGCCCAGAAGGTCAATTTACCCAGAAGGGCTATTAATTTCGTTTTGGCATTTTGCGTCCACTGTAAAATGAGGTTTCGCTTTTCAAATTGTTGAAACCAAATATTAGAGCCCTGCATTATATTTAACAAAATTAAATAATGAAGAATCTGCATGAATGTATGTAGGTTTCTCGCATTGTGAAAAAACAACGGTACTTAAAGACGTAAATTTTGAATAACGTAGTCCTCCACTCGTATATGGGCATCTGGAAGCCCAAATTTGGAATATGGAATTTGTTGTATTATCTATTTTATATTTCTCAAACCTTAAACGAATTTTTGATTACCAAACTCAACGATTTCAATGCGAGCAAAGGCAACACTGTACGGGAAACAAAACAATTTTATCTCCAGCGCGCGAGACAGTGTATCGAAAATTACAACGATATGCTCTTTTTAAATATTTTGTAATATTGCTGTTGAATTAAATTTTATGGTTTAAGTGCGAGAACATGATATTTAATGAATAAAGATAACACACAAAACGTTAAAAAAACGCTCGTTTGGAGGTAATATAAAACCTGAAAGCTTTCATATTTTTTTCATTTATTTATTGGTCTGTTTGTTTATTATTATTATTTTGCACTTATCAAAAGACCTTCAATTAAGAATTTTTGCAATGAGAATTTTCCCTTTGTTTGAAAGTACATTTTTTTTGTGTGTATGTGTGTGTAAGAATTTTTAAATTTGTCATCGCATGAAAATTAATAAGTCTTTGAAAAAAAAAGAATTACACTGACCGATTATATACAATTCGCCATAAAGATAGTTTCTAGAAATTTTTCTGCAACCTTTTAAACTTTCTCAAAATCGAAACGTTAATCAGTGTCGTAACTGTGTATAGTAATACGAAATAAAATAGTTTATAATTTTTTTCATAGAAATATGTGTATTTTTTCTGATGTGTTAAAGGAAAATGTAATAAATAAAAGAAAGCGAATAGTCTCAAGTTTTGACGCAAATTAAAAGTTTCGTAATTTGTTTAATTTTAGTTTAAGTAAGTTAGTTAATGGTTTATTGAACATATTAGAATACTTTGACGTAAATGCTAATCTGAAGCTTTAATATTTAACTGGCAATACGTTTAAATTACAAAATGTAACCATTAGAAATATCTTGCAGATACCAAGTTTTAGATTTCAGATAGAAGATAAATATAAACTGAATAGGTTTTCTCTGTGTTAGTATTATTACTGTTATATATGGTCTGATAAATGTTTTATAAATAAATTTAATTTTGCTTTAAATGTTTGTTAATTTATTTTTTCATTTTGGTTAAAAACAATTCGACCTAAAAGCTGCTTTTAGATCGTGTATTCGATCTGAATGCAATTTAAGTTTGAGACCACTGTTCTAGATCATATGTAACTAAAAATATGATCTTTGGACTGGCTGTTAAAAATTATTCGTTTTAAATTCAATTTGGTAAAGTGGAAGTTAGGTAAATCGAATTCAATCATTTTTATATTTGTTTCTTGTATGCTGTCATTTCTTTGCTTGTTAAAACTATCTTAATGCATTAATGCTTTTTCTAGAAGTTTCATGCATTTATGTTTTAACTCAATCACAGCAATAAAGAACCTAACTGTAGTTAAAAAGCATTTTTTTACTCTTTAGTACATTTAAGTGAAAACCCAACAGCTCAAGAAGCATTTTTTTACAATTTTGTTTTCTAACATTTTGTTCATTAAAAAAGGAAAAAATAACATAAAAATGAAATTCGCTGCCTCTGAAAACAAAACCATTTTAATCAGTGTAGTTATCTGTTATCTGTAGAAACTTCTTGATTATTCTTAACAGCAGCAATTTTGTTTCATTAGCTTTGATCAGTTTTGAAAAACATATAATCAAAAATTGGTAAATAGCGTTGAAGATACAGAACAAATTTCATTTTGGAAACTATTTTCTTATTCTTCTGAACGGTTCCAAAATCGGAATTCTATGACGATTATTTCCGATCATCAAGCAGTAGCATGTGTTAAAATTCGTAAAAATTTGTTGCATATAATGAAAGGATTACAGACGAAAACATCGTGGACGAAAAGGTCGCTGAGAAAACAAAATAAGGCGAAAACGTCGTCGTACAAAGCAAGGAGTTCGCAGAAAACATCGCAGTTCTAAAGCATCATGGTACAAAATATCATCGTAAATAAAAAAAACGTAAAAATTCAAAAACGTCGCAGTTTACAATCATCGTCGTCGAAAATTTCGTGGTAAAAAATACAGCGTCTACAAATCATCGCATGAGCTTTGAAAGTTGCAAATGCATAACTGTTTCGCTTAACTGTTTGTGAGCGTAAAAAGGAATGAGCATATTTTTTTACTTTTATATTTCTGAATTGATTAATAAATTTTTTCTGAAAAATTCAGAAAGAAACTTAAGCGGTCAGAAACTGAAAATGAGTAGAAAATTAATGCTTCTTATAGCAGTTAACATAATTTTATAATATGATCATTAATTAAACAATTTTAATAGAGGTAACCACTTGCAGTTACTCATGTTTCTTTCTCTAAGTTTTGTAGACTATTTTTTCATAAAAAATCACCAATAAAAAGAATAATTAATTAATGACCTTCGTTAGTTAACCATAAAAGTTTAAAATTCTACTAACTGCTGTGCCTAGAATTATTTTTCGACTCATTTTCAGGCTTTGAATGTCTAATTTCCTTCTTATTTTTTCAGCAAAAATTTATTAGTTAAATCAAAAATAAAAGTTGCTTTGTTTTTTACCACGATATTTTCGACGAAGGTGTTTTTAAACTGCGAATTTTTCAACCACTGTATTTTCGATGATGTTGTTTTATACCACGATGTCTTAGAACTGTAATGTTTTCTCCTTGCTTTCTTTTCTCCCACGATGTTTTGAACGACGACGTTTTCGTATTGCGTTTCTTTCTCCACGATGTTTTCATCCGCGATTAATAGCTGCGATGTGTTCGGCGGGCGCCTAATGAGAGGCGGATATTGTATATATTCCAGATTACTGCAATTGTAGCCCATAACTTTTCTTTCTTCAGCTTAATGTTTTCTTATTTTAAATTTGTATGTAAGAGTTAAGAAAATAATGTAAATTAAGAAAATAAATCACTACTCACCAGGATATTATCTCCGAAATTAATTAAATTAATTTAGAATTTTATAAGATCTTACTATTGTGAATAAAAACGAACTTAATTAGAGAAATAAAATTTTGCGACAATAAGACTTGAGCTAAAATATATAGAAGTAATTTTGGTAACGATCCTGGTGAGTTATAATAAATATTCTTAATTTACACTTTTTGCCTAATGTAATCAGCTTTAACGCTTGATTTTTGTTTTGGAAGACCTAATTAAATTTAATTGCAAATTTATATCGTTTTACTATATATGTATGTGATAGAAGCTTAGAGTAAGCTGCAACGGATTGACGATGGTTCTCTGCATTGTAACTTGAAGAGACTTTGCTACATAATTAGAAAGGTGACACTCGAAGGAGAGACTCGTAGACAGACGTATCCGAAGTGAACATAATCTTAATTGCTAGACATGAACTAATTATCTGTACCAGCCATTCTCAACAGGTAGTACGAGTACCACTGGTGGTTCGTAAGAGAAAAATAGGTGGTACGCAAAGAAACAAAGTATTTTTAACTATTAAATTCAAAAATTAAACACCCCGACATTCCGTTTAAGTTTTGTCTCTAACACTTGTGAATTTATGCTATCTGAGCTGTGTTCAAGGTCAATAGCCACTCATATACTTTAGGAAAATAATCCCTTTTTATTTTCACAAATATTCTTTTAGCCATAGACATAACAAAATTTTGTCATAAATAATGTTTTAAAAGGAGTAATAGAAATGGATGTTGCATTTAAGAGGAAATAAAAATAAGTTCCTATAAAAAGATAATAGTATCTTATTAATTCTTAATAGCATCTCATTAATTCTTTTACAGTTGATCCATTTATTAGCATGTCTACACTTTATGTTGCCACAATTTCCGGGCTCACAATGCTCTGTTTTCAATTAGAATCATTTTTTACGTTGATTTGCTCTCTCAAACAGCAGGTGTTTTGTTTTCCTGTTGCTTTGTATTCCCTACGTTTCTAAAGAATTTAAAAGAATGTCGGCGTTTGTTTTTGAAGAACACGTAATATACTGTGCATTTAAAGGTTTGTATGCCTGCTACAAAAATGGCTAGGATCGACTAAGCGGAAAAGTGATAATTCGCAGGTGATGTATCCAGGACAATCTACTAGTACGATTGAAAAGAAAAGAAAAATTATTCATGGAAAATATAACAAGAGTTTTTTCTAATTTGGGTTTACTTGGAATGAAGATGAACTGGACTCTCAATCTCAATGTATTGTTTGCGGTAACCATTAGCCAATAAAAGTATGAAACCATCATTTCTTAAAAGACAATCTGAATCTAAGCATGTCAATTTAAAGGATAAATCTGGAGAATATTTTAAGAGGAAATTATCGGAGTTCAAAAACAATAAACAAGTAATGAAAGGTTTTGTTACTTCAAGTGAAAATGCTTTGGAAACTAGCTACCTAGTAAGCCAAAGAATTGTCAAGGCATGGTAGTCTCATGCTATTGGAGAAAACCTTATATTAGCAGTAACTAAAGACATCATTTTAACATTATTTAACGAAAAAAAAGCGGCTAAAGAAATTAATAATGTTTCGTTATCAAATGATGCAGGAATTCAACGAATCCATGAAATGGCAAATTCCATAAAAAAGAGACACTTATTTGGAAAATAAAACACACTGAGTATTTCGCATTGCATTTGGATGAAAGTATTGATATAACGAACTTTGTTGAATTATTAGTTTACATATGTTTCGAACAAAATCAACGAATTGCCAAAGATTATTTATTTTGGGAATCTGTTCGTGGTAGAGTAATTGCAAATTAAATTTTCGTAGTATCTGACAATTTTATGCCTGAGAATGCCTTAGAATAAGTGCATTTCCATATGCAGTGACGAATCTCTACCTTTACAAGGAAAATATTCCGGTGTTATTTCTCAAATAAAAAAAATCCCACCTGAAACTAAATTTACTCACTGCTGCATTTATTTATCTTGAAGCTTTAGTAGGCAAAACAATTCCCGAAAACCTGAAAATCGTTTTGAATCCAGCTGCGAAAATTGTTAATTTTATTGAAAGCCGAGTTTTAAATTCAAGAATATTTACGATATTTTGCCAAGAGATGGACGGTGAACATTTAACGCTTTTGTTACATTCCAAACTGAATCGATTAACTAGAGGCAAAGTTTTAAATCGTCTTTTTGAACTTTGATCAGAAATACAAATTTCTCTCTGTGATCCAAAATTGGAATTGTGAAAATGTTTATTTAGTGCATTATGGTTGACATGTTTAGCATATTTAGCTGATATCTTTGGGAATTTAAATGAATTAAATTTAGGCTTACAAGGAGAAAGTTTTAATTTGTTTACCATTGGAGATAAAATAAATGAAATGATAAAAAATCTCGAGCTAATAATAAAAAAATTTAATAACAGTATTTTTTTAAACTTTTTACCACTTTTAGAAAGTTTTCTTTCAGAAAATAATTTGAAAATAAAAAATAAAAAAAGAAGTAGTATCCGACATTAAAAATCATTGTTTTTCATTGATAAATAATTTCAGCGTGTATTTTCCTTAGGTATCAAAAAGAAAATTCGATTAGAAATCCATTTTGTTCAGATATATCTGAAATTTTATCTCGCGAAGAAAAAGAACAACTTACAGGAATTTCGTCTGCTCGAACTCGTAACTGAAGATTTCAAAAATAACATAGTTGTTAACTTTCGGCTGAACCGAAAAAAAAAGAAGAAGAATTTAAAGGCATTTCAAATAAAGCTATTAAATTTTACTGCTTTTTTGCACAACCTGTTTGTGTGAACAAGGGTTTTCTTCCATGTTATATTTGAAAATAAATACAGAGCAAAATTAAAAGTGGATCCTAAATTTCGGTTAAAACTAAGTGAAACAAGACTAGACATAACGAAATTGATCTCTCTTAAACGGGCCCAATTTTGTACTAAATTTTAGAATTAAAGTATTATAACTTAAATTTTTATAATATAAATGGTAACCAATTTTTTATCTAATATTTGTTTATGTGTACATATTTAATGCAAATAACCCATAGGTTGCGCAAATGGCAAAATGTATTTTTTTAATACTTCTATTGAGAAATTGAAAAATAATTGTTGTAAAATGTATTGGTGGTTCAAAGGGTTTTCAGTTTTTGTTTAAATGGTACGCGTTAGTCAAAAGGTTGAGAACCGTTGATCTAGACCATATTTCTCATTACACATGATCATGAGCGCAATAAGCACACCACAATTTTATACAGAGTATCACATTTTAAATAACGGCATAGTAGCAACAAGACGATGCACAGCAAAATGAAACAGCCTCTAGGCGGCAACAGAGCTGCAAGCTAACTGCCCATTTGTCCAGTATGGTAGTTTGTTAAGATAAAGGTTTTGGTTTAAGTTAGAAAGGTTTCAGTTCTCAGAGTTACGTCATCAGCGTTGCCCAAGCCGTGCAAGATGGATTGATCTAGAAATGACGCAATCCAGAAGTTATTACGATTTTTAGAGAAGGGGAATTAAAGGGATAGTTTAAATTATAATTTAGATTTATGTACTTTTTATCTTACATGTATATGAATATAAGCTATGCGATGAAGAGAAATTACAAATTTAAAATAAAATTACATCGGATGTTTTAAGTTGCAGCAAAGTAACAAGCTTGTTAGATGAACATGCATTGAAAGTATTAAAAGAGTATATTTCTGTCAAATAAAAAAATGTAACATTACAGTTAAATTGTGAAAACACAGATAAAAAATAAACAATAGAAAAACAATAAAAAAAATCTGAAAACTTTCAGACTTTACATTACTCCCAAAGGGGCTTTTTTTGTCGTTTTCTGTGTTACTTTTATTTATTAGATATCATGTTCTTCACACTTAATCCATAAAATTCAATTCAACAGCAATATCGCAAAATAATTTTAAAATGAGCATATCTTTAGAATTTGTGATACACAGTCTCTCACGCTGAGGATAATTTTTTCTCCGTACAGTGTTGCCATTTCTCTCTTTGAAAGCGTTGAGTTTGTTAATCAAATATTCTTTAATGTCTGACAAAATATGAAATAGATAACAAGACAAATTGCAAATTAGGGCTTCCAGATGCCCATATTCGGGTGAAGACGCACGTGATTCGAAATTGGATGGCTCTACGTACCGTTGTTTTATCGCAATGCAAGAAAAATACATAAATTGATGCAGATTCTTCATTATTTAATTTCTTTAAATATAATACAGGGGTGTATTATTTGGTGGAACAGTTTGAAAAGTGAATCAACGCAAAATGCCAAAAAGAAATTAATAGCCCTTCTGAGCTAACGCCCTTTGGTCTGATAATCAGACAAAATTTTAAAAAAACTAAAGTTACGTAAAAAGTAAATACAAAAGCCGCCAAAATCACGCATCAGTAGACCGCAAATACATAAATAAAACCACAAATCCAGGGAGACAATCGAAACACCAACAATAGTAGAAGTTAACAAAAATTATAATAATTAACATAAGAATGATGATAAGTGAGCATAAAAATGTTAATAAAAGAATATAGCAGCGCATAACATGTAGCGCAATTGTTAGTCATCAAAATAATACCCGAAAAAACATTACTATAGTTAAAAAACGGTATGGAAGATGAATTGTATACATTGCTGTGGGTGCGCATGGACAGTCTCCTTAACTAGGCTTTCAGATTGTATTTCATATAAATTTTTGAATTAAGTAATTTATTTAACAGCAATAAAGCGATATGTACTGTTGTAAAAGTCAATTTAAAAATTTTTACTATAACGAACAGAACTCAAAGTACACTCAACCTTAAAAGGTCTGAAGCATTGAATATGGAATTAATTTTTAAATTCTATGAATGCCTATAGAAAAACATCGTCAGTTTATTAATTTATAAGTCAAACAACAAAAATCAGCGTTATATTTGTAAATTTTCACATGACTAGTTTCGATGGTTTTACAGAACCATCATCCTCCGCTGCCAAAGCGCAAATGCCCAAGATAAGATATAGTAATAAGGTAAGATAAGAATGGCTGTACAGGAGTTAAGCAACGGCGCCATCTATTGATGAAACAAGAAAACTAAAACATAATTTCCTTAAAGCTGAAAGTAAAGATTTATTGGAATTAGGGTCGTAACTTGAATAGAGATTTTTTTAATGTGAAACGCCTCTAGAAAATCTATTCACCAATGGAAGATGTTTTTTGAATAATTTTGGCTGCAGAAAAAGTGTTATTTTCGGGCCAACAATGCTGGGCAGCAGAGGATTTCTGTGTTTCCTTTTTCCTAATATATTCCTCATATTCCTTAATGCGAAATTTTAAGGCTCTCTTAGTTTTACCAATGTAAATTAAACTACACTGGCAAGGAATCCTGCAAATACCCCAGGAATTCATATCCGGAATAGAGTCCTTAACTCGGAATTTTATTGATAGGAGAATAAACGACCCGAAAGTTAAATTCCTTTAAAACACGTTTTATAGTTTTATAGTTAATTGATGGAAAGAAAGGAATGACAACAGATTTCTTATAATCTCCTAAAACAAGAGTGCGCCTTTGGATGTAATGAGATGAGAATTTTTTAAATGCTGGTTAATAATGTTGGGGGAAAAGCCCCTTTCAATAGCTACTGCTTTTAAATAATTTAGTTCTTGATCAAGAGCCAATCTGGAGGAGCAAATTTGAAGGGCACAGAAAACAGAGAAAATGAGGCTAACATTTGCTTAGTCGGATTATATGATTTGAAGTGTTGTGGAAGGGAAATCGATGAAGGCTTACGGTAAACCGTAGTACTGAAGTTGGATGTGTTATTTGTTGTTTGACGTCTAAATTATATTTGTTCGGCGTGTTATTTTATCTTAATCATCAGTGTATCTTACAGTGAAAGTAAAACGCAGTTAGCTTTTAGTAATACAGGAGTAACTTTATTGCGAAATGAAGTTCGGGAAAATTTTTTCATTTTTTTTAAAGAATTCTTTAAGGTTTCACGAATATCAGACTTATTTTATTTCCAGATTATCAAATTTTAATTTTTTTCCGAGAATATTAGATCCCTAAGTTTCGGATTTTCTTTTTTCACTTTTAAATCTCTGTTATAATTGTTAGGTTATTTTTATTTTTAAATTATACTTATATAACTTTCCGTTAGAATTTGCGCAAAATAATCTTATTCTAAACCAAAAAACTGAACTTAATCACCCGGAGTTTCGATGAACTTCCGGAATACCAGGAAAACGTAATTGCATACCAAATTTACGTAAAGTTTCCTCTCGATGCCGGCAAACAGTTTTGATGCTGAACAATTAAAAAAAAATCTCGCTCTTTAATGAAAAAATTCGTATAAAGCAATATAAAGCACAAAAACACTCTCCATCTTGATCTTAAATAACAATGTTGAATGCGTTTCCAGAATTTTAATGATTTGTGAATTCAAATTTAAATTTAAAGTACATATTTTTTATTTAGTTACATACTGATTATATATCTATGTTGCTTATGTTATGGCTTTTGTTCTGGTATTCATCCGGCCCTCGAAAAATTCTATTCAGCGAAAGTCGTGAATTTCATTTCCATTCGTCTATTCAGGAAGATGACAAGCTTTTAAGTGCACAAATTCCCTCCCCCCCCCTATTTTTCGTATTTGTATGTATCAGAAAGAAGTGAAAACTTGATACCTCTGCGCTCTTGCTTGCATGCGTTACTGGTCTTATATTTCTAAATTGAAGAAGATAATGTTTAAAAATTTCCAACTCTCCTATTAACGTTAGATGCAAAAACTGAAACTGAACAATCGTGTGTCGCATTAAAAATAGCTCAATATGCGAGAGAAATGTTTCTGGATTACGATGCTGGATACTTCAGAAACTCCGCTTGTAGTTAATTTCTCGAGTGTGTAAGGAGTTAAAAGATTTTTTCTACTGCGTCCCTGCGCTGTAAATGCGTTTAGAACCAGATGGCAGTTGCAAGATCCACAGTGTGACAGGATCATGGTCGATTTTTCCATATTTCCTTGCTCAGAAAAATGCCTGTTGATATCTACAAGCACTGTTTTGTTGAATAAATGTATCATCTCTAGTTTAATACATAAAATTACTATCATAAATATTATAATTTCGAAGACATGTTATTTTTTAAATTTGTGAAGGAATCAGGAATATTTATCTTATGTGCTGCTGTGGTATAGTGATTAGTATACCCAGCTAATAAATGTATGATCATTTTTTCATATAATTAATAACCTACATTCTAATTTCACAAGTGTAGTATAATTTTGCTATCACAATTTTATCCAATCCAAAAGTTTATGCAAGTCTTAAGCACCCAAAACTAAAGTTAAATACTTTGGTTTCTGAACTACATTTTACTCTGTTGATTGGATGGTTTAATTTTAGACAAGGACTCTTTCCGTGGAAGACGAATTGCGAGAGCACTTTTACACCTCTTCCTCTATTACTAATCTCTTAAGGGGACTTTTGGCTCAATAAGTTTTTAAATGCTTTTATGACGTAAAGGCGCTGTTATAGTAAATATCCGTGCTTTACTAGAGATTGGTGGAAGTGCTTGTCATTGGTAGGAGGTTGTTCGCTCTCTAATATTTTGCAGTGAATCTGACGTCCTGGTTAAGGGTAATTTGAAGATAAACTGATAAGAAATGCCCAGTAGTGTTGACCAATCAGACTCAGATATAACAAGATATCGAGTTGTGTTGACCAATCAGAGTTTTAGGAATTGTTAGAAACAGCTAATAAGTTGGAATTTTTTTGTCGAAAGTAACCAAATATTTATATTGCGCTGTAAATTACTTTTTTAATTCAACTACAATGTATCTGGTATTATTAAACTTTCAGTTTTCGGTATTTAGTTGCTTTGTCAATTCTTTATTCATTTGTAGGAGATAGCTTACCTTGATATCTGCAAAGGCCATCTAGTACTTGCCGTTTGATTAAGTTCCCTAAATATGAGAATACTTAAATAAAAGTTACAAACTAGAAACCTCGGTTTCGTTTCCTTGCAAACGTATAATAATTTTAAAAATTTCATGACAAAATAAACTATATAATTTTGATATTCACTTTCCAAATATACTTTAATCAGTTTTAAAAGAGCTTTGCTTTCCCAAAGACATATTAAAAAATCTAATGTGTACAACGCATGACTTTATTGTACGGAGTATTAAATTATACGCCTTTTTTGCTGCATTTCATTTAAACTTATTTCCTCGAATTTCACTTCAGATATATTTGTCATTAAATTAATTCAGTTCTCACTTCGCGACAAGGTAAAAATACATGAAACCTCAAAATATCTTTATTAAAAATTGAAAGATATAGAAAAATGTAAAACATAAATACAGTTAAAACAAATTAAAGTACAATTTTTACAATTAAAATTAGAGTTTCTACGCAAAAACAAGCAATACGGCGAGGGGAAAGAAGATAGATTTTTCGGCGCCCAAAACTGAAAGTTTACTTTTGGTCTCACTCGGCAAAAAGACACTGAAGGCGTAGAAATTGACTTAATTTGTTGTGGGCGCTATGCTGAGTCAATATGAGGGATAATTTAATAACTTAAATGATAATTCCAAAATGGATTAAGCATGATTCAATTCGCAATAATAAAAGAAGACGCTATCTTTGCTGTTGCGAAGCTTAGTTTCTGTAGATTGGCAAGAAATCCACTATTCACCTAAGTTTGAAATGTAAACAAATATGACTACTATGGTAAAAAAAAATTAGGCTTAGCCGCACTTAAACGACTTTTAAATTGCTGATAATTCCACAACAATTGCATTCAGGTTAACTAAATGCTTAACCAGAAAAACTAAAAACCTTAACTAGAAGATAAGAACAACATAATTCAACCATTTTTAAAGCAAAAAATGCACAATTTACCAACATAAAGAATAAAAAAACTGAGCTCACGGAGCCAAGTAACAGAGTGAGTATATATATATATATATATATATATTTATATTTACATTTATATCAATATATATTTGCGGTGCAGCCGATTGCCTCCAAAAAGGGAGGTACACAACTACATCCTGTAGCAGTCCTATATACAAAATTTCAACGTTCTGAGACTACTCGTTTTTGACACATGCGAGATACATTCATACATACGTACGTACAGATGCCATGAAAAATTATCTTCTGAATCCATTTTAAATCAGTTTTATAATTCATTTGGGGGAAAAGAATCCATTATTCTGTCCTTACGTACAGATGTCACGCAAAAATATCGCTAAATTGCATTCGATAGCGGTCAAAATGGATATTTTCATTGAAATATGATACCCGGAATTTTTCGTGATTACAATACTTCCTTTACTTCGTAGAAGGAAGTAGAAAGGATGAGACGTAAAATATCTACCTGAAGTGACTTAAAAAATTTAAGAGGAGTTCGTGAGAAACTTACCGTATGACAAACATCTCAATCTTATTGCCGCATCTGGCAAGTGTCTCGTGCGCTTGGCTGAGGGTCATATCTTGCACGTTCACTCTCCCCACTTGAATCACTTCGTCCCCTTCCCTGAGGCCGGCTCTTTCTGCGATGCTGTCTTCTGCAATCTACAAGAAGAAGTACTTGCTATTAGTATGCACCACAAAAACGATTATCCAAATAGTTCCCTATTCACTTCCGCTAGTAGTTCCGTAAAGGGCTGGTTCTCATAAAATAAAAAAGGGGCGAAGGGTTCATTTCTGAAACCCCATTTATGAGAACATTATTATTACTGAACACATTTAAAAAAAATTCAATTTACAGTGTGAGAAATTCAGATCAAAATCCGAGAGAAGAATTTGCTATTAGAAATTTTAAATTCTTCAAACTAAATCGTTAGTGTTGAATAAAACAAAACTTCCATTGCAAAAAAAAAATCAGATGTCAACTTCCGGTATATAATCAAAAACATATAAAAAATTTATTACATTTTGGATATTTTTTAATGTAATATTTTAGGGTCATTAGGTCTTTTTACTGGATGAGAAAACGTGAAAAATTTTCGATGCTCTCGTCGGGACCTGAACTTCTAGCCTTCTGATTGCTAGCTGAAGCTTTCCGGTTACTTCACAAAGGCACGCAGTAAGGAGGGAGAAAAACCTTAAAATATGATCTTCGTATTTTTATTCCATTTCGGTCTACACCAAACAGTTTAATGTTACTGACGATGACAGGCCTGATTGTCTAAAAAGGTCTGATATTAAACATAAATACACATGCAGTGAATGGTGACCACCTTCTGTAACGATACTTCTGAATGCGACCAGTATTTCCGAGAATATAAAAAACACCGGTGCTAAACATCTTCTGTGAAATGGCTTCCTCCTTGTAAGACAAAATCATGTGGAAATCTTGGCAGTCGTTCCAGAAAAATTTCATTATTTCATTTAAATTCAGTTATTTAAAACAGCAGTGCCAAAAGTTAAAAGTAAGAATCTTCCTGGGCAGTTATTCCATTATAAATCAATCCCATTTGGAGATATTTGCGCTTATTTAATAAAAAAGTGTCTTAATTATTCAGTTCATTTCAATTGACGATGAATGGGGACAACTGGTCTTTACCAATGGTTAACAGGTATTGTCCTACATTCACCATTAACTAGATTTATTTCAATTTTAAATAATAATACCAAATTAATTACATTTTTCATATTACAATATATAACTGGAAAGTATGACTTTTGAAATATATTTATATGCAAGAGGAATAGAAAACTCAAAATAAAATACAACCGCATTAAAAATAAATGTCCACAGTTCAATCTGTTTATAATGTTCGATCAAACATTCTTAAAATCCATCATAAAACTCTCATAATACTTATATTAAGACTTTACATTTTATGCTCATAAAACAACATTACTATATACGTTATATGTTACTGTGTTATAAACCAAGCTATCAAACTTTAAAAAGAAGTAAATATGTTAGTAGCGTGTTCATACTTTTTAAGTGAGATGCCAAATATTATTTTCCAAAGTAAAAATTATAGTCATAATTTTACAAATTTTAAGCTTAAGATGTCTTTACTTAATGATGAATCTTTTGAAAGAAGTGACATCAGCGACAAGAAATTTAATGTGTAATTATTTCGTTAAGTAGCATTCCATTACACAGTGATCTGTATCCTCACAGACAAAATAATCACTATCAGTAAATAAATATCTATAGTAAAACACTGCGAAAATACCATGCACTGTTAAGCATCTTGGTCATTGTATAATGGAAATTTTGTGATACAATTCCCAAATAGTTAAGGTGTGTCTTCTCTGTTCGCAAAAATTCCACTCTTCCTGTCATTTTTAGCCCAAAGGAGCGTTAGCTCAGAAGGGCTATTAATTTCGTTTTGGCATTTTGCGTCGATTCACTGTAAATGCCCGTATCACTTTTCAAACTGTTGCCTCCAAATATTTTTGTCCTGTGTTATATTTAAAGAAATTAAATAATGAAGAATCTGCATAAATGTATATATGTTTCTCGCATTGTGATAAAACAACGGTACCTAAGAGCCATCAAATTTTGAATAACGTAATCCTCCTCCGAATATGGGCATCTGGAAGCCCAAATTTGGAATCTGGAATTTGTTTCATTGCCGATTTCACATTTTGTAACACTTTAACGAGTTTTTTATAAAGAAACTCAACAATTTCAAAGCTAACAATAGCAACACTGTAAGAGAAAGAAATCATTTTTGTCTCCAACGCGATACTGTATATCGTAAATTCGAAAGATATGCTCATTTTAAAATTATTTTGCGATATTGCTGTTGAATTGATTTTATGGTTTAAGTGCGAAGAACAGGATATTTAATAAATAAAGGTAACACACAAAACGTTAAAAAACGCCCCTTTCGGTGTAATATAAAATCTGAAAGGTTTCAGTTTTTTTTCCGGTTAAGATATGATAAAAGCCAATAAATGGAAGCATATTTTGCATTATACTTTTCAGTGGCCTCTCTTGCGAACTGATTGCAACTCATTACCACATGATCATGAAATTTTATTTAACAAATATTGACAAGAATTCTTTTGCTGCTTTGTAATATTGCTGAATCTTGTGAATTAATGGTAATGTCCGTGAATAATTTGATATTGCAAAAAATGCTGACGTACAATTAGTATAGGGATTAGAAAGAACAATATTATTGTTTACAATATATTCAGTTGCTTTAATAATAGCTAATGCTTCTCCTCGGAATATGCTATCTTCAGTATCAAGATATATTTCATATTGATATTTAACAGAATCACTCAGTAGAACAAATTCTTCTCTCAAACTGTCATTAATTTTAGAGCCATCAATGTAGATGCTACGCGTTCTGTTTCAATATGATCAATGCTCACGTTATATTTATTTATTATTTTCATTGATGAATGTGCATTTATGTATTCCATTATGTGCCAGATGAATGTTATCTAAAGCTGTGACGTATTCGTAATATAGTGGGTTAAATGCTTCTTCGGCATAACTTACTTGCCTTTAACTTGTAGTATAGTCATGAGAACTGCCACATGCTGTACTCGAATATGCTAGTAAATCTGCAAGCATAATAGCTGCATCATGTGAAATATATATGTATTTAAACCTCAGTTTGCCCTGAAAGTTTTTAATATTACCTGCAGTAACTTTTATTCCAGTTTTTTAGTTTTGTGTGGTAGGAACCCCAAATGAGGTTTTCATTCTATATTAAACCAAAATATTTTAATTGTTTAACCCATTTAATTCTAATATTAATATTAAATAAATTAAATAAATAATAAAATAAATAAATAAATAATATATTAAACCATATTAAATAAAATATTAAACCAAAATATTAAATAAAATATTAAACCAAAATATTTTAATTGTTTAACCCATTTAATTCTCTTTCCATTGACTTAATAGAGTGAGTTTAATTTTTTCCCAGGTTTACTGATGATACGAAAAGAAGATTTGTTTTCTGAGGTTGTTAATTTGGATTCAAGATAGAGTGAATCGAATAAGTTATTAATCACATTGCAATGATTTTAAAGTAGCTCTCTAGCGTTAATTATAACAATAAATATAGTACCATCCGCGTAAGCTCTCGGTAACATAATTTGACCATTTAGCTGACAAAACTCTGTTAAACGCCATATGCCATAATGCAGAACCAGCACAGAGCAGCCTTTTGTTTGCTTCCTTATTATTCCCGTTCCGGTTTAAATAGACACTTTTCTCTGCATCTGGATGGCAACGCGAAAATCAGTAGAAGCACATTCATTAAGCTCTAAGTGGCAACAGTCTGAACTTTGGCACTTGATTTCGATTTGTTCGATGTCGTTTGAATACTGCGGATGAGCTGTTAAATAGGTTCTAGATTAGATTCATTTGATTTGGCATTCTAGTCAATTCCCTTTTAAACTAGTCTGAATGCTGACAGAAATACTGCTGGACCAGAGATGTAGGAATTTAAATCAGGATTTAGATTAATTGCGGAACTTTGTTAGGTACGCCCCACTATTATTGTACATCGTACAGTTCCTATATTTTGATTGATAAATAATTTGCAATCTTCTAGGTATTTCATAATAACCTCAAGTGAATTTAAGGTGTAGCGTGTTTCTTTAAGCCCTTTTATTATGATTGGCAACAAAGCGTATCAAATGCACGTTTAATATCTAGACTTAAGATAGCTGGGTGGACTCCTTTTCTGTTCTCATCAATTACATCTTTCACATCTTAACAAGTGTATATACAGTCGTATATCCGGTGAAAAATCCATATTAACGACCATTTATAATCTCGTTCATTTATATTAATATGAAATTTGACTCTAGAAACGATAAGTTTTTCATATATTTTACCTAAAGCAGAAAGAAAGCAGAGAGGCCCGGTGGCTGAGAGGCTAGCGCTTCGTGCAGCAGCACCACAGGTCAGGGGCTCTATCCTCGGGCTAGGCAAGGTTGACTTAGCCTTTTATCCCTTGAGCGTATCAAAAAAAGGAGTACCAAGTTCGCTTGGGGACTAAACACGGAGGATCCTGCGACAAGCTGGTCACCTGCCCAGGGAAAGAATGACAAGCGCCCACGGTCTAGAGAGCAAGTATCAGGGCACTGCCGGGCATGGTTCTCTAAGGGGCCGTTCCCACTGGGAGCTAACGGAGACAACTGACGTAGCCGAACCATCTCCAAAACCAGTTTTTCCCCATAGGGCAGCAAGTTAAAAAATTTGAACTGCAGGCATAGTGGAACTAGTCGACTCATGGAAGTGACTGCGTTAACTCAGATAAAACTCAGTGTGAATGGCCCTTTAGGGCTGTTTGTGCCGTCGAGTTTAGTTCAGAAAGAAGGCAGATCAGCCGAAAAGAGGGTTATTATGTTTTGAAAAAACATAACGTGGTTCTATTTTGAAAATTCAGGAAAATATTTTACACTTTAAGAGTTATGGAAATATTTAAAGAAAATTCCGAATATGCCTTAATGCTAATAACTTAAATAATTCAATATATAACGACGTAATTGTGCGAAATTCCTCGTTGATCCCGCTTGTGCACAAGACTGTTGGAAGTGAAGTGGCGATAATTATTGCTTTATAGGACAGAAAATTCACATACTGGAAAGAATAGCAAATTCTTCGAGGAGACTAAAGATTTCATTTACATTTACGGAGCCGTACTAAGATTCTTCAGTACATAATATTTCTGACAAAATATTAAATATTTTCCGCCTAATTTTGGGATTAGTTACGAAGCACACGTTTCTGGAACTGGCGCTGGATGACCGGATATTGATTAAAACAAAAACCATTATTAAATTTATAGCTACACCGTTAAAATATTAA
Organism: Stegodyphus mimosarum; assembly: GCA_000611955.2. NCBI lineage: Eukaryota > Metazoa > Arthropoda > Arachnida > Araneae > Eresidae > Stegodyphus > Stegodyphus mimosarum. Next base: position 408,509 of record KK113901.1, read on the forward strand.
TTGCAGCTATATCTCTGAAGTTTGAATATAAATGTACACATGGGTTCCGTATTTGATTCATCAAAACATATAAATGCTTTGTGCCATGCAGAAAACTAGTAAAAGATTATATTTTTAATTACTGACACGTCTTGCAGATTTCTTTACTCCAGATGACGAAGGATGTCTACCTGTTTGCCCTCGAAATCAACTGAGTTCTTGACTATGCCAAACACAAGGTTGTTGCTTTCATAATTAATGACTTACGTCTATATTTAAGATCAGCGTTAAATGGTAGGGAACTGAACAATTCTACACTAGATATATAATATATGCTGGTAGAACACCTTTTATTAACTTCATATAAATGTGCATATAAATAATACTAATTAGCTATATTATAACCTGAATGTATTTAAATGTATATGAATGAAATCATTATCAAAAATAAAGCAGAAATTTAAATTATAAAAAACAGCATTTTTTGCACTTAAATATCTCAGTTTGTTAAAAAGTTACAGAGTGACTAAATTTTTAATATTATTTATCTGCTTAAACCAATACGATAAGGCATTAACATTATCTAAAGAGAAAGATTTAAAACTTCGTCAGAGAAATTGGTTGTAGTTTGCGTTGCACTTGGAGGGAAAAAAAAAGTCTAAACGAATGTCTTCAGGTCGTTTACCCAGTTTGTCGTTGGTAGATCTGAATTTAAAAAATAAATTTAATTCTAAACATCTTTTACTTTGTCTTATGACAACAAGCTGAACGATAGCTATGCTCGAGACTGTGTGGAGTGATAACATCAGCCAAGATGAATATATGACATGTAAATTGCAACATAATTTAATGTAATAATCCAAAAATACTGGAAATATTTCGCTAAAAGTCTCTAATCCCAAAAGCGTTAACATTCTATTTTCGAATATACTGTGTAAATAAAATCTTTGTAAAAGCGTTACTGAAAAAAAGATCGAAATTATTCTTCCTCAAGTCTAGTAATGAGTACATGGAAAAGAAAAAAATAACAGTCACTGTAAAGAGTGACAGGTTAATAATATTCATTGGTTCTTCCTATGACTCAGGCAGTTTCGTCCCCGTGTTAATGGAGCCCTCTTTTTGCGGTACGTCCAATTTTAGAGCACCTGTCACCGATGACAGTAATACGTTGCTCCCCAGAAATGGGTGACAAACGCGAGAAAAACACTTTCCCTCAACTTTATGTACGTTCATTCTATGGAATTTCATTTATGAAAGAGAAATGAACACGTTTTTCCGTCAGCAAAACAAATACAAAAGGTTTTTGCTTCTATAAAAAAGCAAATCTGATGTATACACCACATGACTTCCCTGTACGGAATATTAAATTATACGCAGTTTTCCTGCCTTTCATTTAAACTTATTTCCACGAATCTCATTAGAGATATATTTCTCATTCAATTAATTCAGTTCTCACTTTGCGACAAGGCAAAAAAATACATAAAAACTCAAAATATCTATATTAAATTTTGAGAGATAAAGGAAAACATAAAACACCAAATACAGTTAAAACAATTTAAAAAAATTTTTTTACAACTAAAGTTATAGTTTCTACGCAAAAACAAGCAATTCGGCCAGCGGACAAGAAGGCAGATTTTTCGGTGCCCAAAACTAAACTTTACTTTTTATCTCACTCGGCAAAAAGACACTGAAGGCGCAGAATCTGATTTAATTTGTTGTGGACTGTATGCAGAGTCAATATATGAGATAATTTAATAACTTAAATGACAATTCCACAATGGATTAAGCATAATTTAATTCGCAATAATAAAAGAAGACGTTACTTTGTTATTGCGAAGCTTAGGTTCTCTAGATTGGCAACAAATCCACTATTCTGCTAAGTTTCAAATGTAAACAAATATGGCTGCTATGGTAAAAAAATTAGGCTTAGCCGCACTTAAACAACTTTTAAATTGCTGATAATTCTACAGTTATTGCACACAGGTTAAGAAACGGCATAAAAACCTTAACCGGAAGATAAAAATAACATAATTAAATCATTTTAAAGTAAAAATTGCGCAATTTACAAACATATAAAAATAAAGAAACTGGGGTCACCGAGCGGAGTAACAGAGGGAATATATATACCTATATTTATATACTTTGGGGGCGGCCGATTGCAACAGAAATAGAAGGTGGACATCTACTTGACATAGCAGTCCTATATACAAAATTCCAACGTTCTGATGCTACTCGTTTTTGAGTTATGCGAGATACATACGTACGTACGTACAGACGCCACAAAAAAAAACCTCTTCTGAAGCCATTTTAAATTAATTTATCATTCGTTTGGGGGAAAAGAATTCCTTTATTCTATTCTTACGTGCAGACGTTACGCAAAACATCCTTAAATTGCATTTGATTGCGGTCAAAATGGGTATTTTCGTTGAAATATGATACCCGAAATTTTTCGCAGTTACAATACTTCCTTTTTACTTCGTACAAGGAAGTAATAAAGAACGAAAGTACGTTTCATAGTTTAAGTTATGAAATGACTTTGAAAGATTCATAATATCGACGAAGCATATCTGTTTAAGATAATTTTACGAAAAGTCCTGACGATTTGCAAAAATATATACAATAAGTATCAAAGCATCCAAACATAGATAGTATTTAAGTATTCCCTATCACTTTTCAGGAATAGCAAATTTCTCCTTTTGGACACCAGGCAGGCACAAAAGCTATAAACGCTATATTAGGATTAATACAAAACACGATAAATAACATTTAGTCTTCGTTCTGCCTCTTATATACAATTCGCTTTCGGTAGTAGAGCTACTACTGAAATTCTGAAGACCAACTTATCGTCGTCATGGCTACTATTATACATTCCAACATAATTGCTGTCTTTTTAATCGAAGAATTACATTGCATGTATGTTATTTCTGCCGTCTATGTATTTATACGATCATAATTTCTTTTATTGCTACTCTGGTTTCTTAAGACAGTTTAGAATGACAAAATAGGATTTGTTTTTCAGCAATAAGGAACGCTCAAAGACTTTCCTTGCTTAGATTAATGATAATTGCTTTTTGCTGTTCCGGCTTACGAAAGTTTCACGGAAGCGTTCTGCTTTGGAAAAGTGGAGAAAAACCTATGTGAGAAAATAATGAAAAGGACAGATTTGATTTCTCTGGAGAAAGTTATTTGCTTCTTGCTGTTACTAAATTATCAGGATTTGATTTATAGAACATTCCGACGATTTATAGAACCATAAATCATAAATCTTAGCATTCTGTTCTAAAGATCCTTCAGCATTCTATTTGAGATCCGTATTCTTTTGTATAAAAGTGTTCTTAGAAGTTCGAGAGAAAAGATGAGAAAAGAGCAATAATCCTTCTTCGTTTAAAATTTAAAAAGTTATGTGCCATTTTACCGGAAGTAAATCAATTAAATATACTGAATTAAAATAAAAACGGAAGCAAACGCCGACTCCGCATTATTATTACTACTCTGAATTAAGAACGTTAATACACGAAATTAAATTCAGTACATAATTTGTTTCTTTACTTTTACCTTACAAGTCATTAGCGATTTTTTCCTGGATAGCGCACTGAATGTATAAAACTGTACTTGGTTTTCTCATAATTTAGCGCAACCACGTGCCTTTGTCTCCTAAGTTTTAAACATCGATGTTACTCATAACGACATTTTTTTAATGCTGAACTCCCCATCACGTTGGTGCCCTCTATTTTCATACATATTTTTATGCTGCCAGAATAAATAATAAATAAATTCACTATCAGAAATAAATCAATCAAATTTAAAAACCGAATGATATCGAGAATTGGGAACGTAGTATGTCACTAATGGTTTATATGTTGATGATGACTTATATTCCACCCATAACACCAATGGAGAGAACGCAGTAACTTTAGACAGATTATTAACATTAAAATGAGAACAGAGTGAGTTATTATTACATCTAAAACGATGCCAGTGCCCATTAAAGGAATGGCCTTTTATCAGTGATGTATGTATTGTTGGTTGCTGGCTGTCAAAGCCCAGTTCCTATTCCTCCAGGAGCAAAAAATGAATGTTTTTGCTTCTAAAGAAGAGTTGGACTCTTATATCTGATCGCTCAAAATCAATAGAGATCGCTTAGATTGTTGATTGATAGATCACAAAACCAATAGAAATCAAAGGAGATTGGTAAACAGCGCCAAAATTAGGTTGCACTTTTTCCTCAGTTTAAATTTTATTTTGACGTGTCTGTCTTACGTTTCAGGTGCTTTTGTTTAAAATAAACCTGAGCGACTTAAAAGTAACGATTGCTCTTCTAACTAATTTATATCTCAATTTTTTTTCATACTAGATCTCGTTGACATAAATTCTAACGCATTTAATTTATAATATATCCAAATGATAATTTATGATTATTTCAGTGCTATTAAAATTAATAAAAGATATATCTAACGCTATATAATAACGCCTGATTAGAAAATTTTTTGCTTTTATTCTAATAATCTCTTTAAATTTACTATCCTGTCCCAATATGGTGACATCAACGTATAGATCACTGCTGACCAACGGTCAAAGTATCTCTCAGTTTAATTTTACTTTAATTCAATTTCAACCACACACTGCTGACACACCGTACAACTATGGATCATTGGTTAAAAACTTATCTCTAGAAAAAGAGGCAAAGGTCGTTTATAAGATACTTGATGAATATACATTTAGATTAACATGGAAATTTTATGTATCTTCTGTATATTTGAAAAGTGACAAAATGTATAACGTAATTCTATAAAAATATTTAATGTTTCAGTTAGATATATCCTGAATTAAATGCATTTTTATTTAACCCAATCTGATTAAAAAGTAAAAAAAATAAAACTCTTAAGAACTGCATCTACTGTTTTTAATTTTATTGCTTTTAGTTTGTTAATCAATAACAGACTGAATAAATATGATAGAAATTTATCTTACTTTTTTCTTTTTTTGAATGACAGCAAACTCGAATGAAAAGTGAAACTAAGCGTTTATAGTTTAATTTACATTTAAAGCGGATCAACGCAAAATCGAAAATCGCTTTTTAGCTAATGACTATTATACATTTTTTCGGGAGGGAGGGAATAAATTTAGAAACTATTCAGCATCGTTGCTTTAAATCTTGATTTTCATTTAATTCCGCGATGCTTTTATACATTTATGATAAATACAGTAATACTTTGGCATATGTCATAAATCCATTCCAGATCCTCGGGCTTATAACCAAAATCACCTTTTTCTGTACTTTTTATTGATTTTATAAAATACATTAAAAATAAACTAAATCTAAATAATATAATCGGAACAAATGGATATCTAAATCTAAATAAATTTATAAGCAAATTTAAATGAATGTATATGCACAGGTTTTGGAAAGAAGGGAAAGAATAATCGTCTAGCAATAGCCGAAATGGGTGCGTAGGGAGAAAAATAGGTTGAGAACCACTACTCTAATACCTGTTATCTTCGTATGGTAATTTATTTCACTCCCGTCGCAGATTGATACTTTAATAGCGTCGAATTTATAGTGATTTAGTAGCGTCTTTGTTTCTCACAATTTTAGATACCATCGTTGTCGGCATACGGTATGCAATAACTAAGCATCGTACAGCCATGTCATCTTCATATTTTTCAGTAATTTTTTATTTCCCCTTCATGGTGATCATAACTATTTTCTTCGTTGCTTGATTCTTCTCCTTCACTTTCTTAAAACTCATTGTTAACAAATTTAAAATAAAAAAATAATCCAATTAATACAAAAATCACGTGGAAATTCAGAATTATAGGGCGGGTTGTTTACTGAATAGTAGTAACAGAAGTAAGGATGCTTATGAACTGTAGCAGCATTGTCTGGAATAAGGTAAATTTGAATAGCCGGCGCATTTGTGACTCATCGAGGTTTTATTCCAAACAAAACTTTTCGCGTTCAAATGGGACGTATATCAAATTAGAGTTATTTCAAAGCGGATTTATACCGAGATACCAGTCAACACAGATTTACTTCATTGAGTAGCACGCTTTAATATAAAAAATAAATTTTATAAAGAACTTAATAAGTACATAAAATGTAAAGATTTCATAAAATAAGCTTTCACTTAAAAATTATAAAATAATTGATGAACTTTTCGGCAAAAAAAAATTTATCGTATAGTTTAATGGGAACAGAGATAATAGTTTTCGCTACAAAATCCGTATGGAACTTTATATTACAAATAATAAAGGCGTGGGGCGCCCTTAATAATTTTATAAAGATAATGGCTTATAATTTTGCCAAAGTAATTCGATTCTTCGATTCCGTTATTTAGTCGCCCACGTTTTTATTATTCGCGCTTAAAATTTTATATGAGCTTTGTAAAGAGAATTACTTAATCTGTACTTCTCATTAAACTATGTGATATTTTCTTTCGAATTATTAATTACTTTGTAAGAGCCATTAAGATTTTTTGAAGCAAGAGAGATGAAGAATGAGCAATGCACCCCGCCGGAAATCTACCCACGGACCTCTCGATTACGCTCCAAGTGTACTGACCACTACACCAGAAGGCATGCTAAGAAGGCCGGAGAAATATCTTATATACTCCCCCTTTTAAAGGGCGACTGGGGATTAGGGGACCCAATCGCCAAATCCTAGTGGTGAAGAAGCATCATCCACCACCTTTTTTTAATTCGAGAGACACTTTTCGAAGCAGGAGAGATGAAAACTAGCAATACCCCCGCCGGGACTCGAACCAGGAGCTCTCGATTACGTGACGGTGTGCTGACCACTACACCACGAAAGCAGGCTTAGAAAGAGGGAGAAATACCTTATAATTTTATGATATTTTAAGTAAAAACTTACTTTAAAAAAATATTTTTTCTTTCTTCTTCTCGATGACACTTATCAATCAAAATATTCAATTGAAAAATCTTTTTTTATAATGATGACTAACCGTTATTTTGCTACCAGCTGTTCTGTTATGTTAAATAATAGAAATAGGGTCCAGTGATTTTGCCAAAAAATATGAAATTACGTTAAAAATTCATATAAACTTAACTGAAAAGACTTTTCTGCTCTACCCGATGGTGTAAACAATAAAATCCTGGGAGTTTTTTTTTCTTTTTTTTCTTTTTTTCTCACCAAACGAAGCTATGTGCAAAAACTCGTTTCAACATTAAATTAAAAAACTTTTAAATAAAATTTTGAAAAATAATTCTTTGTTTTATTATATTGCCACCCAAGATAAGAGTATGGGAAAATGTGAGTTCTGTAGCTTATCAGGGAAGAGTAAAAACAGATGGCAAATTTTAATTGGATTTATGAACACCATGTGCGAATTAAATAAAAGCTTATAAAAACCCGGCTAGTTTTTGAAAAAATTCTAATAGTGGCCTAATTGATAATTTTTGATCATTCTTGTTTTAAGAGAAGGTTTTAAAAGAGCTTGTAGAGTCATTTTAATTTTTGATGCTGAAGATGGGAAAAATGTGCAATACGGAAAGGAGGGAGAAAATGTCTTACATACTCGCCATTTTAATGGGCATTTGAGAATAAGGGGACCCAAGCGGCAAATGCTGGTTGTGACGAGTTACCATCTACCACATTTCAGTTCGATCGCCGCTTGTATAGCCGCTAGTTAATATCGATACAGGAACGTGAAAAATATACAAAGCCTTCGCCGGGATTCCAACTCCGGACCTCCCAAACACGCGTCGAGTCCGTAAATGAAACTGATATCGACACTAAATACTGAATAGGTGTATCACTTCCCTTCAGAAAAGCAAAACATGACAAAAGTTGAACAGCTGAGGAAAAACCCATCGCATATGCGATTCCATCAGGAGCAGAAATTTGTGGTTAGTGACTATCTATTAAAAAAAAACTTGAACTTTTATCTGACAGTGATTTGACATCTTTTAACTGACAGTGAAAAATACTTTTTAGAATACTTACCTTTCTTTCATGCGCGATAGCTTATTTTGTTATAATTAGTTTTTTCACTTTTCATTTGTTTTACTATTTCATTTGAATTTAAAGACACTTCTTTAAATTTATTATTAATTTATTTTTATTACTTTATTTAATATTCCATTATTTAGTTATTTTATTTCATTTTCATTTGTTTCATTACGTTACTTAATTTCTATACCTTAATTTAATCTTTATCCATTTATCATTAATTTACTAAAGCTTTTACTTAATTGCATTTCATCTTATTTAACTTTTGTATTAGTTATTGTTTTGCATATTATTATTTTATTTATTTATTTGCTGCTCACTTCTGGCGTTGTTTTCGTTCACGCTAGTCTTCCTCAGGCCTCAGGTTTAGATTTTAGAAACTAAGCTCTGTCGTTAATGACTTTCTTTGCGCAGCGGTACCTGAAGAACTTTGAAAAGTACAAATTACACAGCAGTTCTGCACTTTTATGTAAGTTATGTGTGTTTGCCCGCCTCTTGTATTGCGGCTGCATTAAATTGCTGAAACTGAGAACAGCTGTTGAAAAATGCATAGTTTTCTGCTGATATTCCGATTCAATTTCATAACAGAAAGACTCGAATATTAGTGTTAGTACTATGAATATTTTTATTGCTTGCAATATGGTTAAAATAAGAAGACATATCAATGTATACTAGCAAAGCCAAGAAAAAGATATTATCTGCAAAATTGAAGTAAGTAATTTTTTTAAGCGCTTCGTTTGAAATTGCGGTTTCTTTCGTAAATTGACCAAGTAACATAAACTAATGCTTGAATTTAACCGCGCTTCCGATTAAATTCAAACACTAGTTTGAAATCAAAAGGAATGCACCCAGAAGGCCCATAAATTTTTAAGTAAAGATAGTACAATCACTTTGTTCAGTGCCTTGTAATTATTGCCAACAAACTGAGTCACTCTTTGTGCGAAACAAACCTGTTGTGTCTGCCAGAATTCAAGGAAAGTTTAGCTTCTAACTAAAGTGCGAACTGAACCGCATCTAAGAATAGAAGGCTGATACACGGTTGAAGTAATCAGACGTCTGTTAATATTATCTAAAACAGAAGAGGGCTTTCGAAAGTCTATAATGATGGCAGCATAACACTGAGCTGCCAGTTGGGATGTCATAATACTGCGTATGTAAAGCGACACCATTCTTTTTCTCTTGCTATCTAAGCAGGGAATTCGCTGTGATTCAAGCAAAATTTTAAATAAATATTTTACTTCTTTTAAACGTTTTGTTTTTATTAAGTCATAATATTAAAAACTTTATTTCTTAGAAGCGTTTTGAGTATTTTCAAGTTCTTCGGACATTTATTTTGCAAATTTCATTGCAATTAACACATTATTTCTTATGCTAAATTTTTCCTGCAATTCTACGTTTTCCATCAATTCCACCAAAGAGTTTAAGTAACAGATTAAATTGGATTACTACATTTGATTATTATGTTAAAAAACTACCTACATAAGGAAGTTTTAGGTCTGCTTAAGTACATTATTTATATCGAAGGTTATCAGCATAAGGGATGGGATGCCTTCGTGAAGCACTGCTTAAGAAAAACTGGCTTATATTAACGTTCCATATAGCTAGCTTTGTATTTGAACTAGGTAAGACTATCAGTGTTCAACATATTTAACGCTCAGTAGCTGGTCCGCTTGAGTTTAAATAGATGACTTAAGTTTGGAGACAGAATATTGGCCGCTAAGCTAGTGACGTTGTATCTCTCGTATTTCTTCCAGCTGTACTGCTTTTCGGTGCGAGTTTCTGGCATTTGCTAGTAGTTGTAATTAGAAGTTACGCCTGATTAGATTGTTAGTATATTATTATTATCAGGTTATTGGTATCCAATTTATTTTTTGGTTTATGAATATTTAAACTATTGGAATCTCAGCTGCAAAATAGTTGTTTAAACTTGATTAACGCTTTTGTTTATAAATTACCAGCCCGTAGTAGCTACAAATAAACTTTTAGTTGCTTTTAGTTTTGTGAAATAGCGTCTTTGCGGCAGGAAGTATTTTAAATACACGGCAAGCCCAAAGTTCTCTCGTGTGTTTGGTGGTAGAGAAAGAGAGGTGAGAGATCCGTGAAAGCGTTCTCCGAGAGATTCTCCTTCAAAAGGGGGCGTAACTTAGCAAAATCGTATTGTTACCTATAATATTCCTAAGGCACATGCCAACAACAGATGCAGTTCTGGGCTCCTTGATACGATAAAATTCGTACACTTGATCTGATATTACTGCAAGATAAATCACAATAAATATTATTGTATTCATTTATTAGTCTTAAAGTGCAAGTTAAAGACAGGATAGTAACTCATCTGCAGTCTAAAACGGTTAAATATATGTTAAGCGCAATGGCGCTTAATAGCTTTCGTTACATTAGATTAAGCTTCGTTGTTCAGGAGAGGACTTTGTGATTATAAGACTTTGTTGTTTACGGCGTAAAATTCATTCACACCTGTGTCAGAGGGCTTAAGTCATAGCCAATCAGAGAAGGTAAAGTTGTGCATATGTAAATGTGCAGCTGAATCAGCGAAATCGACGACCGAATATCAGTTTGTGTTTGCTTCGCTGCGATCAGGCGGTTGCGATCAGACTCCACATCTGATAGTAAAAGTATGTAGTATGATTACAAAATTAGCAACATATGAAACACAGCTATGTCAAATCTTAGACTAATAATTCTATAAAATGTTATAGTCAGAGCTATAAACTATAGAAATATGTTTACCTTATTCTTTTAACCTAATTTTTACTTTTTAACCCTACTAGTAATAAAACTGTATGACCAAGATTGATAAATAAATTAATTGTAGGAAAAAAGGAATACTGTCTGTATAATGTACATGTATATTTCAGTATATTTCCTAAACGTTAACAGCGCCGGTTAATGGAACTTGATAAGTGATGAAAAATGTAAAAGTGCTGTACAAACCCAATTAGTTCATTATGTTACTATTACCCTATTATAACATAGTTATTTTATTCAATGTTAGGATCATTACAATGTTAGGATCATATCAATATTAGGCTCATTTATCAATAAATTTTTATTCAATATTAGGATTAAAATTCAATTTAAGATTATAATATAGTTATTTATCAAGATTAGGATTTTAAAATATTAGGATCTCATTATCTGAGATGCGCCTGGTGGTCTACTAAAGGTAGCTTAACTGATTCTGTGACGTGGAACAACACTTTAAATCAAGAGGGTTCCAATGCGGCCACTTCTAAATCTTATAGAAGCTTTTAAAGAAGGCTAATATGTGAAAACAATTCCTGTTGATTAATTATGATGGTCTAGTGTTCTCCGTATTTTTACATGTACCTGTATCAAGTTGGCATAAAGTTGAAAATTAGAACATTTGGGCAAAATGCTTAAACCACTTTTTGTGAAGCAGCAAGATCAGGTTGCCTAGTAACAAAACTCGGCTTACACGTTTTATGACGGCAAAACTCGTCTTAACGAAATCCTGCATTACATTACTTAACAGTGCACATATTATCCACTTACTTTGGCTACTGTTGCCATGGTGTGAAATGTAACTTTTTAATTTTTCGTTGTGAAACTAGAGGAATAAATTGTAGATTAATCGAAAACATACACGAAAAAGCACCTTAAGATGTTAAAGGCAGTATGCATGTGAGTTTGGCATGAGTATTTGTTGTAAATTTAATTAATTTATTTATACAAATAGAATAGCAATTTGCCGTTCAGAAATATCTTCAGTGGAGCATTACCAAAATTGTTGAACAATGAAGTGGAATTGTGTTACACCAACTAGCACATTTATCATCCACGCGAATGTTATAAGTGAATTTAATATTTTTACCTTCCGGCGACCTCGAACATGCTCAGTTCTCAAAGTGCTCCCGCTAAAAATATTGAATAATTGTTATTATTAAGAAATTCTCTTTGGATTTTTGACAGAGTTTTCGACTTTCTTCCCTGGAAAGTTATTATTTGTGACACCACTAACGCGTTAAACTTATAATGTTCTCTATGGTTTAATTAACTTTATGTGCCCTAATTTTACTTTGTTCACCTGAGTTGCAGCCATCATACTATTAGCATATTAAATACTAAATCTGAACTGTACCAGAAGTTCAAAAATAACTCAAAAGTAAAATACGACTTACATTTGACAGACTTTATAAAACTTAAAGTTAGCTAAAGTTATTCCCATTGCTGCTTGCGGAAAAAAAATCCAAACCAAATATTCAATTTTAATAATAGCAACAAACAAAGTATAGTAGATAACATTTAACTTTCAAACGGCTAGCTCCCTTAATTCTATCGCTGACAAGATATTAAACTCCCTAAATGTTATACATGTCAATTATTAAATAATAGCTATATGCGCTATTTACTACATCCTTCTTAATTTTAATTCCGATCACAGACGGGAATAGGAATAACATAAAATTAATATTTTAAAAAAAGTCTAGAAGGGTGCCCAAAAAGGTCCTTTCAGTGCACAATACGGTTTATTCGTAAAACTAATTATAAATAGTGATGGTCCAGGTGGCCTAGTGAAACATTTTGTAGGATACTAGATGAAAACACATTTAGACTAGCCCGAGAGCGTTATATAGCTTCCGTATATTTGAAAAGTGAAAAATATATAACGTAATTCTATAAAAATAGTTAAAGCATTTTATTAGATATATTATGAATTAAATGCATTTGTATTTAAATCAATTTGATTTAAAAGTAGAAAACACTATTCTTAGAACTGCATCTATTGCTTTTAAATAGCTCAGTTAGTTAATCAATAGAGAGAGACTAAATTTGAATGATAAAACTATCTTAATTCTTCCGAATGGCAAGAGACTCAATAAAAGGTAATACAACGCATTAATGTGAATAAAAGCAAAATTTTGCGTCAAGATTTTGGGTTGATAAGTGGTTATTTAAATAAAACTGTTATTTTAAAAACAGGATTGAGTTTTTAATCCCAAGCAGTTTATGGTGTTTCTTTAATACGTCGGAATATGGCTTTTGTTTTTATTTAACGGTTTTTATATGACGTAATTAAGAATCACAAGTTTCATCAGTCCGATGAGAATTAAGAATTTTTCGTATTATAAAAGAGCATTAGTCCTCCTCGCAACAAAGAGGAATCATTATTCAGGAAGTTATTTTATTTATTTTTTTATGCTTCTCAATAACATCTTGGAGCAACTGTTATTTTATAGCAGTCGTTTCACAAATAAAATCGTTTCTAACAATCTACAAGAATGTCGGCTGCGAAATTTCGAACTCTACGTCTTTCGTATATTTTTAACTGCATTTGTAGCAACATCTAAAGCACAACGTTTTGTAGAAATATACGTTTTGCAAGCCTGCTTCTAATTTTTTTTTAATTTTGCTCAAACTGTAATTTTTTTAACATTTTATTCGAGATTTTTCTCTTTATACACGGTGTTTCAGCAAATCGGTTACTAACTTTCATGAGAGACAGAGTACACATAGACGAAGGAAATTCACATAGCAATACATGGTCGGATATGTTTTCTTGGTGACGACAGAAAACATAAAAAAGCAAGGACACGAACAGTGTGACAAAACATGTTTTATTATATTTAGTACAGCAGAACTCAACAAATAAGAGCAAAAACAGACAACGATCGTCATTTAAGGTATGTTCGAAATTACGGACCATAATTCAGCCCTCATATCTCCGGCGCATGGAAGATTTGCATCACGCATGGAAGATGCATGACGCACGGTTCCTGCATCACGGTCCGGGACGTAATTTCGAGCACCTTGTTTGCATGACGATTATCTGTTTTTTCTCTTATTTCTTGCTTTGCTGTATGAAACATAATAATCATTATTCTCACCTTGTTCGTGTCCTTCCTTTATTGTGTCTTATGACATTACTACCGCGCCAGGAAACCGTTCGTTTCCGACCATACACTACTATGCGTTTTTCAATCATCTAGATGTACTCTTTCTCTCCTGAAATTTTGTAACCGCTTCGCTGAAACACCCTGTATATATGTCATGTTTTAAATAGAAATGCGCAAACAAACACTAGAGATTTTAAAATTCGAACTCTTTTTGAGTGAAGTTTAGTTTTATTCCACAGGAAATGCTTAGTTTCATGAGCTAGAAACAATAGATATTATTTTTAATATTAGCATGGTATTTACGTTTTTAAATATTTTTTTTAATTTTTAATTTTTAATGATAAACACTTTTTGGCAAGTTATTCCGTAATCTTCCAATTCCAAATCGCAATCAGTTTTTCATTTTTTTTTAATTTCAGCTCTTTTAATATTTCGCATACTCAGAAATAAAAATAACAATAGTATAGGAAAATGCAAACAAGCTCGAAAGGGTTCAGACTGTATTATCACAACCCTATCACAAACTTCAAAAAAAAAAAAAAATTTCCTTGAATTTTGAATAACGGTCCTCCGCACAGCTGTTATATTGCAAAAAATATGATGATAGCTGATGCCAAGAAGCATACGAGCAAAAACATTCCCTGACGAGATGCCAGCCTTAAACTTTTTGCTCTAGCAGAAAAAACAGAAATGTCGTTTGTTTCGCGAAATAGAAATGACCTTCACAACTAGATACAGAATTTCCACACACCCGCAAGCACTTCCCTTTACTCTTCTATTTCAGTGTGTCACACGTGTAAAGTTTTTTTAGCTTACTTTTTCTTTTTCCAACTATGGTCGCGTGTATGCCTTGAAAGTTATACATTTTTTTAACCTGCAACCGAGTCTTTTTTTTTAATTCTTAGAATTTTCTTTCGCGGAGACTTTTCAAAGTTTTCAATATCTTTACCTTTGTAACGTTACGCTACAGTTCATTTATCATCCACGCGATTTGGCAACTGCTGCTGTTGCGCGAAATATAAGATGTTTAATTTATCCTTCGCCCAACGACTCAGATTGCCGATTCATAGACTATAACTTAAAAAACCCTAAAATCTGCAATTTATTTTCAGATTTAACCAATATGTTGTAACTTAACAAATTTAAGATACAAGAGCAATAAACACACTTTTTAATCGCTTTACTTTATAAGGTATTTCTCCCGCCTTCTTAGCATGCATTCTTGGTGTAACGGTCAGTACACTCGCCGTGCATTCGAGAGGTCCGAGGCTCGATTTCCGGCGAGGACACTGCACATTTCTTCATATCTCCTGCTTCAAAAAAGTCCTAATGTCTCAACAATGTCGCCCGAACAAGAAACGATGGTGGATGATGATTCTCTACGACCAGGATTTGACGATTATGTCCCCTAATCCCCAGTCACCCTTTATAAGGGGGATTGTATAAGATATTTCTCCCGCCTTCTTCGCATGCCATTGTGATGTGATGGTCAGCACACTCTGCGTGTATTCGAGAGGTCCGAGGTTCGAGTCCCGACCAGGGCACTGCTCATTTTTCATGACTCCTGCTTCCAAATAACCTAATGACTCTACAATTTCATGTCACTTTCTTATTAATCTATAAAAGTGATGTAATTTCAAAACATTTGATATATAATATACACCCACTGATAATAATAGAAAACATTTGGAAAAATATTAAAATTAATAAAATATGTCTCTACGGCCATAAATTATGTTACTTGTTTTTAATTTGATTTTTAATTGAATTGTTTTTAATTTTTTAAACGCTTTATTTTTTCAATTTTTGCAAGTACTGTCATTAATAAAACATGTTTGTGACATCCGTACCATATCTTGGATTCAGAATGTGCTCTCTGCCCTTCTTATTTTTTTTATTTATTTTAATTAGCTTTTGTCTCATAATAGAAATAAAAATGTTGCCAGTGCATTCGATTAAAGACCTTACAATTATCCTGAAAGTTATAAAGGGTTTTTATCGCCAGTCTGAAACAAAGCTGAGTCCTAAAGATCCTTAACGTAATTAAAACGGTCATTTGTGATAAATACAGACGGTTTTCATTATAAAAACTTGCACATTGCAAAGTTGTGAGAGGGAAAACATTAATTTTGGGTGGATTGACTTTAAAATAAAGGAAAATTTTGCATCGATAAAAAAGTACAAAAATTCTGTTAAGCATAAGGAAATACAGAATTTCAGTTGATAAGGAAGCAAAAATATGCCATCAAACTACATTCAAGTATATTCCCTATCCTTTTATTTGCTGTTAAACTTAAAAATCTATGCAAATAGATGAAAGAAATGGGTATTCTCATTTCATTTTAATTCTCATTTCACATCAAAAGAATATCTAGAGTTTTCTTCCTAGAGTCGCAAAGTTATATATATCGTCAAATCTCAAACGCTTTTGTTGACTTCTGGTCTCTGTTTTCGACTAAAAATATATAGCAATCCAACCACACCCCTGTGATACAATCTGTGCTGCTTGTGTTCGCTGTATGTGAGTGGCTTGACTGCTATGAGATTACAGATTATACTAATCTGCTGGCAGTTAACCATTTAATAGCCAAAAGTTCCAGTATGTATAATTTTGTATGTTGCTTAGTTTAAACATTTTGTTTGGTTTTGCTTCCCGCAAGTAGTGGTGGGTCATTTTTGTTAACTTCTGTAAACATTACCAGTTGCCGCGAAAAGTATTTAAATTGTGCATTCACTTCCAAAAGTTAAGGACGGAGAGGAAAATGCTAATTTCCGGAAGCCAATCAAAATTGAAGAAGATGCAATTCGCTGCAAAGGTAGATGGAAGTATGCAAATATGTTAGGTAACAACGAATCGCGCTTTCATGTCAAGAAATATGCAAAAAAGGTAGTCTTATAAGAAGCCAGCTTTATGAAGGGTTGGAGAAGTTGATTCTAAGTGCTGACAGAAGGTGTTTAAAACATTCGTACGATTTGTTTTCAAGACATACGTGTTTCTATGACTTCCAGAAGACGAATGGAAGATTCTGAGCGCTGGCTTGCTGTGTGGCGCATTGAAGCAGGGCAGTCGATCACAGATGTTGCTCTTTTCTTCGGCGTTCATCATTCTGTAATTTCACGTTTATGGAAACAATTCCACACCACACAGACAGTTGCCCGAAGGCCCATAGCCGGTCGCCCAAGGGTTACAACCTTCGCAGAAGATCGATATATTGCTATTGTAGCCAAGCGAAATCGCAAAGCGACCTCCACACGTGTGACATCTATGGTTACAGCGTCCATTCGTAAGGCGATATCTGCAGCTACTGTAAGCCGAAGATTACATAAGAGTGGACTGTACGCCCGTGTTCCTCTATCCGTCCAATCAAAAGGGGCACGATTACAGTGGTGCCGGGAACATGTCAATTGGAATGTGTCTGACTGGGGCAATGTCGTGTTTACTGATGAGTCAAGATTTGCTCTGGAGCCAGATGACAACAGTATAAGGATATGGCGTGAACAACGAACACGCTGTCAGTCCCAAACATCCCCGGACATCACTCATTCCGAGGCTGAAGCATTATGGTGTGGGCAGGGATTTCATTAGGATACTGCACCGACCTGCACATCTTTGAACGGGGTTCTTTGACGGCTGTCCGATGTCGAGATGAAGTCCTAGAACCCATTGTGAGATTGTACGCTGCAGCAGTTGGCCCTATTTTTGTTTTAATGGACGATGATGCACGTCCCATAGAGCTGACATCGTCGATGACTACCTGGAGAGTGAAGGGATTGCGCGTATGGCGTGGCCAGCATATTCGCCCGACCTTAATCCCATTAAAAATCTTTGGGAAGCTCTCGGCCGTGCTGTATCTTCACGTTTCCCACCTCCAGCTACTCTTTTTGAGCTGGAAACTGCTCTACAAGAAGAATGGCGATTGCTTAATTCTGCGGTGGTTGCCCACCTAATTGAAAGCATGGTCACAAGGTGTAAATTTTGCATGCAGATGAGGGGGGGATCACATACCCTATTAATGTCATTTTTTTCATTTTATGCTGTTTATTTTCACTTTATACATAATTTTGTTTTAGTCTCCAGTATGTCATTATCTGATAACGTACAAACATTTAATATTGTTTTCATTTCTGTATATAATTATTGATTTTGTTTTATGCATATATATAAATGCTACTTTTCTACCGAATTTTGAGTCAATCAAAGCAGTATTTGTTTATTTTTTTGCATTTTACATCTTCGTGCTTAACTTTTGGAAGTGAGTGTATTTTATTTTCAAGTTGTTACAAAAATTTCAGTACAACGCGGAATGAGTTGAGACGGCAATAATTAACCCATACAAGATAAATTTAATATAATTAGTTAAAACTTATTAGCTTGTATCTAGGAAAGTTAATTCCTTATAATTAAGAGTTAACTACACAACCTTACACTATAAGTTAATTTTCTTGGTCTTAGAGTATGACTAGCTTAAGAAACTTCAAAACTTAATTGACCTATAAGGCTGGCTGTTGAACTATAAAAAATAATTTCTTGTAATTTTTCACATTACTGGAAACTGATTTTCTTATTTCTTAGTATAAGGCTGGCTTATGAAACTTGGAAAATTATTTTACTTAGTATGAGACTAGCTTTGGAAAGTGGGAAAATTAATTGAATTATTATAAATTTGGCTGGGCAGATAGAGAAGAAAAATCAAATAATCAAGTTTGTCTGTATTTCATTACTGCATAGCGAATATCTGGCATCCGGGTAATCAAAGATTATTTTGTTAAATGCTGATTATGTATGCTGATTTACCTACTTTTGTGTGGTACCATAAAAAATCATAAAGAGATAATTTATATATCTCGTGACATCTGCATCAAGGGGTTGTTGCCTGAGAAATGTAAAATCGTAGCCTATTTCTGAGCTAACTAATGAACAATTTAGTAAGACCAAAATAGCTTTATTTAAAAAAAATTTCTTTGCATACTTATTGACGATTTATTAAAATTTTATTCTTCAAACTGCATTCATATTTCGCAAGAAGCTATGGCCATGAACAGAGGCCATTTTTTCCTTCTTGACACTTTCCGAAGTTTAAGATCCTTTAAATTTCACCCAAGGGCTGTCTTTTTATACTCATAGCCTATCGGAGATGCAATTACAATATATGTAAAATTTAATTTTAAGTTTTCTCTAAGCTTTTCAAAGTTTTCAATTAAAATTTTTGGCTTTGTTAAATTGTTCAGGGATTAGCTCAGAAATAGGCCATGTTTTTTTACATTTCTTGGGGCACCAACTTAAATACCAGAAAAACTTAAATTACCTTATAATGCATTTCCTCTCATCTTTTCCGCATGTCTTCTTGGTGTAAGTGGAAGCATGTTCGACACGTATACCTGCGGCCTGGAGATTCCAGCGAGGGCCTTGTGAATTTTACACTAACCTGCATCCCTACAACCTAATGATTCTACAACCTTTTTATGTCTTTTAGGGTACTTCGATTATTTAGTTTTTTTCTAAAAGAGTTTTTAAGTATGCATATCACTTTTATCAGTTTTATGCAGTGAATGTGGCCACTGCTTTGTCCGTTTATGTTCTACTTCGCTGATTCAACGGAACATAAATTTTAACTTCCTATTTATTTGTC
>KK113901.1:427974-438447 GCA_000611955.2 Stegodyphus mimosarum
ATATATATATATATACAGAAAGACAAAATACATCAATAAAAAATTAATGAAAGGTTCGGAGTAGCAAAAAAAAAGTGGTCCCACATTATTTTTGTGCATGATTTTTTTTCGTTGTGCTATGTAGTACATTAATAATCTACATAATTTTCTCCATTTTTAAAATCTACTACATTAAATGATCCCGTACAATAATTAGATTCCCATACACTTGATGTCAATTACTGGGAAGTTTTTGAAAATACGAATATTTTTCTTTTTTATGTCACGAAGGAGATGCATTGCTTTCAAATAACATATAAAATCACAGCTTTAATATACGATTATTAATATATAAAATACGATTACGTCTCGATCACTAACGGATGACAAGAACCAAAAAATTAGATCCTTTGGCATTGCACAAAATCTAAGACCCTTCATTTAACCTTCGTATGCCCTTGCGTATACCCGATTCTCAGAGGGTTGCCATTCGCAAAGCGCAAGACACTTATTGCAAAGCGCAAGACACTAATTTCGAATTTACTCAGTCAGTAATTAATTCCCAAACTGAGCAATATATGTACATTCGCAGATTTGTTTTTTCCTTCTTTTCAATTGTAATGTTTTATTTTTCAATGTTACTATTTTCTGAGACATTAATTCAACGAAAGAAAATAGAAATTTTATAGTTAATTTTTGCAAAAATGGCCGAAAACTCATGAAAAATCATCAGTAAAACAGAGTTGCTAAAACTGCAGAAATATGTATCTAAAAAATTGCATAAAACTCTGAAATTCTATAAATACTGAAGTTCAGAATTTGCAATGTCAAAACGTTTAAATTATTCTAGACTTTTTACATCCAAGAATCTTTATGATTATTAAGCTTCTGGAGGTGCCATTTTTGCTTAAATTATTGCGACTGAAAAGAAATGCTCGAAAAATGCGAAATAAATTTCAATAACCTGTTTCGCCAAATTTTTTTTTTAATTATTTTTTTAAATTCATCATGAGCTTGGAACAAAGATTTTCCTAAAGATTCAAAATTTGGCAAGAAGTATGGTCTGCTTTCTGTGAATTTATTTATGGTGAATATTTTCTTGAACGTAAATTTAAATTGCAAACTCATGCTTCAGTCTTCCCTGGGGAGTACTTACCTACAATGTATTAGAGTACTACATCTTTAATATCGGATTAAAGATGAGTACCTTAATATTCATCTTTAATCCGATATTAAAGATGAAAATACACAAAATGATTTTAGAATTTATTTGAACAGTCAAGCCACAATGAAAACAATGAATATGTTTCATACAAAATGTATGACTGTTACTGAAATCAAATATCTTAAGGAAGGAAAAGAAAATTTTAAAAAAAAATCTGAAAGTTTTCAGATTTCATGTTACGCCCAAACGGTTTTCTTTTTTTTTTTTCATTTACAGACACATACACGTTTCGAGAGCATTTGAACTAACGCCACTTTGGGCTGAAAATATCTGAAAACAATATATCTTTATAATTTCCGATAGACAGGCTCGCGCGTTGGAGATAAAAATGTTTTATTCCCTACAGTGTTGCCACTGCTCGCTTTGAAATCGTTGAGTTTTTTAATCAAAAATTCGTTGAAGTTTTACAAAATATGAAATAGACAATAAACTAAATACAAATTCCTATTTCCGGCTTCCAGGTGCTCATGTGCGGGTGGAGGGCTACGTTATTCAAAATTTGATGACTCTAGGTACTGCTGTTTTTTTGCAGTGTGAGAAACATACATATGTTCAGGAATATTCTTTATAATTATAATTTAATTTCTTTAAATATAATACGGGGCAATAATATTTCGTGGCAACAGTTTAAAAAGTGATTCAGACTTTTATAGTGATTCAACGCAAAATCCCGTTTTGAGACTAATACCCCTTCTTCGCTAGCACCATTTGGCTAATAACTCATTGACGAAATAGGAACCATATAGGAATTAATGCAAATAAACGATTTGACATTTATGCCAACATGGCCGTCTCAAATTACGTTTGCCGGCATGTTAAAATATCTAAGAAAACTACAAAGTATCTTTTAAGGAAACATTGTGTTAATATGCATCGAGACTGATGTTTACAAGATGGCAACGGTGCATGGAATTTAAAGATGATAGTGAAATGATCAGTTTTTAAAAGTATTTGTATATTAAGGAGTATATCTTATCAAGAAGTATATAATATTTTACTGCCTTTAAGTTTAAAAGAATTGCGTATATCTGTGGCAGCAGCTTCCAGGTCTATTATACAGTCTTTTCTTTTGCGATGTTTTAAAATATACTCAGTCAAACAGATAAATAGATTTTGTAAAATTATTTTGTCAACTACAGGAAAACAGAAAATTAAGTACTATAATTAAATATTTAATTCGTAATGAGCATTTTATTTCAAAATTAATTTGAAATATGGAACTCTTTTTTTTTTTTTTTTTTTTTTTTTTTTTTTTTTTTTTTTTTTTTTTTTTTGTTTTTTCTTTTTACTCTATGAAAACAGAAATTTCTAGGTATGAGAATTAAGAATATTTAAGATACCGGAGATACCTATTCTAAAGGTGAAAAAAAGTTTCATTTTCCCTGCTAAACACATGTATTGTAGTTCTTAAAATACTCAGGCCAAAATATTCTCTTTTAGGTTTGTTTTCAAAATATATATGGTAGAAATACTATGTTCGCTCGTGCATACGATTTACCCTAATCATTCCAAAATTATAGCAATGCAGTAAGAAAATATAAGTAATAACGCATTTATAAAGATAAAAGAAGCATGCAAAACGCGTTTGAAAGAATAAATCCTAATACATTCATCAAAAACTGCGTAGGCCCAAAATTAAACTCTTGTTTTTTACTTTTATCAAAACTGAAAAATCTGATATGGACACATATGACTTTCTTATACGTCTATTAAATTATACATGTTTTTCTGCACTTTATTTAAACTCATTTCCTCGAATTATTCTAACTAAATTAACGGATCCGTTAAGGCAAGTTGAAAATGACATCAAAAATTGCAAATTTTGAAATAAATTTAAAATCCGTAATTTAAAAGCCAAGTGAGGAGAAGGGTATATAAATGCATATTTTGGTACTGCCGATTGCAATTATAAAAGGAGGTACACAACCAGATGTTATAGATAAAGTTTCAGTAATTTCTACGGCTAATCGTTTTCGTGTTACGTGAGACACATACATACATATGTATGTACAGACGTTACGAAAGAAAAAAAATCCACTTTACAATCCGTTTTGGAAAAAAAGGGTCCTTTATTCTGTCCATACGTACAGACGTCGTGCAAAGAAATTGTTCAAATAGATGGGGGAATGGTCAAAATTGATATTTTTCGTGAAATTTTATACTTGAAATGTTTCACGATTACAATATTTTCTTTACTTCGTATGCAGAATAAAAAACCAATATGCTTCCATTAACGTTTGAAGACTACTAATGAACACTTAAGTCATACATACATATTCCAAATTTATTTATTATTTTTTTAAATAGGAAGTGTGCTTCGTTAACCTTTTTACGCTATTTAAGGTAGAACGTTCTGACGGCTCAAAGGAGATTCAACAATTAAAAATTTAAAATAATATATGTTATTAATTAAGTAAAGTAATAAAAATAAAAAAATATAATAATTAAATATATTAAAGAAATTTTATTTAAATTATTAAATAAAATTTCAGTTCAGGCCTTGGCAATTGTTTTCATATGTCTTTTTCTGAGCATAAAAGATTTTAAACGAAAAGTACCAAAATATTAAAAAAGTGTATTTTGATTCAAATAAAAATGAAAAAAGGAAATATATACAAAAAATAACTTGCAGTTTGTATGCTCCAAAATTTCTACAGAATTTAATCATTATCTTTCTATTTTATTTCAATTACTACTATGCACAAGAAATAGAAATTTTTCAGTCGATATAAAAACGCTTAAAGTAAAAAATAACACTAAATGTTATTTAAAAAATTATATTAAAAATTTTTTAATTATTATTATTATTATTATAGTATAACAGAAATTTGTTACAAAATGTTACTAAGTAACGATAACACACTTTATGCATCTTTTATTTTCTTAGGCTGATGAGCGATGAACTTTATACACTATCGAAAATAAATAAAAGAGTTTACGGATATTCCACTGGCAGGTGCTCTCGTATTGTTTATTTGCAAAGAGCAGGATTCTATTGTTAACCGAAAACAATAACTCCTTTTTGAGGTCTTAAAAAAGGTTCTCCCTTTGAATGAGGTCCCATTTCTTTAACGCAGGGTGTTGAGGTGTAGGGAGTAAATAAGTAAATATTTAGTCAAAATGATATACTTATTAAAATGTCAAAGATTTCAAAATATGCATTGCTGTCAAAAATGAATAAAATTAGAAAAAATATGTATATGAAAAAAGCTTCCAATATACATATCACGGACAGCTTTTTCCATTATCATTTTACTTTATAGCCGTTTATATATATACATTTATACTATAAACCAGGATTTTGCATTCGATCCAGTACAAAGTGTTAAAACCTTATTTTATTGATACGGCTTACCTTAAAAAATAACAGGCTATTCAAAATGCTCTCAAGTCGAGATAACCCGAGTCTTTTAAAGGATTAACTTAAGGTTGCGCTGAGCAATGCACTTTTATGTTATAAAACATTAATTCAATATATTTTTCATATTCGATATACCAATTGCGTCTGCTTAATGTCTGATCAGACTTTGTCGAAACTAAAAATTATTATACCATTGTGGAGGTGTACAAAAAGCTTATTTTCCTAGTTATCCAAACAAGGGGTGTTTGGATTACTAGAAATCTTGATATCTGCAGTTCGGATGAATGGAAGTACGCTATATTAAATTAAGTTAAATAAATATATTCTTTTTTGCTTACCGACTGCACTGTCAGTGGCTGTCCATAGTCTCTTCCCCCCTTGATTCCAAATCCCCATCTTTGCTGGGAATCAGCCCTCTTCAGGGATATCAAGAACGGTCGCTGGTAAGCCATCTCTAATGAAACAGAACTCTTCAAAAAATTGCTCTGGCAAGTATATCGTTCAGAAATTTAAATTTAAAAAAAAACTCGTTCGTTCGTCGTACAGTCACCCTTCTGGATTAGTTATCGTTTGCGGGCTGGCTGACTCTTCGACTATATTTGACTCTTTTTGAGTCAGATTCGAACCTTGGGAACACGTGTTTAGGTTTGCTGCAGGGAGGGAAGGAAAAAGAGCTTGCGCCAATTCCGCGCGCCAAGACAAGAGCAAAGATAAACAAAGGGGAAGATCTTCGTCGGAAGTAAAGTTATTAAAAATAGTAACTCTGTCACATCTGTCATAATTTTCGGCGGTCGGTTATTGGCGCAAGGTTACAGAGGTATTTCTTGAATACTTCCATTATTGGGTTCTAACAGATAGTGCTCAGACGAATAACTTTTTGCTAAGTAAATAAACATTTTTTATTATACTATATTAATGGGCGTTTCTGTACACACAATGCGTCTATAAACTTTTAGGACTAATTTTTCAATAAATTCCAGTAAACTGCAAAGCGATAATTGACAGCATTTATTATTATCTCAACTTATTTTTCCTAAATATCGTCTGCTTAGAGACAGAATTGTCTTCGTTTGCATTGATTTCGTGAACATCTGCAATCATAGATTAGAAATTTAAGCAAAGAATATCAAAACGCTTTTCTGTAAAGCAGGAAAAACATCGAAAGAGACATCTGAAATGTTACATAAAGCTAAGCTGCGCAAATCATTATTACGATTCAAAATCGTAATAATTCCTTCGTTCGCAAGGAAGATTTTCTGAAGGATGTATAAATATTTATGATGAATCCAGAAATAGTCTCTTCTGTCAAGCTCGAATGAATGAAAACGTCGGAGAAATTTCACTAATTGATCCTGAGATCGCCACCCCATTTTCTTCAAATAATAGCTGATAAGACACTACTTAACAAAACAATCGTGGAAGATCTAGAGAGGATAAAAATTTGCTCTGTTTTCCCTTTCACGAATTGACTGCAGGACAGAAAGATGATCAAACTTCTGCATGTCTTTTCTTGATCCGGATTGTAGACATTAATCCTGACTTTTTCGAACAAAGATGACTGGAGGGGAAATTTAATGCTTTGCTTATATGATCAGAAGAGAAAATATCAGTTATCTGCTTGGATTAAAGAAAATATTGTTTCGGAAATCTCGGATGAAGGCCATGCTGCGGAATTTCTTTTCTTTTTTTTTTCTTTTTTTATAGGAGAGGGACAATTTGCAACCAATTTGTTTCTGAGAGACAGACAGAAATTTCCACATTTTATATTGCTGTAAAAACAAGCTTTTAACTATAATTCTAGGCATTAACTCTGAAAACGCTCAATCAAATAACTGATTTCTACTGCATGACAAAGCAGTGCCACACAGCTACTTACTTGCCAAGCCTTTTCTAGCAAAGAAATGTGTCACTTTTCTCAACCTCCCCTTATTCCCTGTATTTCACATCTGCAGCCTACTCTCTGTTCTCGAAAATGAACTATCTCTTCAACAATCATTATTTTAATAGCATTAAAAGATTTAGAAAATCTTGAAACTTAACTACTGTCCTTAGCAATGAGATCTATGGAAAAGTCAAGTAGCTCCTTTAAATTGCCTAGCGTTGTATGAAGTTATAGGGATTGTATATGGAAGGTTAAGAAGTAAGAATGTTCTCTTCTTCAAAATCTGATTCTGTACTAATTTAGTCCGAAAACTTGATTGGCGCACTGTGTATTCTTGGGGTTATAAACATCCTCACTGAAGGCATTCCAAAACTTTTCAGTTATTTTAAATTAACATGAATTTTTCATGCAGCTTGGACAGGACAAGTGTTGCCACTGTACAACACATAAAACATTTAATATACCTTCCGTGTGTTTAGCCGGTTCTCACAATATTACCAACTCTTTTTTTTTTTTTGCATTTTCGACAATATGTATAATTAATATTAATTAAAATACATTTGCTTTGTACTGTAACCATCTGATAACTTTTACAAATATTATTAGCAGGGTTATCGTAGTTAGTAAAAGATGTTTCTGTCGACCTACAATTACGAGCCAGGAACAGAACCATTTGAAATTATCAAATAAAACGCAGTTAAGAAATCAAAGGATTCTGAAGTATATACTGTAAAATGTTAGAAAAACTTTTCCTTAATTTCAATAATGCAGTTCATAAAAATTATCAGTAGGATATATTATAAATTTAACATACTTTCATTCAAATCTATTAATTGTATCTGTAAAAGATGCTGAACTATTAATATATGCGTTTATTTTTTTTAAATCGCTCAGTTTGTCAAGCACACACAGACTGATTAAGTTTGAAAGGTAAACTAAATTTTTCAGTCGCTTCGAATGGCACCAGTCTTAAACCTGATTGTTTACTAAACAGCGGAGAAGATAAAAGGGAAGATCTTCTATGTCATGCAATAGCAACACTATAGTCTGTTGTTATTTTAGAACAGGCTTTCCAAGATCTTTTCACTTCCTTCATTTTCGATCGTAGCGCGCGTCATCATCATCGTACAACAGCTATTTTCTTTAATTCAAATGAACCTTTATCTGTACGCTTTCCACGGCGTGGGGAAAAACCAATTACAGAATTCGACTATCTGTCGCAGCTGTCGTTACCATGATTACGAGGCAATTATGGAAGGAATGACCCAGAAGTACTTATTCTAAAGTGGTAGTTTGAATGTATCAGAAATGCATAGTAGTATGACGTTCAAACATTTTGACAGACTGTTCTAAAAATATTTCTAACATCAAAATCTTTACTAAGGAACACCGCAATCTGATTTGACAAAATGCCAAAAGCTTCCAAATTTTCCTGTTTTTGAATTATTTTAGAATTTTTTTCTGACACTTACTCATTTTAGTAATAGAATTGATCCAAGATTCGTGGGATGAGGCAACACTAAACGAGATCAGAAACTGCTTTGAAAAGACAGAATTTATGTAATGCAGTCTCGTCGTTATCACAGCAACTGTTCACATGATACAATCAAAAATAGAATGAAATTTCATAAACTTAATAATGTTAAAATTATGCATAGTAGAAATTCAGTTATCCGAATTTTAATTATCCGGATTTTACATTTTGGAAATCAGATATCTGAATTACTTGCCTTTTTACTTCCTTATACGAAATAATGGAAGTATTGTAATAGCGAAAATTTCGGGTATCATATACCAACAAAATATCCATTTTGACAGCTCTCGAATCCATACAAACGATGTTTTTGCATGACATCTGACGCACGGACAGAATAAAGGACTCTTTTTTTCAAAACGGATTGTAAAATGGATTTAAAATGGACTCACAGGTTTTTCATGACGTCTGTACGTACGTATGTATGTACATACAGAAATTCGAGGAAATAAGTTTAAATGAAGTGTAGAGTTTTTCCTCTGCAAACTGGTGAGCGCACTGAAAAATCTTAAATAGGGTTGGAAGGATACACGTATGACGAAAATTGCGAACTTAAAATATTTGAGGAGTATTGTAAAGGACAAATAACAACATGGGCAGGAAGTGCACTGACGCCATTTGCATAACTCACAATTATAAACAATAGAAGTACCAGTCACAGAAAACCATGTGCAAAGCATTGTTTGTGGAAAACCTTTAATGAGAAGTGTGGGAAGGTTGTTTCTACAATTAGGTGTTCAAACATGCTAACAAGATGACGCTTAGAGGAAACAACGAGGGGAATGATAAAGCTTCTGTCTGAATGGAAAACGTGCTACCGAAGCAGTGCCAGTTTATCGATGAAATCATAAGCTAAGACGAAGCTCATGTTCGGTGAAAACTGTACATGATTCGGTAAAAAACTTTGAAGAAACTGGATTCGCGCTTGACAAACCATGATCCTTGGTGCGGGATAATTAATCAGAAAATTCTGAAACACAATATTTAACGATTCTTCCTAAAAACTAATTTCAACATCAAGTACAGTTTTTCATTTTTTATACAAGTCCCTAAGTAACACGTTCACGTGTTAAAAGTCATAATGTACATAAAAATAAAGACTTGTCCTAAACTCCTGAGAAAATATTTATATTAAAAAATTCAGATTTGCATCATCAGCTCTACGAATAAGGCGAAGAGCAGTTACTTAAACAGACTTCAGGAATATGGTACCTAAAACAAGCTTACGCAATATTGAATAATAGCACGCGGAAGGTCAGGCTGAATTAATGTAACTAATCCTAGCACGGTCACTTTTATGTTTTTAGTTTTTAATATTGCTTGGTCTTGTTCATACAGAGGAGCATTTTTCTCTACCACACTAAATATCAGTCCCGATTACATTTCGTAGACAGGCTCACTTAAATGAATCCTGTTAATCATCAATCGGAAGCCAATATTCTAATTCACTAATATTGGTCCCGGAACAGTCTCTTTATAGTACTTCGTAAATTGGAACTCAACACGCTGATAATTGCACAAAATCAGTCGGAGCCAGGAGCCGTTGTTCTAAATCTCTAAACCAGGAATATAAATGCTCACGCTCCTTTTCACTTCCTTCGCTTATTAAAGAACAGTCTCGAAGAGAAAGTTTCAGTTGATAATCACTTTTGGAGTCATGAATTCGATATAGTTTTGCGTATCCGACATCGTGACAAGAAGACCACACAGATCATCCCATTGTCTTTTCAAGAGATTTTTTGTTCACATCCTTCTCCTTCATCAACTGCGTACGTTCCAACAGCTCGGTAACAGTAAAGATGTTTAAAACATCAAAACAGAAATTTGTAAAATTCTGCATAGTGAAAGAACCTATAAAGGTTTAAAATAAACGCAAACATACAAAAAAATAAAAAATTAATTTAAAAAAAATATTTAAGCAATGGTGTGTAGTTGTCATTAATCAATACCGCATCTGGAGGTTGCGCTAAATCCGTCGTGCTTAGATTGCTCGACGAAAATATTTTAAGTCTTAAAGGAGATTTCCGAGCCCATTGTTTTGCTTCGAAAACTTCCAAAAGCAAAATTCCAAATTCACCCCAGAATCCCATGTATTTGATCTTCCTGGTTAAAATCTCTGCAAAAATATATCATTATGAACCGAAGAAAAAAGTATTATATCAATACTGCATATCTGAGGGAATTTTCAACCCTTTAAACATTTTAAAGTCGTAGAAAGAGAAGCAAATATTTTTAAAGTGCGAAAAAAGGATGTTTCATTTTACTGACAATTTAAGGAAATCAAAGACCGCGGAATCTATAGCCTATTTTGTGCACAAAAAATGAATAAATAAGTAAATATATATATATATATATAATCTGAAAGGTTTCAGATTTTAAATTACTTAAAAAGGTGCGTTTTTTTAACATTTTGTGCGTTACCTTTATTCATTAAATATCATGTTCTTCGTACTTAAACCATAAAATTCAGTTCAACAGCAATATCGCAAAAT
>KK113901.1:438492-471199 GCA_000611955.2 Stegodyphus mimosarum
CATATCTTTATTTCCAGTACACAATTCCGCGCTGGAGACAAAAATGTTTTTTTTTTTTTTTTTTCTGTACAACTTTGCCATTGCTCGCTTTGAAATCCTTGAGTTTGTTCGTGAAAAATTAGTTAAAGTTTTACAAAATATGAAATCGATAATAAAATAAATTCCAAATTTCAAATTTGGGCTTACAGATGCCCATATTCGCAGCAGGATTACGTTATTCAAAATTCGAAAGGCTAGTTACCGTCGTTTTATCACAATGCGAGAAACATACGTACATTTAATGCACATTCTTCATTACTTAATTTCTTTAAAGATAATACAGGGCTGCAATATTTGGTGGCAACAGTTTTAAAAAAGAACAGATATTCAATGTTTCCGAGGCAAAATCGCAAAACGAAAACAATAGTCCTTCAGAGACAAAACCCCTTTGGACTAAAAATAAAAAATTTGAAATATTTCCGATTTTAAATTACTAACGTTTTGTGTGTTACCTTTATTTATTACAACATCATGTTCTTCGCACTTAAGCCATAAAATTCAGTTCAACAGCAAAATCGCAAAATAATTTTAAAATGAGCATATCTTTAGAATTTCCGATAGTTCCGCGCATTGGAGATAAAAAGTGTTTTTTCCCATAGAATGTTGCCATTGTTCGCTTTGAAATCGTTGAGTTTGTTCTCAAAAATTCGTTAAAGTTTTAAAAAATATGAAATAGATAATAAAACAAATTCCAGGTTCCAAATTCGGGCTTCCAGATGTGCATATTCGGGTGGAAATGTACGTTATTCAAAATTGGATGGATCTAGGTACCGTTGTTTTATCACATTTTCAGAAATATATATACATATATGCAGATTCTTCATTACTTAATTGCTTTAAATATAATTCAGGGCGATAACATTTGGTGGCACAATTTGAAAAGTGATACAGCCGTTTATAATGAATCAACGCAAAATCGCAAAACGGAAACAATAGTCCTTCAGGGACAAAGCTCCTTTGGACTTAAAAAAAAAAAGAAAAGAAAAGAAAAATCTTAAATTAAAGAATAAACTGGGAATGGAAAAGTGGATAGAGTTTCTTGGCCGATCATTTCATTTCGAAGAAAAATTTGTTTGGTAGATGATGGAAAAGAGAATATCTGAATACCCGTTGGATGCGCTATATTTTCTAAACTATAGTGCATTACAGTAAGATTTAAGCCTTTAATATTTACCCTTACACAAGTGGAAACGTGAGAATGATTATACAACTCAATTCGAAATATCAGAACTTTGTATGTATCCAGAACTTCAGTTTTCTAGACTTTCCTTCTTTCTAGATCTGTTAAAAATTTTACTTTTTAATTTAATTAATTTTTTTTTTATTTTTTAGTAGTAGCTACTTCTACGGAAAGTGGTTCAGCATAGTTATTACAAAAAAAAAGAAAACATATATAATACTTTTAACAAGTTCAACTAATGTAATTTCATAAAAATAATGATGATTTTATAATAAACCTGAGTAGCTGCTTTTTTGTATTACACTACTTTTATCAATCGCTTCAGCCCAACGATTCTACATTTTAAATACAGGGTATTTATAAAGTCCCGGACCCATTTTGATGTTTAATAACTCATAAAATAATGAAGATATAAACAAACTTATGGCATTTATTGATGGAATAACTTATATATTTTCCTTTTCAGGTTTGAATATCTTTACTTTTGTAAATATCGTCTGCGCGTGTGGTTAATTTCAGATAATTTCATTTTCCAGTCTAAATATCTGTACTTTTCTGAATATCGTCTGCTTATTAATTGCACTTTTCTCTCTTTTGTTTTTGGCAACTATGAATCAACTATGGCAACAACCCCCATGAATACCGTGAGGCACAAAGGGATTCCCCAAAGGTTAATGTGTGGTGTGGAGTAACGCACGACCGAGTCATCGGGCCTTCCTTTTTTACAGAAAAGACGGTCTCATCAGTCGTATACTTAGACATGTTGGAAAACTTCGTATTTCCACAATTAGAAGAGCTTCAGCCACATGTCTTTTTGCAACAAGATGGTGCACCACCTCATTGGGGTACCATCGTTCGTAGTTCTTTGAATGACCATTTTACAGGAAGATGGAATGGGCAAAGAGGTCCAATTCTTTGGCCACCCAGATCACCTGATATAACGCCGCTGGACTTTTTTCTTTGGAGATTTGTATAGGACAACGTTTACAGGAGGAGAGTGTCGAACATGGATGACCTAAAAGGCAGAATTACAACCGCAATAGCCTCTGTGGATGCCGACATGCTTGCCGGTACCTGGCGTGAAATTGAATATCGACTTGATATTCTGACGAAGGGGGCACACGTGAAAGTTCATTGATAAGGGTCATGAAACTTTTTGAGTCTATCTAACCATTTATGTTATTAATTTTACTCTATTATTTTTTGAGTTATTAAACATCAAAATGGGCCCGGGACTTTATAAACACCCTATATAATATAAATTATACAAATGGAGCGAGTACTACAGCTTATCGTATGACCTCTTTAATTTTGCTCTCAGAAGGAATGGATTGAAGAAAAAAGTTTTAAAACATTTCATTTTTCGGTGCATAAAAGCATTCTGTTGTTTAAAAATTAAATGCGGAAAAGGAAAACTTATCAGCTTATTTCTTTCTTAAAGATCTTCTCAACTATATGCGTATTATTTTCAATATGCTACTTCTCTTTCCAGTATAGGTTAGTGGTACTTAATGTAAGCTTAAGTTTCGACTATTTCACCTTTTTCTTTGCTTTTATTTTGTATTGATGATAGAGTATACAAAAGGCGTTCGGAAGCAACAATTATGTATATTATTTTTCTTGCAAAATTCTTTTTTTTTTTCGTTTTTACCTATGCAACGAAACCTGCGAATCTTTCTCAAATAATATAAAAAAAGTCACGAAAAGAGCTTAAAAATAATTTTTTAAGATATATAGGACAGACTGGTAGTACTAAACACAATGAATACTGAAGACTGTTCTTAGCGAATTATTAACACCGTTTTAGATAGGCAAGACAACAAATTGCATCTAAAATCTTCGAATTGCAATGTAAAACCCCGATGAAGGATTTGCCTTAAAAAATTTCAAAACGCTGCAAATATAAGAAAAATGATTCTGCACCAATTACGTACCACATTGCGTTAGTAAAGTCTTTGATGAATTACAACTTAACCCAGAAAAAAGCCCATAAAAATTATTAATTAGATACATTATAAATTAAATGCATTTTTATTTAACCTACTCAGATTAAACAACAAAAACTTTTATTAGAACTGAGTTGATTTCTTTTAAGTCGCTTAGTTTGTTGATCAACAACAGATTAAATTTTTAAATTAAATATCTTACGCTTTGCCAAATGGCAGCACACTGACCTGTGGAAAACAAAAATCATTTACGTTATTTTTAAACACGTTATTTTTAAATAGCTAAATTTGTTGATGATATTTGAAAGATCAACTTTACGTTGCCCTGAATAGCAATACACTGACGCGGAAGATTAAAATGTTTTACATCGAGCAGTGGTAACATATTGCCTTGAAGATGCTGAGCTCGTTGATCAAATATTCCTTAAATTTGCATAAAACATGAAATAAATAAAAACCAAATTCTAAATTTCGCTTTTCAACATGTTAAAAATTTTACATACTACGTATGTGAAGGACTACTTGTGTTCAAACTTTGGTGTCTCTATGGGCCTCCGTTTTTCCATAATACAAAGAACAGCAAACATACGCACATACCTACGCAGAGATTCTTTATTATTTAATAATGGACGTAAATGCAAGCATGAAACATTTAACATTATGACCTTGCTAATTTCGTTATTTTATTTCAATAAAGAATGCTGTTTCAATATTATTTATTAAATAAAATGCATAGATTTATATGGTTATTTGTTAGCATAAAAATAGGTTATGAGGGTTTTTCCCTTCCCATAATTTAAAAAACATGTATTCTCTTTGTTTCATTTTAGTATCAAATCAAAAATAAAATTTTATAATTAGTTTTAGAATTTGCATTTACAAACATAAATTTCATGTCTTATTTTCAGTTAACAGAAATTTCTTTTATGTGTAAAGGCAAGTTATGTCGTAAATATTGTTGATAAAAGGTTTGTTCTGAATTTCCTGCTGTGAAAATAAAATTCTTGATTTATAGATTTGTTTCTTCAGATATCGGAATTTTTACATCTTATAGTTAAATCTTGAAGTTAATTTCTAAACCCCTTCTATTCAGCCGAAATTTTTTAAAGTTTATACGCATACTTATTTTCTATTGTAGAGACATTAGATTATTTTAAGCAGAAGAACATGAAAAATGAGTAGTGCTCCCACCGGGATTCGACGAAAGCGTTCTGAATGGTTCTGTTACACCACGAAGACATGTTGGAAAGAGGGAAAAAATACTTTTATATACTTCCCTTTTAAAGAGCGACTGAGGATTAGGGAACCCAATCGCCAACCTGGTGGTGGCGAATTTTTGCTCACCATCTTTTAGTTCGGGCGCCACTGTGGAGTCATTAGGTTATTTTGAGGCAGCAGACTTGAAAAATGTGCAATGTCCTCACTGGGATTCGAACCTGGACCTCTCGAATACGCGCCCAATGTGCTTATCGTTACGCAACGAAGGCAGACTGGAAGGAGGGAAGAAATACCTTATACTATGACAATGCAGTATCATGCCTCAGAAATCATTACGTGATCCTGTCACACAAACTGATGGAAAAGAAGAGTTAGAGAATCTAAAAGCAGGTGGCGCAAAAAATTTAAGCAACTGAAGTAAAAGTTTTAAATTTCCAAAACGTCCGTTGTGCAAAACGTTAAGAAGTTTTATTTAACTTCCACACCCATGCATATAGCCATTTCTCAACGAGAAATTTCGAAGAAAATCGAATCATGAAATAAAATTGTTTCTCCGAATTTAATACGCCAATTTTCAGAATAAATCGATTTTTTCCTTCTTATTAAAAAAAACACAAGATTTTTCAATCATTCTTCAAAATTTAATCATCAGTTTTTGATTACCGAATTGAACGATTTACAAAAAATAAATGCATTCTCAAAAATGTCAATCTTTGTTTCACTTTTTTTTTAATAATGCTCCTAATAAATATTGTTGCGTGCGTATTGAATGCACAAGCCGTTAAAAAGTTAATAAAATTTATTCTTTTCCCAAGAAATAAAACAAAATGCTGAAATATTTCCTCAGAGATATTCGAACTATATCACAATATCCCACAGTAGTTATATTTTGAACTATTAAACTATAAACAGAACTCAAATTCAAAGTACAGAGAAAGTTAATTCGATCTTACCGCGAATTCGTCACAATCAGTAACAGCACTAAGTAAACAACTGCAGTTCGCTTAACAATAACAACTGAGCTGAGATGTTTTAATCCGGCTTTTATAAGCTTTTTAATCATTCACGAGAATATTCTGATAAAATCTATTTTCTCGATTTTTCTGGATAGCAAAAACAATTATAAGCTATCTATTTATTTATAAGGTATTTCTCCCGCCTTTTTCATATGACTTCGTGGTGTAGTGGTCAGCACACTCGACGCGTAACCGAGAGGTCCGTGGTTCGATTCCCGGAGAAGGCGTTGCTCGTTTTTCACCTCTCCTGCTTCTAAATAACCTAATGACTCTACATATTAAATTTGAAATGCACACGCTGTTGTGTTTTTACTTTTCTGGCGTAGTTTTCTCTTAAATTTCGTCACGCGCTGCATTGCATGGGAAAATAAAACAATTTAATTACAATTCTACTAAAAATAGCTAAATAAATACAAAATCCGTAACACTATAAATTAAATTATATTCAATTTATAATCTATCCAACTTTGTTTTAATTTGTGGTTTATGAAAGATGTCTCTCGTGTCTTGAAAAAGACTTGGGGAAAAGAGTGGATAATTAACGGAAGTAATAAACACCAAAGAAATGAAAAGAGATTCAGTAGCCTCTTTTATTTGATTTCGTATTGAATTATGCCTCTTTAATGAGCATTATCATGTGCTGCTGAGCGCAACTTGGGGACCAGTTGGAGCTTGGCTTGTGCAGGTGTCAGTTTGAGTTCTGAGTTTGTTGCACGACGTTCAAAGGGACAAAACACAACAGCACCTGAGGGTTATTTGTTTAATGACTAATGCAGTTTCTTTTTTATTATTATTATTTTAATATTTTGTTTTTTAAATTCTTATTTTTACTTTCTTCAAATTTTTACTAGTAAGCTTCTCGAGAGGTTATATTTTTATCTCAAGTGTTCAATTTGCAGTTTTTTTTTAAACCTCAAAGAAAGCCTCTTCACAGTGTTTACGGTTTCTAGTTAGTGGATTTAGCTTCCTGACAAAATAATAAGCATTGCCACTGGAAGAAATTATTTATTGAAATCTCTTATACAAACGATCTAGGGAAATAAATGCGCAGCTACATGTTCAATAATTAAGTTATTTCTTTACTAAGAAAGTACTTGCATTTCCAGATGGCTTTAATTTACAGCGAAATAAAATCATGCGAATAATTTTCTATCGTTTGCTTTCCCTTTTCAGTAGCCTCTTTTAAATATACCATTTCATGTTTTATATGGCTATTTACTAATTGGCCTGTCTTAACTACTTAGCTTAAAAACTTGTTTCGGGTATTTAACGCAAATTTGCATCCCAATGTTAAAATTGTGATTTCTTTTTAATCTTATTACTTTCCATTTTTAATTTTATCAAATATTTTTTTAACCTTTTGAAACTTAAATGGAGATTCTTTGAGGCACTAGTTTACTATCTGAAGTTTCCAGACTACAAAATTTAATTAGCACTGCAGTTTTCCAACATACCTCAGCTTTATGATCTAATTAACCAACCCCGAATTTTACTTTTTATACCAGCACATAGATCGAATAATAATCTTGCGAATGAAGCGTTACAGAACTTTTAGAGTAAATTATATAACTTATTAACGGTTTTTATTTTCTTGCAAAAGAAGTGTTGTAATCACGAAAAATTCCGAGTATCAAATTTCAAAGAAAATATCCATTTTGATGGCTATCGAATGCAATTTAACGATGTTCTTGCGTGACATCTGTACGTAAAGATAGAATAAAGGACTCTTTTTCAACAAACGAATTATAAAACTGATGTAAAATAGATTCAGAAGATATTTTTTCTGCCGTCTGTACGTACGTATGTATGTATGTATGTATCTCGCATAACTTAAAAACGAATGGCCTCAGAACTTCCAAATTTTGTATATCGGACTGCTATAATGTGTAGTTGTGCCCCTCCCTTTTTGGCTGCAATCGGCCGTACCAAAAGTATATACATATACACCCACTATATTACTGGGTTCCGTGAGCTCAGATTTTTTATTATTATATGATAGTAAATTGCATATTTTTTGCTTTCAAAATGATTGAATTATGCTGTTCTTATCTTTCGGTTAAGTATCTTCCAGTTTTTATGCATTTAGTTAATCTGTATGCAAAAGTTGTAGAATTATCAACAATTTAAAAGTTGTTTAAGAGCGGCTAAGACTAATTTTTGTTTACCATAGCAACCATATTTGTTTACATTTGAAACTTAGCAGAATAGTGAATTCAGCTTCTGCACCCTTTCTGCCGAGTGGAAGCAAAATTAAACTCAGTTTTCTGCACCAAAAAATATACCTGGTTGCTGGCCGAATTTCTTGTTCTTTTGTAAAAATCTAATTTTATTTTATTTTTTTTAATGTTTTCACTGTATTTGGTGCTTTACCATTTTTTCTGTATTTTTCAGTTTTTTACGAAGATATTTTAACGTTTTATGTATTTTTGCATTGTCGCTATCGGAGAACTGAATTAATTGGATGAGAAATCTATCTCTAGTGAAATTCGTGGAAATAAGCCTTTCGTATTAGGAGTAAATAATGTCGCCAGTCTGTCTTGAAGTCTGTCTTTGGAGAGAGGGGAATTTTACGAGTAGCGCATGCGCATTAGGCAAGTGGTGCTGAATCGTCTGTGAAAAACATTTTCTTTTTTGCTTGTTTAATTTCTTTTATACATCGTTTTAAATTTATTATAGTAATTGAATATAAGATGCGGCAACGATTAGATAATTCTTCAGATGACATAATTTTTCGTGCGTTCTGAATTATGAAATGAATGAGATGTACGCTGTTAAGTGAACGTCAGAGTGTCGCTATGGTAAATAAATATAGGGAATTTTAAAGAGTGTATTTATTCTATTGTGGTTTATGCGCTATTGACGAAGTAGAATTCTATAAGTGCATTTATTTTATTGTGGTTTACGAGCTATCGATGAAGTAGAATTATATAAGTTTAAATGAAATGCAGCAAAAAATGCGTATAATTTAATATTCCGTACAAGAAAGTCATGTGGTGTACACATCACATTTTTTTAAATAATAGAACACCATACTACATTGCAAGGACAAAATTCAGTTCCTAATTTTAAGGCAGCAATTTTTCATAAATGTTAGCCAGAAAGACCGTTTATACTTTATTTGATTTATTATTTAGATATAAATTTAGACAAAGAAAGTTACTACAGACGGTAGTTAATAAAATTTTTTTGAAGTTTTGAAGGAGGCTCATTTTTGTTATTGTTTGTAACAAAATGGCGCCATTTTCATCTTCATTTATCATGTATTTGAAAATGTACTGTGTCTTTTTCAGTTGAAAAGGGACATTAGTCTTGAATGGGATATTAGTCTCGAAACAGCATTTTGCGTTCAATCGCCATAAACGACGTATCACTTTTCAGTTTGTTGCCACCAAATATTATCGCACTATATCATATTTAAAGAATTTAAATAATGAAGAATCTGCATGAATGTATGCATTTCTTGCATTATGAAAAAACAACGGTATCTAGAGCCATCAAATTATGAACAACGTAATCCTCCACCCGGACATGGGCACCTCGAAGCCCGAATTTTGAATTTCGAATTAATTTTATTATTTATTTCATATTTTGGAAAACTTTAAGGATTTTTTTATTAATTAACTCAACGAGTTCAAAACAAGAATAGCAACCCTGTACGGAAAAAAAAACATTTTTATCTCCAGGGCATGAGACAGTCTATCGGAAATTCTAAAGATATGCGGTTTTTAAAAATTTTGTAATTTTGCTGTTGAATCGAATTTTGTGTGACATAAGCATCAAGAACATGATATTTAAAATAAAGAACCACTCAAAACGTTAATAATAAAAAGACAAAAAGAAGTTTTGTAAAGCAGTCTTAGTAAAAAAACTTGACATTGGCAAAATGAACTGAGAAAAGACTGGGGGGGGGCGGAAAAAACGCATGCCAACACTTTACGCTGCACCTGAAATTCTAAACGTAGACTGCTATGCTTTTTTCAAAATTTTCTCAATTTTCTGTTGAATTGTATATGGCGTAAGCGTGAAGAAAATGAGGCTTAATAATATAACTAAACGATAAAAAACGTGGGTTAGTAGGAGTGACTGTAACAGCAGATTAGTAGACAGTGTGCTTAGCGAGAGCGTAAAAAAATCTTAACACACCCTTTTGGGCGCCCGTTAAAATCTAAAACCTTTCAGATTTTTTTTAATTTTAATTTAATTAATTTTTGGAAATTTTCTTTTATTTAATGTAAAAAGTTTTAACTTTCGAAGACATTTAAAGTAGACGTATTTTTTTTTTAATTTTACTGTTGAAAAGTAAAAAAAAATTAATTCAGATCATCAATGCAACATGAAATTTTCCATGGAAAAATTTTATATACATATAAAAGAAAATTTCGTTCGATAACGATAAGGATAACAAGTGTTGGCGAAGTGTTTGAGAGTTTTTATCCATAACAGTACTTAATTTAATTACATGTAATCTGTAATATGAAGATATTCTTAAATCATCATTAAAGTAAATTATGCAGTCTTTAAAATAAATCCAGTGGACAACCATTAATACCATTAATTTGTTTTTCACATTCATTCTGTACCAAACTACAAGAACAATATAAACAAAAATGTTATTCTTTTTGTTGAGAAGTGCATTCTTTTTTAATACTGATTTAATTAACAAAACCAAATCAACTTATAATATAGTTTGTTTATAGCAGGTAAAGGAAAAAGCAATGGAATTAATGGAAATTAATTTCCATTGCTTTTAAAATTAATTCCATTGCGTCCAGTTGATGTAAATTTCGACTTATTTTTAATAGTGGTCTTCGATTAATTATAAAATGGGTTATTCCTCTTCCCTGTGTTTTTTCTAACTCTGCTTAGATTAAGTATGATCGTTTTACCCAATATTATCTCAGTTATTCAAAGCTGATTGTTTAGTTGATCCAGTCTTAGTTGATCCAGATATTTAGAAATGTATTTATTTAACTCGTTATCACTAGAAAACTTTATGTATTTATTTATATCACTAGAAAGCCAGTAACACAGAAAGCGTTTCAACAAGGCAACTGATTTCTACAAGCGAGCGAATAATACCGTTCAGATACACTTTTATCACCAAATTGGCGATACGTAAACAGTTTTGGCAAACTTTTCTTTTATTGCGACCTTTCTTGCTTTCGTTTGGGATTGTGCCTAACGTTCAAAAGAGAAGGTGGGATTCTGGATTACAGTTTGGTCCAATCCATCCCTTCTTCTAGGAAATTTCTCCTCGCACACCATTTTAATTCTTTCTCACACCGCGAGGGAAGGTGATGAAGTGTTTATTCTCTAGAATAGTATAAAACAACTCTTATTTTCTCTTAGAATTCGAAATAGAAGGCGTGCTGTGATTAATCTCAGAATTTTCTAAGTGATGCCAATTTTAAGGACAAGATACAGAAAATCTTAAAAGTGTAGTGCAGTACTGAATATCCGGATGAACTATGATAGCAATTATTCGTATTTAAAAATATTCTCAATAATTAACTTGCAACCTTCCCTTTCCCTCCTGCAGATCATGTACTCATATAGTTTAAAAGAACTACAATATTTTTAATGGGAAGAATATTTTTAATACTATAATTTCAAAGAAATATTATTGTTTTTCACTATCTGATACATCCCACTTGATATAAATAGACGTTGTTGCCAGTTGATGATAAATAAGACCTCTCATTAGTTTTCGGTATCCTAACAGTGTGCTATCGAATGCAGTGCTAATTTAATAATTTAATGCGTCATGTTATCTGAACTTCTTAACAACATTTTATAACAAGTGTCATTTTATGCCAAGAAAGGTCATAAATAAAATTAATTTCCAACGTCCAATAAATGTATGGTCGATTGCTAAATTTTTACCAGTAATCCTTGTGCACTCTGTCACCTGCATTAAAAATAAAATATGATGATTACAGTGAAGTTTTTTTAATAATCTTGTAGAGACATTAGGTTATTTCGAAGCAAGAGATATGAAAAAGTAGCGATTACTTCGACGGGACTCGAACCACGAACCTCTCGAATACGCGTCGAGCGTGCTGACCA
This sequence comes from Stegodyphus mimosarum, assembly GCA_000611955.2. Taxonomy (NCBI): domain Eukaryota; kingdom Metazoa; phylum Arthropoda; class Arachnida; order Araneae; family Eresidae; genus Stegodyphus; species Stegodyphus mimosarum. The sequence goes on from KK113901.1 coordinate 449,958, forward strand.
CTACACCACGAAGGCATGCTAAGAAGGCTGGAGAAATACCTTATATACTTCGCCTTTTAAAAGGCAACTGGGGGTTAGGTGACCCAATCGCCAAAGCCTGGTGGTGGAAAATCATCAACTACCACCTTTCTTTTTTTAGTTTGGGCGCCACTGTACAGACATTAAGTTATTTCGAAGCAGGAGACATGAAAAATGAGCAGTGCCCTCACCGGGACTAGAACCACGGACCTCTCGAATACATGCTGAGCACTACACCACCAAGGCATGCTAAGGAGGAGGGAGAAATACCTTATAATGTATAATCTGCAAATCTCAAGTTTCTCTAGAAGTTTCCGGATTTAAATATTTTCAAGTGAAAATAAACTTTTTAAATGTTTTGAAATTTGCGTTTTCATAGCAGTTTACGTTCAAAAAATAAATTCAAAAATTACACATTAACTTTTAAAACTGAAGCACTCTTTGATTTGAATTTCAATTTTGCTCAACAGTGAAAATTTAGAGCACCATTCCGTTATACAACTACCATCCATTGAGCCTGTGTGAAATAGAAGATAAAATATGCCAAAACCCAATGATAGCATCATTTGAGGATTATGTGCTTGAGGACTGTGTGCGTGACTGTGTATGAATATGTAAACAAGAATCATTAAACACACACATGCATATTACTAAAACAGTACTGCCAAAATGTGTGGTAAAGGCATAATTGAAAAATACCAAATTTAGTTATACGTATAATGGCAGCACCTGATACAGTTTCAGTTAAAAGCTAAATTTTTATAAGTTTTGTATATTTTTTAATTTTTTATACTTTCTTTCTTTCTTCTTTCTTTAAATTGTAATGATAAATTCTTCTTTTAAATGTTTTGGGTAAACTTTTCTGAAATGTTTAAAAGTAAACTCTTCTTTGAAGTGTAATCTGGAATCTTGAAATTATAATTCTTTGCTTTCTTTCAACGTTCCTCATTTTCTTTCAAAAGACGTAAATTGTGTCTTATGAATTTAGAAAACACAAATCAAACTCAGTTCCTCATCTAAACTTGGCAACCTATTATTATTACTGCTTAATAACTCACGCAATAATAATAAAAATATTAACGCGAATTATATAAAAACTTTACAAGCAAAACGTAATAACTGATTGCAGTTTTAATGTCTACTGCAAGCCACAAATTCCTTGCCTGTAACAGCAACAGAAATAATGCCATTATGTCTGTATAATCAATTTTTAGTAAACGAGCACGCTTTAAGAAATAAATCCTAGATAAAGCAAAGAATTCTGAGCTTATTTACACTACGTAGATAATTTTACATTAATGTTAATTCGTTTTAAATATTTTAAGTCAATCTACATGTCTTACTCGTTCATGCAAATTGGTAATTTAATAGCTTCCTATAATATTTTTGTATTATATCGTCTTTTCATAACACTTTAATCAACAAATATAATTCAATATTAATAAATTCCGATCTTAGGATTTAAAATTTTTCATTAAATGCAATCCACATTGTTGGCAGAACAAGTGAGGAACCATGTATTCCAATTAATATATTAGAACTTTAGTCTTACAGAAAATTGCGCGTCTTTTAAATGAAATTTAACATAAAAAAATTAATTTTGAAAACTCCATATTTAAATAAACGACATAATTAAAAATATATATGGCGTTTGAAATTTCTTTCATGAATTACAATACTGCAGATATTCATAAAATTGTCATTTGAACATGTTATAATTTAAATAGCTTTTTAAATAGAGTAAATCCTGTATATTATGAAAATAAAGGAAGATTTAAATCTTTAAATCGATAAGAAGTGCTTATATTATTTTGAAATCGCTCAGTTTTTAAGGCTAGCCGTCTAAAGCAGTTAAAAAAATGCGCAATGAATTTCTATCGAATAATAAGAATTTGTATCTCTATCAAATAACAAAGAATTTGTATATATTTTTACGAATTGCCCAGCTGCAGTAAGGTCGCTTCCCCTCAAAGCAGGTTTAGGTTTGCCAGAATATGGCAAGGTTGCCAGATTTGGCGCAAAATCGCCCATTGACGATATTTTACGACAGAATCGACGATATGCCACAGGGGGAAGGAGAATATTCTATAACGAATTCTTACCGGTTTTCCCCAGAATGTTCTTGAAGACAGGTCAAAAGCTATATTAACTCTGTCTGTGAGCGGAGTAGCAGTTTATCGTGAAGTGTATCTTTAAAGTATGTTTAGTTACTTATCTTTAAAGTTACAGTAGTAGTGTCTTGAGTTTAGAGATTAGCTCGACAGGGATTGACCAGTCGAAAGCTGTACTTTAGTTCTCTGCCGTGAAGCTGTCTTCACCATTATCCCCTGATAGCCTGAAGGCTATGTTCCTGATTATTTCAGAGTGTTTGGCGTAGTTTTTCAAAGGTTATAAACTTGTCTTTGGAACTCTCCTGTGTAATACTGGCGGTTAAATTGTATTTTGATTCTTCAGCAAGTTGTCATCAATCGCTCCAAATCCATGGACCCGTAGAACGCAACAATATGTATGTACGTTTGTAAAAACGCAGCGTGTTACAACTCGAACGCGAAATGAGTAAAAGTTTCGCTTCTGTCTGTGGCAACGGGGAATCGGAAAAGAAACTCGGAAGTACAGCGATCGTTTACTCGGGTTCTCTCAATAAAAATTTGATTCGAATGGGGAATTATTCTCATCTTTTGATTTAAAATTAATCTTGAGCCACGTTATAGAAGAAGTGCGTAAATAAATAGTCATTCAGACTTATTCTGAATTGGATTTCGAAATCGAAAGCTCTCCCAAAACAAAATCGTCGGCATTTGGAATTCGGGGATTAGAACACAGAGGTACGTAGAGTCCACTTGTGACTTGAAGCCGGAGTTTTGAGTTCTGTGTAGAGACATTAGGTTATTTCGGAAGCAGGAGTGAGGAAAAATGAGCAACGCTTTCGCCGAGAATCGAACCACTGACCTCTCGGTTACGCGTCGAACGTGCTGACCTCTACTCCACGAAGGCATGCCAAGAAGGCGGGAGAAATATCTTATATACTGCCCCTTTTAAAGGGCGACTGGGGATTAGGGGACCCAGTCACCAAATCCTGGTGATGAAGAATCATTATTCACCATCTTTAGTTCATCTTTAGTTCGGGCACTACTATGGAGACAATAGGATTTTTTTTTAAGATCAGGAGATGTGAAAAATGGGCAGTGCCCTCGCCGGGATTCGAACTACAAACCTCTCGAATACTCGCCGAGCGTGCTGACCACTACACCACGAAGGCATGCGAAGAAGACAGGAGAAATACCTTATAACGTAAACGAAATTCCAAGCACAACCGACACTATTCTTGCATTGGATGCTGACGATGCAGTCATTCTTGCTTAATTATACATAAGTTCAACTTGTCACTTCGTTGCCACATTATAAGAAACACTCGCAAACTTTTGTTTAAAACTGAATATGAATTATATTACCTTCATTTGAAAATTACTAATTCTACTTTCAATTACTACTAATTTTTCCAATTCAATTTGAGGAATTCAACAAACTGAATTTTTCAATTTGTTGAATTGTTGAAATCAGTTCAATTTGTGATTATAAGTCGTGGTCTAGAACCGATACCGTTTGTCAACGCCATAGAAAAGTCCTAGTTTGTAAATTCTGAAAGCTCACATCCCAATCGGCTAGTTTCACCATCGTGTTAATCTTCTCACTGTAAATATTATTAACCACATTGTTAATATTCCTCATATTAATCTTTCGAAGGATCAGAGGAAAGTATTAAAACATAGCTTCAACTTTTCAAAGACATCTAAGGCTTCATTTTCCCTAATCATCACCCTTGTTGAAAAAGATTTAAATTCCCTAAAATTTCGGAAACACAGAACGCCCCGATGGATTTTCATTTATAGTGCTGAAAGAAAATTACAGAGCATTTTTGAAAGAAAAAATATCTACATTTCTTCGGTATCATTGAAGTATCAAGAATATTTCTTCGGTATCATTGAGTTAAAAATATTGTTGCGTGCGTACGAGTTCGTAATAGACTGAATGCACAAGTCCGATAAAATGTTAATAAAAGTTATTCTTATCACAAGAAATATAACAAAACGCTGGATTTTTTTCTCAAAGATATTCGTACAACATCACAATATCACGCAGTAGTTATATTTTACACTACTGAAACGTTAAATAGAACGCAATCCAAAGTGCAGAGAAAACTAATGAGATCTCACCGCGAATTCGCTACAATCAACAACAACAGTTATCTAAACAACTGAGCTGAGATGTTACTCTCTGGCTTTTATAGCTTTTTAAATCGGCCGCACGAGACAGTTCTAGCAATTTCTGGAAAGTAAAAAGAGTAGAATTACGGTTACAATTAACATAGTAGTCAATTACATTTATTCAAATTAAATATCAATTACAGAGATAAACTTTTATTCAATGTTAAATGCACGCGCTCTTGTATTTTTATTTTACCGGCGTAGCTTCCTCTTAAAATATGTTACCCGCTGCATTGCAGGGAGAAATAAAAAAATTCTAGTTATAATTCTACTTAAATAAGTATCTAACTAAACCCCAAATCCGTAACAATATACACACACTTCCAAAAGCTAAGCACGAAGATGTAAAAAGCAAAAAAATCAACAAATATTGCTTTGATTGACACAAAATTCGGCAGGAAAGTAGCATATATATTTAGGCATAAAACAAAATCAATAATTATATACAGAAATGAAAACAATATTAAATTTTTGTACGTTATCAGATAATCACATACTGGAGACTTAAACAAAATTATGTATAAAGTGAAAATAAACAGCATAAAATGAAAAAAAGGACATTAATAGGGTATGTGACCCCCCCTCATCTGTATACAAAGTTTACACCTTGTGACCATTCTTTCAATTAAGCGGACAACGACCGCAGAACTAAGCAATCGCCATTCTTCTTGTAGAGCAGTTTCCAGCTCAATAAGAGTGGCTGGAGGTGGGAAACGCGAAGATACAGCACGGCCGAGAGCATCTCAAAGATTTCCAATGGGATTAAGGTCGGGCGAATATGCTGGCCACGCCATACGGGCAATCCCTTCACTCTCCAGGTAGTCATCGACGATGTCAGCTCTATGGGGACGTGCGTTATCGTCCATTAAAACAAAAGTAGGGCCAACTGCTGCAGCGTACAATCTCACAACGGGTTCTAGGACTTCATCTCGATACCAGACAGCCGTCAAAGAACCCCGTTTAAAGATGTGCAGGTTGGTGCGGTATCCTAATGAAATCCTACCCACACCATAATGCTTCAGCCTCGGAATGCGTGATAATCGGTGATGTTTTGGGACTGATTGCGTGTTCGTTGTTCACGCCGTATCCTTATATGCTTGTCATCTGGCTCCAGAACAAATTTTGACTCATCAGTAAACATGACATCGCCCCAGTCAGACACATTCCAATTGACATATTCCCGGCACCACTGTAATCGTGCTTCTCTTGATTGGACGGAGAGAGGAACACAAACTCGAGGTACCCGAGCGTACAGTCCACTCATATGTAATCTTCGGCGTACAGTAGCTGCAGATATCGCCTTACCAATGGACGCTGTAACCATAGATATCACACGTGTGGAGATCGCTCTGTGATTTCGCTTAGCTGCAATAGCAATATATCGATCTTCCGCGAAGGTTGTAACCCTTGGGCGACCGGCTACGTGCCTTCGGACAACTGTCTGTGTGGTTTGGAATTGTTTCCATAAACGTGAAATTACAGAATGATGAACGCCGAAGAAAAGAGCAACATCTGTGATCGATTGTCCTACTTCGATGCGCCCCACAGCACGCCAGCTCTCAGAATATTCCATTCGTCTTCTGGAAGTCATAGAAACACGTATGTCTTGAAAACAAATTGTACGAAAGTTTTAGACACATTCTATCAGCACTCAACTACAATTACAATCAACTTCTGTAACCCTTTATAAAGCTGGCTTCTTATAAGACTGCCTTTTTTGCATATTTCTTGACAAGAAAGCGCGATTGGCTGTTACCTAACATATTTGCATACTTCCATCTACCTTTGCAGCGAATTGCATCCTCTTCAATTCTGATTGGCTTCCAGAAATTAGTTCCTCTCCGTGCTTAACTTTTGGAAGTGAGTGTAGTTACCTAACAATCGCTGGTCTTGCTCTTAAATTTTATTCCGTACCATGCGAATATCTGAGGAAAATCGTGTCTCGCTTTCACTTGAAATGTTTAATAATATTTTACCAGTAAGCTGAAATTCCTATTGTGTTTTCAAAACGCCCTGACGAAATTCAGTGCTTTATTACAAATTTGAGTTTTTATTTGAAACAAACACATTCAGAAATTATAGTCAATATATCCCATATAGGTATATTTTTCTACTTTTCAAAATATTTCATTTCCTATGAAATTTGATTCATTGCCAAACAATGAAATGTTACTTAATGTTTACTTCTGATTGAATTTCGTATCTTATACTCGTATAAGCTTAGTATAATTAGTTAACAAAATTACAGCCAAGATAGAAAGTAAGTGAATTTTTCCCGAAATATTATATGTTTCATTTCGGAACATTTATACGAGTATCTTCATTTTTAGTTCTTTAATATTTTTTCTCTGCATCACAAGTAAATTTTCGAGCATAAATATTAGAAGTTTTAGTTTAGATGGAATTCATTTTCGAATAACTGCGATATCGTGGTTTTTCAGAAACTATTTTGAAAGTTCTTTATTAATAACCTTTTGAATACTTTGTATATGTTACCGGCAAAGTATGATACACCGTGAATTCCTCAAAAATACAAATGTTACTCTGAAAAGATAATGAGAATGCCAATAAAAAAATTTTATTCAAAATACGAAAAGGAAAAGGAAATTTGTACAAAACAAATTTTATGCCTTTCTCAATAATATAGAAATAAAGTTTTCATATAAAAAATAAGAAATTAAAATTAACCTACTTTTTGCAACATGGCAAGCTTGAATGACATTTTGAATTACATTTCATTGCATTTTTCAAAGACATTTCATATTGTTACGGATTTCATATTTATTTGGCTATTTATTTAGAATTGTATTTAAAATTGCTTTATATTTCCTGTGCAACGCAGACGACTTTTGAAGAGAAAGCTACGTCGAAAAAAAAAGGAAATAAAAATAAAAGAGCGCGTGCATTTAATGTTTAGTAAATAAATATCTCGTAATTACTGTTGCCATCCAAAAAAATCTAGAAAAATCGAGATTGTTCTACTGATAATTAAAAAGCTTATAAAAGCCGAATTGAAACACTTCATCTTAGTCGCAGTCAGGATTTTAGTTAGGACTTCTCTCTACATTGCAGGACTTTGGTTTATTGCAACCTTGCGATGCAAACGGCATCTCTTTCATACCACATATTTGGTTTTATTTAATTTAAGAAAATTGCACGTCAGGGGCTCTATGCAATTCCTCAGTGAGCTGGATAAGTTGCCCATAATTGGCAATATCCCAGCAATAGTTGTCCAGACTAGACTAGACTTCATCTTAGTCGTTGTTGTTGTCGTTTTAGTTGTAGTTGTAAAAAGCGAATTGCTGTTTGTTTACTTAATGCTGTTATTGATTGTCGATTTCGCTGTGAGATAGAATTATTTTATCTGTTTTGAACTGAATTTTGCTAAACGTTTGAGATATTGTTATATTGTGCGAATATCTCTGAAGAAATATTTCAGCATTTTGATTTATTTCTTGTGGAAAGAATAAATATTTGTTAACTTTTTACAACTTGTGCATTCAATCCATAATGAACCCGTACGCAGGTAACAATATTTTAGCACTTTGTTTTACACGTACAGTTGATGAATCCTTAGCCGCTGCCACTGAACTGAGCAATTGCAACTAACCGGAGAGGATTTTCGTAGTCAGGAATATCTTCAATTTTAAGCAATTTCTTAGGGCATAAAGTGAATTGTGATCTCGCATATACTTGTTTTAAAATTCCATAAGAAGTTCTAAGTCGGTAGAAATGATCTTATATCACAATCATTATAACTGCCAATATATGGCACGAATCACTTCTGTTCTTATCGACATCAGGAATAAGAACTCGCGGAGTTGTTTCCAAAGAAGCAGTGGAATATTTTTCTTCTCTTTTTTTTTTTTTTTTTTTTTTTTTTTTTCGAATTCATTTTCATTTTTTTGGTTTGTATTTCCAGGCTGATTTTAGAACTTATTTTACCTTCAATAATATTTTCAGTTTTGAAACGAAGGTTGCACAAAACAAAACATTCATTTCATCATCTTTACAAGCATGGCCAAAAAAGGATATGAATTAATTTATGACGCTTTTTTGCACGCAAATGCATCCCTCATTCTCTCTAAACACGCACAACAGGTATCAGAAATGGAAATCTCTTCGGTAAGCATGTCTTCATTGATTTAATCCACTATCGACTATAATCTCATTCATGCTTTTTTAATAGGCTATTTTCCTTACAGAATCTGATTAGTTTCGCCTTTTCCCCTTGTTTGGACGCTTTCTATTATTCTTTCTAGCTGCTACTCTGTATACGTATATACAAATCGGAGATGTATTTCATACTTTGCTGGTTTCTCATTTGGCATTCTATAGAATGCCTAAGAAATGTGTGAAATGTGAATCATTTCATACATTGTCGGTATAAAGATGAGTTGTATTCAGGAGACCGGCGTTCCTCTTTATCCGGAGTGGCGTCCGTATCTTTTCCGTGGATTTGTGATCTACACAGCTTAACGATGAGCCGTATTCAGGAGACTGACGTTCTTTTTTATCCGGACTTTTCCGAAGCCCGAAAAGTGAAGCGTTCGTAACTTTTCTGCGAATTTCCGATCCACATAGCTTAACAATGAGCTGTATTCAAGAGACTGACGTTCCTTTTTAGTCAGACTGACATCCGTAACCTTTTCCCTGAATTTCTGATCCACCTGCTGCCACCAATTTTATATATAGCTGCAACGTAAGAGCATCCGAGATGGATGGATAAACAGACCAGAGGTCTTTTAAATACTTATTTTAAAACTTAATAAAGATTTCTTGAGTAATAAAAGTAAAACATAATTTCAGTACAGCCATACGTACAAATACTACTGCTTGATGCGGCTCTGAACAGTCACGTGGCGCGACTTACCTGCAGCATCATTTAAAACAAAAGTATCTCATTTAAAAACCTCGTTCTTCCTCTTAGGTTAAATTCGGAAGGAAGCTCCACAGGTGGAGTCCTTACCAGTTCCCTCTGTGGAAATTACTTTCTGGTCATTTAGCGGACACTGGGTGATAGTTCGCACAAAACCCCACACAAGGGGTGCCCTTAACACACTGCCGTAGTTAATTTACCTGAAAATTAGTTCTCTTGAAAACAGGAAGTTCCAATTTAAAATGGACGATCCCTCAGCTGAGGATCGTTATAGCACTTCATACGAACATTTAAAACAAATTTTACATTTACTGTTTTTCTTTACATAGCATTTACATAGAAAACATTTCGTGTTCATTTACCGTTTTTCATGAGATTTATCCACGTATTTGCGTAATTTTTAGCATTCATTTACACTACTGGAAGAAAACACCAGAGCACTTTTGAAAAAATGTCTGTTTTTTGACTAAAAAAAATATTTCTTCAGCAAGTTGAGGTATCAAATTTAAAATATAGTTACATAATAGCCACTGGTTTTGCTATTAAATTTTATTCCATAGATAGGAATATCTGAGGGAAGTCGCTATTTTAGAGAAATTAAATAATATTTTACAAGTAAGCCAAAATTTTATTGCGTTGTCAATGAAAAATAATCCAATTCAGCGTTTATTCCTAACTTAAATTCGTATATGAAAGAAACACATTCAGAAATTATGGTCGAGATGTCTCATATAGCTATATATTTCTACTTTTCAAAACATTTCGCATTTGCTATGAAATTTGATTCATTGCCAAACACTGAAATGATAATTAACATAGAATAACACGCCGAACAAGTATTAATTTTGAAGTCAAACAACAAAAGTCAGCGTTATATTTGCAAATTTTCACAGGACTGAAATTCAAATTCCTGTGAAAATTTACAAATATAGCTCAGATTTTTGTTGTTTGACTTCAAAATGAATACTGAAATGATAGTTAATTTTTGATTCTGATTGAATTTCATACCTTATATATATACAAAGTACAAACTTTACTTGTACTTTTGACTTGACAGTACAAACTTTTGACTTGACAAAATTACAATCAAGTTAAAAACTATAGGTGAATATTTCTCGCAATATTATACGTTTCATTTCGGAAATTTTACATGAGTATCCTTGTTTTAGTCCTTTAATGTTTCTTTTCTGCATCACAAGTAAATTTTCGGAAATAAATGTTAAAATTTTTAGTTTAGATTGGATTTATTTGTGAATATCTGCGATACCATTCTGTTTTCAAAAACCGTTTTCAGAAATTCCTTATTCACAACATTTTAAACACTTTGCACTTATTGCCTAATTTACATTGCTGCCACTGCATCGAATTTTCAGTTATTTTGCTATTTATTTTTTATAATGGTTTTTAAGAACTTCGGAGCTAATTTTACTAAATAGTTGCGCTGGTTTATTTAACAATTTTGTTTACATATCTGGAAGATTCAGCTTCAACAACACTAGAAGTGTAAACGAGAAAATTAAACAGGAAATGAAACTTTATCTTAGAATCAATGTATCACTATATATACTGTGATAGATTAATTTTCTCTGACACTGATATTTTTACTGGTAAAGGAGATTTTTAACTCAGTTCATACTGACTTCGAATCTTTTTTTTTCTCTCTAAATCATCGGGACCCACCAATGGCCGAGCGATAAATGTTCGCTGAACAGTGGTAGTTTCGACTTGGGTTCGATTCTGGAGGAATGGGTTCGTTGTGTGGACATTTTTGCGCTTTTTTTCGTGTGCATATGAGCCAATTTCATACAGAATGTCCTGCACGAAGGCATCCCTTCCCTTAGGCAGATAGCCATTATCAATTGCCTTCAATTATTGCTTTGTCATTTTCAACTGAAGAACTGCTCTATAAATCGTTAAAGTCTCTGACTTGCATTATCGAGATTCTGGGTATATACTTCTTAAGAGAAAATGGTCATAACTCATTAGCAAAATAAATTGCACATATATTTTGTAGAACTCTTGATTTGTTTTCAAATTGTGGCTCATGTAAGTAACATTTGTTTTGTAATGAAATATTGAAATGATTCTTAACTTTCCTTTTGTCTAAAGAATATCGTAGCCACATATGTTCAGTACAGAAAATTCTCATGACTTACCAATGTTACGATTTAAAAAAAAAAAAAAAAAGTTCCTAAAAATTTACATATTTATTCCTTTACAAAAATACACGTGAATACCCATATTTATTTCTTTAATTTGTATTATCCTATATCACAACTAAAATTTCGAACGTAAATTTTTAAATAATTTCATGTTTCACGAAACTTACGTATTTGCGATGTAGTTTTAAAAATTTTGAGAGTACTCTCTCGGTAGATCATTAGACGTTTCGAAACTATTTTACTTTTATTATTGGTATATGTCAATCAGTTCTAGATACTTTTTCTGCTTATTTTCAGTTAATGAGTTATTTAAAGGCTTAAAATTATATCTGTAGATCGTTTATGTTGATATATGGGATAGAGGTACTGGGTGTTTGGGAAAATAAGTATTAATTTTATTCACGCGAATGAAAGTGATGTTTTCTTAAAATTTTGTTATTCAGAATATTAGTCACGTACGAAAAAATTCCGCATTTATTCTCACTATTCAACATACATATGAATTTCAGTATTCCAAATCTTTCACGTAGTTGCAATTTTTCCTGTCAATAATTAGAAGAATGGAATAAATGCAGGATATGCAGACTCGAAGTAAAAATTTTGAAGTAAAAGTCAACCATTCTGCAAAACCTGAAAGGTAATTATAAAAATCTAATTATATTGCAATTCTCCATAAAGAAGCATTCGAACAAAGGAAAAGTGCCTGTTATGTCCTCGAAATGAGCACTTTATCTTCACTCTTACAAACGTTTTAGTAGAATTGTAAATTCTACACAAGAGCGAAGATCAAATGCCCACTTAGAGTTTCCAAAGATTACAGGCACATTTCCTTTGCTGGAACAATCCTTTAGGGGGGATTGTAATGCAGTTATTTTGTATAATTGCTGTTCAGCTTTTGAAGCATGGTTGCCCTTCATTATGTCTATACCGAATCTTCCAAACATATCACTAACTTGTTAAATCAACTAATGCAATTACTTAGCAGAATTGGTTCTGAAATTCGTAAAAGGCATTACAAAAAATAAATGGCAAACTATCTCGAAATTCGATGCAGTGGCAGCAATGCAAAATAGGCAATATATATGTTACCGGCAAAGTTTGAAATCCGACATTCAATAAAATGTCTTTAAACTAGGCTTCGAGAATTCCATTTCCCACATACTGAAATTGATGAGTTGCTTTCGCTTGCTAAAGTTTCTTTGAGTCAAACCCACTTTGTTTTCCAAATTGAATATTATCGTCAAATTGAAGGATAAGCTATGGGTAATCCTCTTAGTCCTGTACTTGTTGACATTTATATGCACTATTTTGAGGTAAAATTATTTGATAAACTATCTTTTCGGCTCTGGATTCGTTATGTACATGACACTTTCGCACTTTTTGATGGTAATAAAGAAGATTTATCCAAGATTTTATCTATCATAAATTCGATTGATCTAGCCATCCAATTCACTCCTGAAATTGAATCCTACAATTCCCTCCCCTTCCTTGATATTCTTATAATCCGCAATGAAATTGATTTTAGCACTACTGTGTACTGTAAGTCCTTTGCAGTTTGTTTACCACCCCATGCTAAGTCATGCCAACCTGTTAAGCAAAAAATGGCTTCTTTTTACTATTATGTATTTCGCGCGCTCAAAGTGTGTTCCTCAGAATCTTTGCTTCCCAATGAACTTAATTATTTGAGAGCAGTTGCTATTCACCGAGGATTTTCTTCCCTGATCATTGATACAGCTGTTAAAAAATTTTCAGATTCCCATCAAAGCAGACATTCCACTATAGAAATAATATTAATGACGTTGTCGTGCTTCCATTTTTCAGTTATAAAGTTGCACGGATTCTCCAGAAATTCAATTTTCAAGTCAGTTTCTCCCCTATCAATAAAATTCACGGTACGACTCTAAAAGATTGCGTTTCTGACTTTAATTTTTGGGGAATAAATAGTATATCGTGTCAGTGTGGCTTGAGATATATTGGCCAAACAAAAAGAGCGTTAAAATTTCGCATCAAGGAACATGAATCTTATGTCCGAAAGGGAGAAATAAACAAGTTTTCAAGAGCGTATCTTAGTTGGAAATTTAATCATAATTTTGACTTTGGATCTGCAAAAATTATCCAAAAAGCTTCTTCCGTTCGTAAACTGGATTTTTTTAGGCTTTTCATATTCACAAAGATTTAGCATGTTTAGTGAATGATTTTAAGTCCAATCCAGTCCTTCCTAACGCTTTTAAAATTCTATTAACATAATTCTTGGTTATTATTTTTGCCGAATGATGGCGTTGCCTCATCGCGCATGGTACTACTCGAGGGTATAAAAAGCCGTTACTGAGGTTATTTTCCCTTTCTGGAAATTTCGTTCTCCTAATAAGGAGGGACCCGTAGCTGCCCTCGAAATCGATTGAGTGTTTTAATAAATGTACGCCAAATACAAGGCTGCTTCAGCGATTTTGATTCTATAAAATGCCTAGGCATTGTATATATTGGGTAGGAAATCCACGAAGGAAATTTACGGACGTCAGCCCTTGTGTTAAAGAACGTCAATCTCTTGAATTGAGCTCTCAAGTTGTGGGACTGTCATTGTGTAAAATATCATCAGCAATTTTTTTTAACTTCGTGCAACCGCCTCGTGTTCGAAGTTATTCCCGTGTAGAAAAGTGTAAAAAAAATTCATCCGTGTTAGTAGTGGACCACCAGGCTCCAAAAATCCAGCACGAAGATCATCAGCCTCTGGTGGAATCATGAGTGTCCGAAAGTGAAGTGCTGTGAAAGTTGTAGTGTGTTGTGATAAAACTGATATAAGTGTCTGGATCATCAGTGTCCGAAAAGTGAAGTGTTCTGGAACGTGTAAAATGTTGTGATAATAAGTGATATAAGAGCCTGGATCATCAGCATATATAAAAATCTGAAGTTGAGATTAATTAATTTGTGACAGTATCCTTTTTTCCAAGCATCAACCTGTGTATCAAGTCTACAATCCAAGCGGGTAATTACCTTGGATTTTTTATATTGAAGCAAATGAAATAATTTAATTCATTTCTATAATTTAGCTTATATTAAATTAGTTTATTTCTATAATTTAGTTATACAAGTTCACATAACCGTTTTAAGTAGACACTGTTTTCCGTAAAGCTTAAAGAAATCTGTTTTAGTTTTATGTTTACAATAAGAAAACATAAATTTTAGAATTTGAATCTCTGTTAATAGATCTTTTAAGTATGGAGTATGGAACTCGGAATTTTATTGATGGGAGAATAAACTACCCGAAAGTTGAATTTCTGTAAAATACGTGCAACGTTATAGGTTACTGGTGAAAAGAAGGGAATGAAAACAGAATTTTGATAATCTCCTAAAACAAGAGTCTGCATTTTGGTGTGTTGAGATGAGAATTTTTTAACTGCTTGATTAATATGTTCGGTGAAAAGCTCCTGTCAATAGCTATTGTTTTTAAATAATTTAGTTCTTCATCGAGGGATAGTTTGGAGGAGCAAACTTGAAGAGCACGGAAAACATAGGAATAAAATGAAGCTAACTTTTGTTTAGTCCGGATGACATGATTTGAAGTGTGGTGGAAACTGATAAAGGTTTACGGTAAACCGTAGTACTGAAGTTTGATGTGTTACGTGTGACCGGAATGTCGAGAAACGGAAGAGAATTGCAAGTCTCAAGTTCAAAAGTGAACTGAATAGCAGGATCAATGGAACTCATTGTTGAAAGAACTTTATTTAAATCATCTTTATTAACTTCAAACACTCATTGTTGAAAGAACTTTATTTAAATCATCTTTATTAACTTCAAACAGAGTAAAAGTATCGTCTACGTAGCGGAACCATACCGGGAAGTTTAAAGTTTCAAATAATTTTGATTCATAGTAATGCATGTAGATATCAGCCAGGAGGGACTGAGGGGACTTCCTATGGCTAATCCCTCGGTTTGTTTGTAATATTTATTTTGGAAAACAAAATGCGTTTGTTTCAAACAAAGTTGAGTGAGAGAAATTAGCTCATCAATTTCGATGCAAGAGAAATGAAATTCGCGAAGTCTGGTTTCTAGACATCTTAATGCACCCACCACTGGAATATTGGTGAATAATGATTTTACATCAAAAGAAACCATGAGTAAATTTTTAGGAGAAATGTTTTTAACCTGTTTTACAAACTCTATTGAATTTTTATAGGGTAAATGTTATTGTCTAACAGAGTTGAAAATCTAGAAACTAAATATTTAGCTAACGGATACGAGGCAGTACCTAAATTTGATACAATAGGGCGGAAAGGAATGCCACCTTTATGAATTTTGGGAAGGGCATATAATCTGCCACAATTCGCGACAGATGGGATAAGCGAATGTTTTAAGTTGCTTAAAAGGATTTGTGAAGATTTGATGGCAGTTTCTGTTTTTGACAGGTCCGAAGGTGAAGGATCTTTAGAGATCGGATTATATGGTCCTTCGTTTAAGAGTTTAGTGACCCCATCAATGTAAGTGTTCTTATCCATAACGACTATCTGGCCACCTTTGTCGACCTTTGAAATCCATCAGCCTTCAGCCTTTAAAGAAATTATGTTTTAGTTCTGGTATCATCAACAAATAGCGCCAGTAGCTTGTCTCCTGTCCAGGCTTTCTCTTCTTATCTTATCTTATCTAATCATTATATCTTATCGCGTTCGTTTGCGCTTTTGCAGCTGAGAATGGTGGTTCGGTAAAACCATGGAAACTACTCCTGTGAAAATTTGAAAATATAACGATTATTTTTGTCATTTGACTTCTAAATTAATATTTCTTCGGCGTGTTATTGTATCTTAATTATCACTTATTCCATTTATAAAACTCCCCTCTCGGAGTGGTAAAAATAAAAAGGAAATAGTATATTTTTTGTGTTGTATTTATTCAAATATGTAATTATACACTATTATCTATTGTTGTTATCATATTACATTATAATATGATAACAGTCGTAATATAATTAAAATTAAACATTAATAACGTAACGTAACTTCTACAATGACAATCCCAAAGTAGTCATAATTTTAATCGGAGGGATGTACTTGATGGATTGACGGCAAATTATCAATATTTGGTTCCAGTTTTTTTAGGAATAACAGCAAATCTCCCTGTTCCGTGATATTTAATCTGCTCCTTTTTTCTGTTAAAAGGTTTGTAACGATACTAAAACTTTTTTCGACAAGATATGATGAGGGAAACGGTATTAAAAGCTTTTCGCAATTCCCCACAGTCTAGGATATTTTTCGGGTATTTCAACCTGAAGCTAAAATGTTTGATACCCTCTTTTAAATTTAATCTTCAGCTCCTCATTAGTGCTAAGCTCGAGTAGCTCCTCTTGTAATATCACATTCTCCACTTCCGTTTCATCAAATGGATTTATGATCTATGGAGATATTTCCATCGTAAGAATATCTTCAAATCTGATTTTGAAGACATCATGCAGGGCAATTAAACGTTGAACGTATGTCTGAATATCCTCATCAAGGCATTCTACCTGTGACAAGTTTGAAAACTGAGAAAATTCACGCCGACTAATATTTTGCTTCATAAATTTCAATTTTCCAAGAAAAGCTGAAATTACACCCTTTGTTTATATTAAATTGAGGCTGTCCCCTTTTAATTGTAAGATCACGTCATGAAATTTTGTGATCAAATCTGTCAAATACGCGATGTCTGCTTTCAAATTGATCAGGTTTTCTTTTAAATCTGGATCTTTACTTTCCAGAAACTCTAAAACTGATTCAAAAAGTGAGACACTTTCCGACACTGGCAAACGCTAATATCGATTCACTTTACTTTTCTTTTCGAAATTCCGGAAACAAATGAGTAACGTTTATCCTTGGCATTCGTATTTATATTGGTGAAGAATGAAACAAGTTCAAGCAAGATTGCAAGCACACACACCATAAGTCGTATTTAATCCCTTTGCACGTCTGAACAAGCGTTGCGGACGGCGGTGGCGCTTTTAAAGTCTCGACACGTTGTACTGAATATGGAACATGCAAGTTTTTACAAGTAACAGTCGCTGAGCTTCTTAAAGTATTATCTGTCTACATTGATAGGTGAAATCAAGCCAACATTTTAGTTCTTCACTATCGAAAGCAAATAAATTTTCGTGGACCCCCGCTTACAAATTGTGAACAACTTTTTTGTCACGTCAACGTAGACCTCCGTCGAGTCTCCCGTGGACCCTTGGGGGTCCACCTAAACCATTTTGGGAACTAAGGGTATATTGTATTATCATAAGTGAGTTTTACGCAACTTAATGTAAAACATTTAAAAGCTAATGTTATCTCTAGTATCAAAAGTCCTCAAGTAAACAAATTATATTTGAACTCAAAATGTCCATATTATAGTGTAAATTGCCTTGCATTTGTGTTAGGTTTCTAAGATATGTTGTGAAGAAATTAAGGGTTCAGTTTTACTTCTCATTTTGAAACAATTTTACATATATAGAGAGAGGGAGCTAGAATTGTTAGATTGTTATCATAATTTGGGCTTATTCCACGGCATTCTTACCAAAAGTCAAAAAGATGATCTTTTAACCTTGGCTGAAGAGTTAGGGGAAAAGGTCGGACCTGAGATTAGGATATTGCTTCTAATACAACTGATTATGAGAAATGAAGCCTATGAGGAGGAACCTGTGAAAAATCTGGAAAATATCACATCAATGAGGCTTGAGAGAAAAGGAGAGGTAAGATAGAAGAGAAGGACAGGCGAGATAGAATTAGGGAAAAAGAAAGGGAGTTTGAATTAATGAGATTAAAGTTGCAAGCTGCAGTCGACAGGAAAAGTTTGGAAGTTGGACATTATTTACTCGGAAACTGGACGTTAGAAAAATTAGCAGAGAATCAAAATGAAGGAGTCTTTTATCAACAACCGATGTACAAGAGTCGATATCATAGAAGCCTGGCAGGTGCATAGCTAACGGGGAAATTTCGCCCTCCGTTGAGGAGGTGATCAGACCTTTTCCAAGAATCTTGCTCCCGAAAAGCGAATTTAGCTTTCCTAAAGAAAATCCGATAACCACAGAAGTTTCGTTCCTCGCTACAAAAGAGAGAAACCCTTCGTCCCTAACAAAAGAACACGAGGAAGTAAAATTGCTCCTGCTTGACACAGAGGTGAATGAACAGTCTTTTCATTCATTACATATGACTCGAATTTCTCACTTGCAAAGAGAAAGTAATGATGGGAAATCACCCGGTTATTTAGCAGGTTTAGATTCTGAAACTTTTCTGTAGGAAGAAAACGGACTGCTAACTAAAGACCTGGAGAATGGTCAGGAATCTCAGGTCATTCCCGAAGCAGTTCAAGAGAAAAACGTAATTACATGCGGATTTTTGCTCACCATACTTAGAGAAAGAGAAAATATATTAACCGCACCTTATTTATTCTCCACATATTCGGAGACGGCTTCATTAGAAGATTCCACTTCTGTTACTGAAGTGGACGCATTACTGAATCCTTCCACCTGAATGGAAAAATCTGAAGAAAATCGGCAAAAACAAGGAGCTTTAATTATGACAAATTGGGCCTCGTACCGACCAGAGAAATTCTGGTAGATTTGAGAGTCTGGAAATTTCAGAAGTGATTTCTCCAAAACAAAATGTATTGTAAATTTACCAGGGAAAACAGAAAGATCCATTATTTGTCACTTCTATATGTTAAAGCCTTATATTGAGATGCCTAAAGGGAATGGTTGTAATTATTTCATAAATGATGTAAATCAAACCTACAATGAAATGGTTCCTCTTGATGTTAATGCCACATCAAATATATATATTTATTTTGAGGTCAAGTGCAGTAGTTCTGGATCAAGTTTCGGGTCTCCGCAGAGAGAATACCAGAAAGTGATAAACCGCCAGTCTCCTAAACATAACTCATCTTTAAGTTTGTGGGATATCAAATCCACGAAAGCAGACTGCTGACGTCAATCCGGGTACAGAGGAACGCCAGGCTTCTGAATACAACTCATCTTTAAGTTGTGGGGCAGTCAATGTCCACAGATCATCGGCATCTAGTTTGACCGTTCCGTGTCTGAAAATATTCAAACGCCAAACTGTAAACATTTCATCTGTTTAGGAAATGGCTTCTAAGAGTCTGTAAGTTTTGAGGACTATCAGTGTCCGAAAAGTGATACACCGTGAAGTGTAAAGTATTTCGTGTGATAGTGCTAAAGTGTCTAGACCATCCGCGTCCATAAAAATCATGTAATTAGCAGATTTTTCATATTCCAAGCATCAGCCAATGCATCAAGTCTACACATCCAGGCGGTTTTAAGTACCTTCGATTTTTATATTGAGGCAGTGAGTTAAATTATTTTACGTTATTTTTACTTCCTTCTGCGAAGTAAAAAGAAAGCATTGTAATCGCGAAACATTTCGGGTATCATATTTCAACGAAAACATCGATTTTGACCGCTATCGAATGCAGTTTAACGATGTTTGTGCACGACATCTGTACGTAAGGAGAGAATAAAGGACTCTTTTTCCCAGAACGGCTTGCAAAAAAAGATTTAAAATGGATTCAGAAAGGATTTTTTCGTGGCGTCTGTACGTACGTACGTAGTATGTAACCGTACGCAGTACATTGAAATTTTGTATATAGGACACGTAGATGTGCTCCTCCCATATTAGTTGCAATCGGTGGCACCAAAAGTGTATGCTCTGTTACGCAGTTCAGTGAGCTCAGTTTATTTATTCTTATATGTTTGTGAATTATGCATTTTTTGCTGTAAAAATGGTTGAATTATGCTGTTCTTATCTTCCGGTTAAGGTTTTTTTAGCCTTTAGTTAACCTGCATGTTATAGTTGTAGAATTATCAACAATTTAAAAATTGTTTAATTGCGACTAAGCCTAATTTTTTTGCCATAGCAGCCATATTTTTTTACATTTAAAACTTAGCAGAATAGTGGATTTGTTGCCAATCTAGAGAAACTAAGCTTCGCAACAACGAAAATAAACCCTACTTTTATTATTGCGAATTAAATCATGCTTAATCAATTCTGGAATTTATTCAAGGAAATAAATGTTTAAGATTTACTTCATAATTTTTAATATAGGTATTTTAAGTTTTTATGTATTTTTGCCTTGACGCGAAGTGAGGAATGCACTAATTAAATGAGAAATACTGAATCATCTGGGAAAAACTGTTCTTTTTTTGTTTGTTTAATTTCTTTTATACATCTTTTTTAGATTTATTGTAGTATTGAATAGAACATGTGGCAACGATTAGATAATTCTTCACATGATATACATAATTTTTCTGTATTCTGAGTTATAAAATAAAAGGGATGTAACACTGTTAAGTGAACCTAGCACCAGAATGTCTCTGTGAGAAACAAATATAGTGAACTAGCCGCTGCGCAGCCAGCCTTCGTCTGGCTTTTAAGTGTACCAGAAAAAATGCCTAAAGAGAACACCAAACATTAAATTTGAAAACTGCACAGAATTTTACTCTGCAGAACAATTTTATCGAAAAAGAAACAAACAACAACGGGAAAAAAATCAGTTAAAAATGCATTACGTATAAAAAGCATACAACGAAATAAGCAATATCCCTTAATACAAATATTAATTATCCTAATAAATAAATTAACCAACTTCTTTTTGCCAAATCTTAAGAACTCAAATGGTATAAACAGATTAAGAACTTAAACAGATTAAAAAATATCATGCAAAACTTTTTTATAATTAAAATTATTATAATTAAAACATAATATTACAATGAAATAAGCAATATCCCTTGATACAAATGTTAATTATCCTAATAAAGTAATTAAACAATTTACCGTTGCAAAAAAACTTTTTAATTTCTTAAACTTTTCAGTCTCTTAAAAACAGTAACATAAAAAATACGATGAAAAATTGTTGCCAAACCGAAATTTTTAAAAGAATAAAACTATTCAAAATGATGCA